>JAJVSH010000027.1:1002688-1074976 GCA_021460005.1 Tetramorium alpestre | reverse complement strand
ATATATATATATATATATATATATTCAGTTTTATACATATCATCTGTATATATCAAAATGATACACACACACGCATGCACGCACGCACACTATTAAATTCGTAATTTCGAATTATACTCACAATTTGAATCATTTTTAACCATTCTTTAGATCGCCACTCTTCCTACTCAATATAACTAAATTAATTTAACTAAAACGATAGAGTTAAATAACATCATGTTAACTAGATATTTTGTTAAAATAATTTGTTTAAAAAAATTTCGTCACAATAATAGTTAAATAATAGTTAAAATAAATTGATAGTAATTAAAATGAAATGATAGTTAAAAGTAACAAAATATCATTTGCTTTTACTTTACTCACAGAATTTATTTAAATTTGATTTTTTAATATTCAACAGTGTAAATATATATGTATATATGATCGTGGCATATATTTGTTGTTATTTTTTTCTATATACTCCACTCTGCTCTGCGGCAAAAAATATATACCTAAGTACGTTATTATACCTTCGCCGTCTCGCAGATCTTTCTCGAATCGCGGTTACTTTGTGCGACGCGTATAAATCTGAGAGAATCGCAGTGAGATGTGAGAGGTGATGCGACCGGTGCTCTCCGCGTAAAGAGCCTCCATTTCCGCCGATTTCCAACTTCATTTCCACAGCCACAATTTCGCCCCGCCCGTCCTCCCGTCCGCTGATCGCCGTACGATCGATCGGGATCCTCCGTCGCCGGTAATTTTGCGTCATGCGATAAACGTACGTACGTATGTGCGTATTGTGATACGCGCGATATCTTGCATACCGCAGTAGAGAAGGTCACAATGCCATTTGCATAGGAGACGCGCGGACTCGACGTACGCGTGCGAGAAACAATATCGCCGCAAGAAGGACGGTGCGTTTCTAACGTTTCTGCCTCGACTTTTTTCGCACCTTCGCGATTATCGCGCTAATCTATTTAGTGATCTTGATCCTTGTATTGTACTTCTAAGATCAACTTAACACGGACTGCCAATACGGAAGCTGCAATAAATAAAAAAAGACAGAATTTTCAGACAAAATAATAAAATTTTTGCGATAAGAATATAAATCCTTCGTCAGATATTAAATACTTATTATATTTATTATCTTTTAGGAATATAATTAGTAATAATCCCACGTAAACGAGTTTATTATTAATCAAATAAATAATAATTTAATATAGACTCTCCAACAATCAAACATGACAAAAAAATAAGGCAATAAGAGTACATACGCGTAGGACTTCTTTATTCTTAAATTTACAATAAAAAACGAACGTTTCGACTCATGTTCGAGTCAGCGTGATAAATATTATACAAAGCTTCATGATGACAGTCATAAAGTAAGTATAATATGGATAATGCGGTAAGTGTGTGGTCACTATTTCGTAAGTATATCGATGGCTAATGACTAGTAAATCGACCATAGAATTAGAGATGCCCAGCTCAATAATGCATTAAAGTGACAATAACAGTAATGTATACTTACGAAATAGTGACCACACACTTACCGCATTATCCATACTTGCTTTATGGCTGTCATTATGAAGCTTTGTATTTATCACGCTGAAGATGAGTCGAAACTCGAACATGAGTCGAAACGTTTGTTTTTTTATTGTAAATTTAAGAATAAAGAAGTCTTCCTACGCACCAACGTCCGCGTCGTACTCTCATTGCCTTATTTTTTTGTCATGTTTTATTAATCATTTATTAATCATTTTAAGGTTTTTGAAAATAATTAAATGCTTTTTCTGGAAAGATAGGTTTGTCACCATGCGAATGAAATCGTTCGACATGAAAACACTGCACATTCTTGTTGATCAGGTATCGGATACGCGGTCGTCCTAATCGCGTTTTACGTTGATTTCTACTATAACGTCATCATCGCCTGGTCGCTTCGCTATTTCTTTGCCTCGTTCACCACGATGCTGCCGTGGACCTCCTGCGACAATTACTGGAACACGCTGCTGTGCCGCGAGTTCGACCCGAACGTTTCATACGCGCTTGACGATATGACCAGTGAAATAAATGAGAATTTTGGAAACACTACCCGGCTTCTAGTCGATCTGGGATCAGATGCCGCTGTCCAGGTTACAGCGGATAATCATACGAGTGCTGCGCATGAATATTTCAAGTAAGTGCTTCGCTTATGATGTGATTGATTAAATATTATAAATATTCACTTCAAAGATTTTGACGTGAATATTTATAATATTTAACAAAAGATTAGGATTTTTTTTAATTTTTAACAAAGTATTAATTTATGACTAATGCGAAAGATAGTTATATACAATTAAAATATTCCACGATAATTTCGAACAATGCTTGAATGACAATAATAGTACAAAAAAAGTATAAAAAATTAAAATATATTAAGCAGGAATTTAAAAAATTTCGAGATGTTAAATATTTCTACCTTGGATTTTTATTACTTTTGGATTTTTATATTTATTTTGGATTTTATTATTTATTATAGATTTTTATTGGATATTTATTATTGGATTCTTAAGAATTCAATGTTAATGTGTCATTATATAAATCTTTCTTTTTTTTCACATGAATTGTTCATGCGGTATCACCATGAATTACAAAACATTTTTTCCCCTAAGTCGCGCTATTCTGGAACTACACCAAAGCGAGGGCTTACACGATCTTGGTGCCATTAAGTGGGACATCGCGCTATGCTTGCTCGTGGTCTATCTGATCTGCTATTTTTCCCTGTGGAAGGGTATCTCGACTTCCGGCAAGGTAAGCTGAATGCCTCGTCAGACATTCGAGATCCTAAAGACGAGCGAGTGAGACCCCATGAAGTGTCTTTTCGCGAAGGCTCGAGATCCGCAAAAGAGCTCTATATTTATAAAGCTCAAAGCTCTATCAAGCCTGCTATTTACGATATGTGTACAGTATTATAGATTGAAGATGCAATTATACAGGACGAGTGATTCTTTTGTGTTGCAGGTAGTCTGGTTTACCGCTCTTTTCCCTTACGCAGTCCTGCTGATTTTGCTGATAAGGGGGGTCACTCTGCCGGGCAGTCTCGAGGGGATCCGTTATTATCTCAGCCCAAATTTTACAGTTATCACAAAAGCAGAGGTACGTGTAATGTTTTGATACCGCATGCATGTGCAATGCTTGAAATATTCGGCGTGACTTTTAAGAGGCGAATTTTCAATCCATTTGCGTTCAATCTCTGTGCACGTGACATAAATATGTTTCGTTAAATTTCAAATAATTTGTAACAAATAAACTGAAATAAAATTAATAGTCAAGATTGATTAACAAAATTAATACGATGATAATCAATAATAATTTAAAGTAATTTAGTAATTCCGTTATAATTACGCAATTAAATTTTGTATGACTAATGATAAAAAATAACGTAAAGTACATAAAATACTGGAGCTATTTAGGCGTATTACAATAAGGAAAACATCACTTTTCCATAACGAGACGCTGAAAAATTTTTCGTTCACAATACAGCGATTTTTTTCTTTTAATAAAATCGTACGAAAGAAAAGTACCGGCCGCGTTCGCGACTGTTTTATTGCCGTTGACCTGGATTACCATGGAGCCACGACGTATCCCCGTGACAGTGACAAAAGGAGAAAACTTTGGGAGTTAATGCGTTTACAGGATCGCGAGCGGGTTCGGGAAGCGGAAAGGGAGCGGGAGGGAGCGGCCCGGCATGGGAAAGGCCGAGGTATGGGAAAAATGGGGAAGGAGGAACGTGCAGGGTTAACTGACGACGGTGAAAATGGAAACTCTGTGTAGCTGTCATAATGAACATTAGAGTCCGGTGGAGCACGCACTAGAACGTTAGAACGCGCGCCGACCCTCGTGGTTCGCGCGCGGAATGCATTCCGCCGAGACGACGGCGGCGACTTAGCCGCTATACCGTCGTCGCTAAAGTGGGTTTTATACCAGTGAGAAAGTGGATTTGTTCATCACCGCTAAGCCACGGATATACGAGAAGAATCAGGCTGATGTATTGGTCAATGCTCCCCCTATCTCCCCCGCTCCGCAACCGCTTGTCTTTCTCTGGAATTTGATTTTTTTTTGCAAATGCAGCACGATGTTAATTTTTTTATGAAAAGATATATGTATGTACGTTACATAGCAAGTATGTGATTAATGTTCTTGCTGCAAGGACTTATAAAAAATATTAACAGCTTATATAGACATTTAAAACAATAAAAATTGAAACTTCTAAGCAACGGAGGTGGATTTTTAAAATGTTATGGTAGTATTTTATGAAACCTGACTATTATTAATAATATGAAGATAATAATGAAACATTTAATAGATTAATTAAATCGAAGAAATTAAAGAATAAAATAAATAATTTGTAGTTACAATTTCTTACGGAACTTTAAAGCATATATAAGGTAAAAAAAAATTGAAGAAATTTCTCTTAAAATTAACATATTTCTATATCGTAATTAATAGAAATTTTTATGGATTTTATTATATCTCCATTAAGAAGTATATAAATGTATTTTTTACCGCTTCTACGAGAATATTCTTTTTGTCTTCTTCCAGGTATGGGTGGACGCGGCGACGCAAGTATTTTTTTCTTTAGGACCGGGATTTGGAGTGTTGCTGGCCTATGCGAGCTATAACAAGTATCACAACAACGTTTACAAGTAAGAATACCGGAATTTCTTCGTGCTCATCCGCGCTATTCCGTTTTTCGTGTTTGACACCGCGTGTGTTTCGCAGAGATGCTCTGCTGACGAGCTTAATCAACAGTGCAACGTCTTTCATCGCCGGATTCGTCATATTCTCAGTGCTCGGTTACATGGCGCGTGCCAGCGGCAAGTCCATCCAGGACGTCGCCACGGAAGGACCCGGTCTGGTTTTCATCGTCTATCCGGCGGCCATCGCTACGATGCCCGGCTCGACATTCTGGGCGCTCATCTTCTTCATGATGTTACTCACCCTCGGTTTAGACAGCTCAGTGCGTTTTCATTTTAAGATAAACTTACCGCATATGAATTATTTTAACAATGTTTTTCTACATTTTTTATTTTATTAAACAAAAGTTTCTTACTTGCGAAACTTTTCTTTGTGTCAAGCTGTTCGATATTAAATACGTACAAAAGTATTAAAAGTACTTTTACTTTATGCGCTTATGAATAATTAAAACAAGAATTCACGTGATTTTACAGTTCGGAGGTTCGGAGGCAATTATAACGGCACTCAGCGACGAGTTTCCATTAATCGGCAACAATCGTGAAATCTTTGTGGCGTGCTTGTTCACTTTATATTTTGTGGTCGGACTTGCTTCTTGTTCACAGGTAGATATTCTAATTATTAAAATTGTAAACATCGGTTTTCCTGGTTTATAAAAATTTTTAGATAACATAATAAAAATAAACGTATGAAAAACGCATCATAAAATTATTAAATAAGTTAGTTAAAATAAGAAGATTTCTTTCAGGTGATTTTCGAAAATTTCTAGAAGTCTTAGATTTTATTAAGATAATATTTTACATTTTTGCATTATTGTATGTACATATTAGATTTATACAAAACACACTATCTGATTCCTAATGCATACGTGTAATGGCTCACATTATGAACAGAAAACTATTGCTTTTCAATATAGGGCGGGTTTTATTTTTTCCACTTGTTGGATCGATACGCGGCTGGGTACTCGATGCTGTTCGCCGTTCTGGCAGAAACAATCGCGGTCAGCTGGATCTATGGAACGGACCGATTTTGCGCTGACATCAAAGACATGATCGGATTCAGTCCCGGCATCTACTGGCGAGTATGCTGGAAATTCGTAGCACCACTTTTCCTTATGGTACGTCACAGTCTGCACTCTAAGAACTAAGTTTTATTTTTAAAGCTTATTCATTGTTGTTGCACTTTGTTTTGATTACAATGGCATATTTTCTCAGTTAAAATTTAATTTTAAAAATCGAATTCGGATTCTTTGCTTAGTGAGCAAATGACTGTTCTAATACTGACAATAAATTAATTTAGCACGTCGATAATAATAATCATTGTATTTATTATATATGCGTTTGTTTTTTATTTGCTTCTAGTTTATTATTGTCTACGGTCTAATGGGCTATGAACCTTTATCATACGAGGGCTACGTTTATCCGGTTTGGGCAAATATATTAGGCTGGTTAATCGCTGGTTCTTCTATCGTCATGATCCCAGGTATGGCGATCTACAAAATCTGCAGCACACCCGGTTCCTTTGTTCAAGTAAGTATTTCAAATTTTATATGATTATTATATTTAAATTTATCTTTTATTATTATTTTTAAATTTAAAAATCGATACAGACATAAAACTGAAATTGTGTATTTATTATTTGAAAGATATTAATAGAAGAAAAAAGGGAATGTTGTCTTGTCTGATATGAATATATTAAATAATTTGTACAATTCTACAAAATCTAAAATATTCGTCTGGATATACATTGTGTATATATGAGTTTATTATTAGTGGATAAATTTACTAAAAAGATTCATTGAAGATTGATTAATTTTGAAATTAATCAATTTATATCATTGATAAATTAATTAGAAAACAATCATCAACTTATTTAAATCATATTTGAAATAAAACTAGCTATTTTGTCCAAAATAACGTGACATACATATGCGTCATATTTATCAACGCAGAGATTGAAGATCCTGACGACACCATGGCGGGACACGCAGCCGATTCAGAGGAATGATCTTTCCTCGGTGGCGAATGGCGCGATACGTCGAAGTTTCCTGGCTGAGCAAGATTTCGAAATTACCAAGGATCACGAGTTAACTAAGGAACAGACGGAGGTAATGATTCAATCTAGAGAGGGTGTCAAGGGGAACGATCCGCCCCCCGAGCCAGTCTAGGACAGTGCGGTTGTGATTTTGCGCGGTGCCCGGTTCCAAGTATACCTCTGCTAGAGCACGATCGCCGAGCAAGGTCCCACGACAACAAGTAACATCGATCGAACAAGACAAGGATCAATCTCTTATCACAAGTCGAGACACAACACTCGAGCGCATCCCAATCTAATCTTAGGGTACCGGCTTGATTGACGACGTGGTCTCCTCGGTCGCGGACCAGATTCCGTGATTCGACGTTCACGCATCGGATTCCACTTTGTTCCTTCGAGAACGGAATAGAAGCTATCCCCGCGTTCCGCGTGTTCTATCGCGATAAAAACTGTCGCGCGGATACGGATGATAGAGGAAAAAATAAACCTGGAGAAGAAAGTGGATACCGCTGCGACGTAACATCGACCATGCTTTCCCTCGGACGGGCCTAACCGGACCTCCCATAGCGATAATCCCCCATCCTGTAAATATAATAACGCGCGTCACGGAGCACGACGAATCGCATGAGATTGGTGAGACGTCTTGGCGAACAAGCAATTGATGTTCACGCTTCTTCTAACGGACAATGTTTGTCACAAACAAGAGTTACACGATCCTACCTACTTTGGATGACAGCTTTAAATCTAAGAGAATTATTTACACGCAAAGAATTAAAGAATTAATAATTTAGTATAATATGTTTCAACCTTTGTAACAAGACTCGGTAGTTTCCTGGAGCGTGGCAACTAATAGACCCGCTTTGAAACGACTAAGAACCTTGAGAATAAATTCCCCTTTTGGGTAAAAAGATTCCCCGAACTCGTTTCGCGATGTCGCGTTTGAAACGAACCTTGTTGTTTAATAATATTGTTTATTTTGGACATATGCGAGTTATGTAATCGCATAGAATGTTCACTTCATATAAAGATGTTATAGAACAGAGATTATAATGTTAAGATATATTATAGGAAAAGAGTATGCGATTCCGATTAATCGATCGTGATTGACGATTCCCTCGCTGGACCACGTTGTTTGTCTATAAAATAGAAGGTGAGAGGGAATTGTGAGTTAATCGCGGTTAATCGGCGTCGGTGTTTTAGACGATGGATTTAGACGAATTATATTTCCATTTTGACCAGGCCTCCAGGCTTCCGTAAACCTGGACGATAAATGCTGTGTGGACTATACGCAAATTATAATCGCCGGTAAAATGTTAAGCAATTTACTAGGTCTTATTGCCGGTGTGAATACGCTTCATCGATATCCCGCTCAGTCCTGTGTCAAACCTAGCATGAAACGATGCGTTTTTTATATAGATACGATCATTGAGTTCACTCATGTTGTAATCTTCTAGTCATCTAGATTACTTCCTTACATGTATCCATTAAAGTTCCGAGAATGCATGACAAAATTTCTTTAATAGAGATTTCTTTTTAATTGAACAAGTTCTAGCTTAATAATCTGTTATTTTGTTTCTTGTTTCACTTTAATTGGCACTATACGACCCGTTTGTTCGTCGAATATTACAGATTATAGAAGACACTGAAGAATTTTATTACTATTATACATTATTTTATTCCACGGCGTGGATATGCAATGTATCAGTCGCGTAGTCCGGCACAAACGGTATCTTTGTTTTCCATATATGTACGGAACGTTAAATGTTACCTAATTTTCAGTTTTAATTATCGAATGTAGAAATATATTGCATTAAAAAAATTTTGACAAGCGTTAAACAGCCATAACATTTACTTTATGTACGATTAATTCTCTTTGCAATTAAAAATAATTTCGGTAGTCTAACTTGAAATATTTTGTCTATTTCTCAATCAATTCTGATTCAATTGTTGTTATATTATTTACGTAATATTTCGTTATTTGAAGTATTTAATACAAATTTTAGAAACGTTTATCCTCCGACCGTAGATGCTAGTTTATTATTGTTATTCACCACTTTAGTTTAAGATATGTAAGAAATTATCGTGCAAAATGATTTTTTTTATAAGAGCTATTTATAGAAATCACAAAGAATTAACTCTTTATGATCTAAACGATCTTGCAAATGAACAAAGATAATTTTTTATTTTTTATTTAATCGGCTAATCTAATATGAATCACAAAATTGTTTAGAGAAACTCACGAAGATTCCAAAAATATAATTTGTCAATTATAATTAAGTACAAACTTGCAACATATTAGGTTGATCCAACTTGCTAGAATTGCAAAGGATGAAATATGTATCGCGAATAAACGTGTCGTATGAGCCTCACACATAGAGGAGCGTCGGCAAGAATCAGTCGCAATCTCCAGTAGTTTCAGATCAAAACACTTAACGAGTATTCAAACCCTAATGTGTGCCAGCATATGCTCGTAATTCTATTTGTCTATCTACTTCCATACTTACTACGTTATTGCGCGGTAATGGGGACGATAAATCGTTTCCTAATTCTCATAATATCGCGCGGCGCGTGATCTCCCCTTCGTTCAACGAGATGCAACGCCTTCATTGCAATAGGACTGTTCGTCATTTATCTAGTATTAGACAGGGCCAGTAGAATTGATACTGCGTAGATATCCGACGGATATTTTCAGATGCGTAAACGTCCCTGATGAACATGACTAACATTTATAGATAACTTTCTGAGAGAGACTATTTGTTTAGCAAGTTATTTCAATAACTAAATTAATTCAAATCATTTGAATAATTAAAAGGAATCTTTAGTTATGTACTTATAATATTAACCCTTTATTTACACATTATTATAACAGTTTTTTATTAATTTTTGAAAATAAAATTTCATTATAGTGGCTTTTCTCTAAATGATTTTTTAGAAACGTCACTGTAGTGATTCTTTTCTATGCTTCGATACTTTGCCTCTATCAAGTAGAAACGTTGTCAATTGCTTTGACCTGTATTTGTGTCGTCGAAAGAATGTTCGCTTTCTAGTTGAATTCCGTGGTCAAGCAACTGCATCCAGTTCAACCGTAACTAAAGGGTTAATCATATATTTACTGTCGATATTTTTCCAGTTTACTATTTAGTAAATTAATTCTCAGTTAAGTAAACTAATTTTAACGTACCATTTAATTCATTAATTTTTTTTTCATTTATCACTTACCCAGTAAACACAAAGTAACAGTAATATAATGTCAATGTTAAAATTTCCTACTCAATGATATAACTGTTATATACAAGACACATTATATTGTAATTATATTATTGAGTGAAAAATGATAACATTGAAGTTACGTTATCATTACTTTGTGTTTACTGGGTAGTTTACTAACCTTTTTCTAAGTTTATTTTATCCGTTGTTAAGTTAAGGAGCGCGTCATCTGCACGATTTAGACATAAAAAAACTATGTAGCAACGAATTATCCAACAAGCGCGAAATAATATCAAAAGTTTACGTATCTTTCGGATATCCAAGGATACCTGCGTCGCACCCCCGCTGCACCGCGACTTCGTCTCGTCAGGAGACGAGGGGTTACATCGTGATCCGGCGGAGGGGATGCCGAATATCACACTTGTAGATACAAATAATTACGTGTCTCGCATTGTAGCCCCGCGCACCGGCCGGCGGCCGGACATAGGAATTAAGCATTTCGAGATCGTCGTAATAGAGAGATCGTTAGAATCTTGCGGTCGCGAGACGACCGTCGCGACCTGCGTTCTCCATCTCCCCCCATCCCATCCTCCCTTCATCCCTTCCGCGCGCAGGGGCGCGTCGTCGCGCGCGCAACACACACATATATATATATAGTTTATTTAGCGATCGTTGTTTAGATACAGAGATGTATACGTATCTATAAACTCATATGTATGTATATACATATATAAAAGTATAAATATATATATATATATATATATTTTATACACATCGCATCCGAGTTGCCACCGCAGCCATAGGTAGCAGCTCGGGCCTTGTTACTTCGATTAAATAAACGAGTTAAAAAATGAACTTCACCTCCGAGGCGAGGAAACTAGCAGGACTTGCGAAGGAAGTTAAAACGAGAGAAATCGTCTGCAACTACAACTCCTGAAACCCTTTTCTTCCTCAGTCTCTCTCCCATCCCCTCTCAAGTCGCGGCGATCATGTCCGCCCAAGAGCCATATTGGCCGGGCATTCGCCGAGGCTTATAACCGCACACGGAAAAGTTTTGCACCGCTTTGGATTACGGCACTACACTGCATTGTAGTTTTTTTTAACGCTTCTTTAATCAGTGCACCGATAATTATTTATGTCGACGCTATATTACAATCGACACTGTATTAATCGTTGTATTAATATTGTTACTTGTTTTATTACTTGTAAGTGATAAGTATGAGATATTTCGCTTTTTCTTTTTTAATATTTCACATCGTCGCTATCGCATTGATACCAAAATAACAGTGGTTTCGCTCGTTCACAGAGCGACCATAGCCACGACTGAGTCACTAGGGCATTATGCAGTAAAGTAAGAAAATATTAGAGTTACGTTAGTTACTATGTTTGTAGACCTACGTTTATTACGAAGGATGAAGATTTTCGCCAGCAATGGCGAAACGATGTGTGGAAGAAGTTGAAGATGGAGAAAGAGAGAGAAGTGATCGGTATGATGGAGAGAGTTACGCGCAAGTCTCGGCGAGATCTCACCTGTGTATGTCTTCTTTGCAGAACCAGTCTACTCGACTGTAGGTTGCTGAAAAAAAATTCACGCAGTTTGTTTCGAAAAACCGAACGGTGCAAAATTGATCTTGAACGCGTGCGCTCCGTTTCCCGCTACGTGTCCGCATCCTGTCGAAGACTGTTACAGCTGCGGCTTTGGAGTACGATCCCGATTAGCGTTGACCCGCAGCGCGACGTAGTGTTACGTATGTAAGGATGATTTTGTCGAATAAAATTTCGTTCTCTACAGGAACAGCGTAGCTCATTTATACCACCACGCTTGAAATATCGCTGCGAGATGTTGGATGAACTACGTCGAAAAATATGTAAATGTTTGATTTTCGAAACTAAGAAAAAACTAAAAACTTTTATACTTTTATAAAACTTTTATAAAAAAAACTAGTTTTTTTAAATTGTTACATTGAATAAAATTAGCGAATGCCCAAAATGGAAGATGGAAAAAGGTATACTTATTTATTTCTTTCAATACAATTCAAGTTTAAGAATAATAATTTTTTTATTCGATGTGATTGTTTTTCTAATTAAAATTAGAACAAATAAATGCAAAAAGAAATTTTTTAATTAGAAATTAAACTTGTTTGAAAATGTATTTACATCTTTAAAAAACTAAGTTTTTCTATCAGTTTTAAATAAAAGCAAAAAAGCATTTTTAAACTACAAATTAATTATATTTATATCTTATTTTGAACATTATTTGTAACTTGAGAAAATTGAGTTTCCATCAATTTCTTTTAAATTACTCACTGTTTTTATGACACAAATTTACACAGTATTTAACGATCCTTCGTTTCACTCGTATTTCTTGTCATACGTTCACTCGTAATAATTCGTTTCCGCTGAAGAGTGTGATGAACGGACCTTTTAAACCGCCTACGCCATGTTTACTCAATTCTCGTAGAAGAAGCCGCCTTTAAATGGCGTAATCGCGCGACTTGTCACTTGCCGCGTATTAAGCGTAATTGAAATTATCTCGTAACGAAAAATTGTCGTTAATTAACAAATCGCGCTTGGTACCGCTTTCATGGATTTATTTTTGTTGATTCAGTCGCAGATTGTTTTCGCGGAGCACGGAAGAAAGAACATAACAATCATAATCTTCTTCAATTCTTTTCAATTTTTCATTAAATCTGGTAATTAAAAGATAATTTAAAAATTTAGCCAACAATTTACATTTGAATTTAGAAAAAAAGAAGAATTCTGTTATAATTATTAACATCTTTGAAGTTATTTTTTCAATTTGAATTGTTCGTAATTAGGGAGCAATTGGTGTTTCGAGTTTTA
This sequence comes from Tetramorium alpestre, assembly GCA_021460005.1. Lineage (NCBI taxonomy): Eukaryota > Metazoa > Arthropoda > Insecta > Hymenoptera > Formicidae > Tetramorium > Tetramorium alpestre. The sequence goes on along the minus strand of JAJVSH010000027.1, from coordinate 1,062,181 downwards.
AATAATAATGACAATTGCTCTCTATCTCCAATTTGTTATACAATTAATTAATTATACAATTAATTAACGCCAGAAGAGTAATTATTATGTAATTATTTATAGCTATTACTATTATTATTTCAGATTAATATCAAAAGTAAATTTTTAATAATCTACTAAATAGAAATGAATTTTTATTAATCTTATTTGAATATTCCTTACTTTTTCGCGCATGTGCAGAATAACTTCAGTCGAAGACTGCGTCGAATACAACTCCACAGCTATTCTGTGGCTGCTAAGAGAGATTTAAGTTTTTTATATATGACAATGAATATAATTTCCTGTCGAACGTAAAGCGTAACAAGATTTCTGACAAGATTTATCCGAATAAACGCAAACTTTGATCAAATCTGAGCGCTTTTAGCGCTTAAAAGAAAAAAAGATTATAGTTTCACAGCTCTGCGGATATTCTCGGATTGGTCGATAAATATTCTAGCAAGCTCTGCGAGAGCGACACACAACAATATGGCGCCTGCTATGGAGGACCTCGCCGACTTCCAGAGGGAGATTTTCGACAAAATCAGCAAGAATGAGATGTGCGAGCTGAAAACGTTACTGGCGCAGAGGAAGGTCAAGATGGACTTTGTCGACGAGAACGGCATGAGTCCGCTCCAGCACGCCTGTTACAAGGGAAACAAGGAAATCGTGCAGCTGCTCCTCGATCAAGTAGGTTATGTTGACTGTGGTGATACTAGTGATGCTCTATGTCAACAGAGTTACGCCTCAGAATTTAGTTTGCTATAAATTTAAGTACATCCAAACGAATATTCGCATAATTTCTTCGTGATATTTTTCGTCTCTTAGTTACGAAATTATTAATATCGTATTTACTGAATTACATATGATGCCCATGCCTATCAACGTAAAGTAACTTTAATCTTGGTTTAAAAGTTACTTTTCATTTTTTTCTAACTTTTAGAACTTGAAAAAGATAAAAAGTATCTCGGTTTAGCTTACTTTTTATCTTTTACTAGTTCTAAGAATAAAAGTAAGTGAAACCGAGATTAAAGTTAATCTACATTGATAGAAATAGATATGAGAGATAAAAGATAGTTAACCTGTAACGTGAGGATTGTCTGTTTGTTCTAGGGCGCTGACGTGAACGCGTGTCAGCATGAGCATGCATATACCGCTCTTCACTTCGCTGCTTTAAGCGGGAACGCCGAGCTGTGTCATCTCCTGATGTCGCACGGAGCACGTTTGACGGCGACGAACAGCGTGGGCAGAACGGCTGCACAAATGGCAGCTTTTGTTGGAAATCACAACTGCGTGGCGACTATCAATAACTTTATTCCGAAGGCTGATATAGATTATTATATTAAGCCGCAGGGTTTGCAGGCCGAACCAATGCTGCCGCCGCATCTGGCCGATTATTTTCATAAATTCATCATGCACGTCAACGTGAATCCCGTACGCGTGTGCATGAATTTACAGAGACTTCCTGCACTTCTGGAAAATGCTGCAAAAGTAAGACACTGTGTAGGAGGATAAATTGATAATCGAACGAAATTAATATATTTGTTTGATGCACTAAAATGTTTTTTCTATGCTAGGAAACAAATGTATATATATTTAATATTTATTCTTGTCATTTTTTTCAGATACAAAAAGTATTAGAATCCATGCGCCATAAAGAAATGACGCGAGGCGCAGAGATAAATGAAGTGATGGCCTTCAAGTATCATTATCTCAGTTGCGTTGTGGCCGAGGTGTTAAAATGCCAGAAGCGCCAGGAGGCTATGAAGGCGGAAAAAGGCGAGAAGGGAAACGAGGAGAGTGAGGAAAAGAAATCCGACACTGTAGAACTTTTGATACGAAGGTTCCTGAAGTGCAGCAAGAACGACAGCTTACCAGAGTATCAGGAGGCATTTCTGAGGGAATCCGTACGAGAGTTTCCATTCAGAGAGAGCACGATTTTCCGCCAGATGGTCGCTACGTTGGCGAGCACAGATCCGCCATCCGCTGTTTCCGTGATTTCCGCTGCGATTAACGGGCAACGAGGCTTCTTCGATAACGCACAGACCTGCGTAACTTGCGGCGAGGACAAGGCCACCAAAAAGTGTAGCAAATGCAAAGCGGTGCAATACTGCGACAGAGAATGTCAGAGATTGCACTGGTTCATGCACAAAAAGGCGTGCGCCAGATTGGGCCAGTCACCGGCAAACAATGGAAAGCTCACGGATGTAGATAAAGAACAGATCAGTAACGCCGTCGGCTCCAGGCTACAAAACCTAACTGTAAAATAAATATGTAATGTGTACAGATTTAATGTTGGCAGTCCACTTGGAAGGCATTATATGCCACGGATGTTTATTTTTTCCTGTATATAGCCGTTCTACGTAGAATTGGTGGATCTCCGTATGATTGTGCCTATCATATCTGTGGAAGCTAACATTACGCCATTATTATTGTGTAAGTAAATATTGAAAATGTGTAAATTTTTCTTGTTTTTGTTATCGTACACGGTACATTTTGTATCGATATCTTATTCTTTCGACTTTTCAATCCTTGACAATCAGTTAAGAAATTCAGTAAGGAAATACAACTGAAATTATAATATGTTTTTAATTGTATAAAAATACTTTTTTTTATTCCTACATGTAACTCGGAGCTGCCGGACTTTTGTGAACTGACTGACTTTTATATAGTTTCATATATTTCTCGTATATTTCTTGGAAAAATTGCCAAATATATTCATAAGTTACTATTATTCTTGATGTATGCACTCAGTTAAACATATCTGTCAATATTTTAGAGCTGTGTTTTTTCAAGTATCTTCATTGTGATCTATGAAAATAAAGCACATTTACTTACAACAGGTATAATGTGATAATTATATATTCTCTTCAATATATTGTCGCTAATTTATTGATAAGTATTGTACGAACGTCTATATTAATCAATAAATTATGTTCTATTTCCCCGTAATATCTTATCAACAATTAATAAAATTCTGAAGTGCCGGAATAAATTATATTTATCGAGATAACTCGGTTCAATAACATTTAAAAACAGAATATTATTATTTATATTATTGCATAAATTTTATTTTATTATGTCATGTATGTTAAACTTTATTTCATCTCGTATGTACACATATTACGATGGCACTTTGCATTTACCGATAATGGAAAATTACATATTTACGTCGTGACTTTCGTCATCGCGTTTTATCAATCATAAAAGGAACGTACGCGCGTAAATATTTCCTTAACAGCAATTTCTCAACGCAAACGACCGCATTTTTCACGCCCAACTTGAATGATTCTTCGCCAATTTGTTCCAAGATTCAAATTCAATTGACAGGACTTTCTCCCTGCGCTAAATCGCGCCGACATCTATGAGGCTTCAAACTTTCACCTCAAACAGTGAATCCGATCGTTGTGTTTCATGTTACGCAAATATTACAGCAGTCGTTTTCGGCAATACAGACGTATGTCATCGTGTCCGTAACACAAACCTACCTTGTAATTCCTGTTTTCTACGCGATAGATGATGATGTACGACAAAGTTTTAAATAATACATCAAGATGTGTCTACTTGTATATGTAGTCTTCGATCAATGTAATGATAATAATACTTTTATTATATAACATATACAAAATTAACAAAGTATCTATAATTTGCAATGAAACATAACACAAAAATTCAAAATCGAAATATTTTTAGAATTGATAGAGAGCAATATTATTTTCTGTCATGCGCGTTTTTATCAATGTTGAATATTTTGATAATGAAGTACCAAGTATATTAATTTTTTGAATATATTATTTCAAATGAAAGTAAAAGATAAAGAGAAAAAATTTCATAATTTTTTTTCATATTTCCTATTTCAAAATTTTATCTATTTGCGATCCTGACGATTTGTTAATAAAAGGAAGACCTTGCGTTTTTAATCTCTTTTAACTTAAGAATTATTAGTAATTCACGTAGTTTCATTTAGAAAAATAAATGAATAATCGGAGAACATGCCTACGAATTTTTCTCAGTTTCAAGAAAATTTTTTGTATTATAATTACACTTTTTGCAAAAATTGTTTCTTACATAATTGTTTTACAAATATAAAAAAAAACAAAATTAATAAAATTATTCTTGCTGTAAAAAATTATAATACTTTGTTTACTGTAACGTGCGTTAAACTGTTTGATTTAGTAAGCTTTCACTTTTTTTGAACTGATATGCACCTTTTAAATCATGTGGAACTGTTATTGAACAAAATGAGAAAGTCGTTTTCTCTCTATCTTCCTCTCTCTCTTACAGGAATGTATGAGGCACTAATTTTGAAAGTGGTTTTAATGGTACACGTAGCCCATACAGAATGAGCCTACATGGGTCAGAGGCATCCTCTTAACCGCGAATATTAGAACAAAGTTGAGTCAAATTTAATCTTGCCCATCAAAAATTCTCTAAGCTTAGAGAATCACCGTTTGTTTTTGTCAAAATTTTTTTAACTTTAATTTTAATAGTTAAACCTGAAGCTAAATTCCTATTTAAAAAGGAAACACTTTAATTAGTTAAAGTTTACACTTTATTTGAAAGCTGGCCGTAGATTTTATCTTTATATTCTCACATGTTGATTCACAAGAATTCCTTTCACTTCCGAATTTAAGCGTGATTCTGTCGAGATGCCGTGATAGTAAATTTTTTGTTTTGAAACGCACCGTTCTAATTAGACTCGCGACAGTATTTAAGCGCACATGCTTCCGAACATCGCATATACAAATTTTATAAGATTGATCAAATAGTCTAATTATTATAATAGAAATTTTGATTATTACAAGTTATAAAGTATTGAGTTCTATTATAATAATCAGAATTTCTGTTATATAATCAAAATATTTGATCAATCCTACAAGAATTTCTGATTCGTTCGTTTTCAACCAGAATTTTTTTCTCAATGTACACAAATATGCAAAGCAGTCATTTCTAGGAGGCCTCAAACGGCCGTGAAATGATACCGTTGTCACTTACCGTTGTGCACTTGACGTATCGAATTGACTTCGCGACCGGGGNGGGGGGGGGGGGGNGGGNGANAAAAACGTGACATGTGTTGAAATATATGTACTTCTCGCCGATATCGGCAGCGGAGGCTCCCGTCTTCGGTGTACTTCCGCCGTACGGTGTTGCCCAATCAATCCGCTTCAGCTGTCACGAACGAGCCGTGTAATTTAGAATTTTATTCGCCTTTACATAATGAAATTACACACACGCGCGCACCTATCTCTCATCGGTTTTGTTCTCATTGCGTCAGCATGACAAATGATCGAACTGTTTATTACTGTAGTTACCGCGTTAGCACGCTTACTTTACGCGCTTGACCGGCAAACTCACGTGAAATCACCGGACAGTATCACGGCATGTTTATCTCGCGTATTACATTTATGGGAGAGAAGATTCTCTCAATGTGACGAGAGATTCGGTGCTGCGACAATTCGCATCTTCGCGAACAGGTTACGCGTAAATTACTCGCAGGACACGTATTCGAAATCAGAGATTAAAGACGCGTATATGTAAATACATCGTTCTGCTTTCGAGCGAGGAGAAACACGCTCGAAAACAGGACATTCGAGGTGCATTCGAATTTAACATTTTTGAAGACTTTCACTCAACGCCAACGCTTTACAGATCGATATTGTATTTATTACAAAACATTTTATTGCTCAATTCTTGGAGGATCAATGACTATTTAAAGAGACCAGAGCATTTACTTTACTAAACTTTTTTATTTTAAACAAAAATATATTTAACTGTAATTTATTCAAAAATTTTTTATCCTTTGACGAAAAAAGTCGACCCTCAAAGGATTAAGTAATCTTTCTAATATGAAATCCTGTTTATATTTTTGAATTATTTTGTTGCAAACTCTTAATTGCCATGTGTGTGCGTTACTCATATTATAAATTCTTGTTTTTTTTCAGATATAAAGAATATATCTCTTAAATATCATAATTTAAATCGGTATTCATTACCCAGATAGGAATGCATGCAAAAAATTTTAGCATATTTCAATTTTAAAATATAATGTATTATGTATTATGTAATAAGTCTAAATCTAACTTTTAAAAAATCATTAATTCTAAATTTAATTATTGTAACATATAGCAATCTTTAAAAAATTGATGCCTAAATTAAATTCTTATATAATTATATTGTATATTACTGAATACATTTTAGAAATTAATTTTGTAATTGTTACAATTGTAAAAATGTTACAGCATATAAAATTGTACAATTATTATTAAAGTGATAGTAAGAAATTTTTTTTTTATTTTTTAAGTAACTTTGCTTCATAATTTTTTCAATATTTATAACTTATAATTATAAAATCCTTTTTTCAGCAAAGAATACGCGTTTTGTAGAATCACTTTATGACAATTATTGCGAAATGCTATAAATGGAAAGAAGTAATAATTGTGCATTTATTAGAAAAGTTTCCTATCTGGGTAAATAATAATAAATTTACATGTTCAAACATACATTAAGCTATATTATTTACAAAAAGTTGCTGTAAAGATGTGTCATTCCCCCTTTTTTAATATGTTGAAATCTCTCTCTAGCGTATCGCATCGTATGATTAATATCTCAGGGTCAAGTTTTCGATTAGTGCAAGAATGACATATACAGTTTGATTCCTTAACCTACTTTCCAAATATAAACAATGTTACGTGAGCATTCTCTCCTCCTGACAAAAGAAAAGATATGAGATATCCGAAGGCCACTAGAATAAGGCCACAAGTTATGTTATCTGTGTAATCCTTATAATAAAAAAAAAGATAAAAAAATCATGTATATACTACTATATACTATCTATATATATAATTTTGTTTTAAATTCAACGGAAAATTTATTGGAATTTTTTAAATGTAAGACACTAGATTTATCTATCAATTTTTCTAGAAACGCAAAATATGAATTATCTATAAATCGTCTTATAATAAAAAATTTATAATTCAATGATGGAATTTCTTTAACAAGCGAATGCCAGATTCTTCTGTTAATTTTAGACCTCACACGGCGATTAGAGCGTATTTAACACGGCATATAGATGCGTATTTAACATTTCTGATGTGGACGCGATATCCGTTAGATGTGAATCCACATGAATATTTAAAATTTCTTACTACATTTTCAGTGACAATTCAGTAACAATTACTCTTATCTACGTGCGCGGAAATTGATCAACAGGATCTGGCCATCGGAATCAAGGTCGAAAGTTCGGGGACCTCTTTTCCAGCGTGAAGATCATCTCCATTTAATAATGAACGGCGTTCATTTAAGGGACCGAGATGAGATGATATTCCCCCCGGACCATAATATTTCTAGTCACCTGGCGAGCGCGCGAGCTACGCACAGGTGGGGAAGGTGAAGTTCCCGAGGAAGGGAGACCGAGGAACAAAACGGTGTCCCGGGTGGCGAGACCGAAGACCTTCGGCGACGAAGTCACCGGCGGTCGTTCAGTTCCTGAAACGCGGGCGTGAGCCACGCATCGACAATCGTGGAGAGAAGACGGTCCCGAAGGGGCGAGATGCGCGTGCCCGTGGTGTCGATGATTCTCGCGGTGTCATTCCTGGTGGCACAGGCCACCACCAACATAATCGCCTGGCGGGAGACGAGGAGGGAAGGTCCGATACGGGACGCGATCGAAAGCGGTGCCGCCGCCGAGTACAACAAGGACGATTGCGTCTGGCGACGCGGGAACGACCGGGACATTTGCCCGGATCCGGACGTGCACGTGTACCTGTACACGCCAGGCCGACCGCGACGGCTGCTGGACCCGCTGGAGCAGTCCGACTGGCTGCGGCGGGACTACGAGCCCACCAGAGATAACGCGATCCTCATTCACGGATACGCAGGTGAGAATTTCTCTCTCGGTGTCGAATTTTAATCTGAAATCTATCCGTGCTAACGCGAGTGATTAGTAACGGAAGGGGTCCTGGGTTCAAATCCCAGTAGCTCCTCATCCTGTATATTCTCATTTTTCGAACGCCTACCAATTGGAGACCGATTCCTCTTCTGGAGGAGAACTGGACTTCCGTAATCGGTAGGAAGGAGACGGGTGGTGGCACCTCTTGAGTCTGAGTGCCACAGGCGGGCTTCGCTAAGAACCGCCCCTATCCCCTTAGCATTACTATTATTACACCCAAAAAAAATATTTTACGTTCAAAGTGATTTTTCCTATAATCACATCTAAGGTTACTGTTTTACAGCAAACATATTCCTCTTTCAATAAAATGAAAAATACTTTTTTCTCTCTTAAATACTCTTGTTTGTATTATTTTTCTCTCGATTGCAGAGGAATCCTCTTTAAGTCAATATAAGAGTAAAATCCTCTAAACTTTAGAGGATTCCACGTATATCAAAAAAAATTTTTTTTTTTTGGGTGTATATATTGGAATGTGACTCGACGGAATAATCCGGAATGTATATTTAGAATTATCTTTATTGAGAGTGAATCTGTGTTACAAAGATAAAATAAAATATAATTACGAATTTTAATATGAAATCTTATTTCGATCGTCGGAGAAACATTGGGATGTGACTTAACAGAATAATCTGAAATATATAGAGTTATCTTTACTGAGAGTGAATCTGTATTATAGAGATAAAATAAAATCTAATTACGAATTTTAAACTGAAATTTTATTTCAATCGCCTGGGGAATATTGGGATGTGGCTCGACGAAATAATCCGGAATGTATATTTAGAGTTATCTTTACTGAAAGTGAATCTGTGTGGTCACAGAGATAAAATAAAATGTAAATAGATACATCATATAGATAAGTAGTCTCACGATTTAGTCAAAGCTAAATATTAATCATAGAATTAAAAAAATTTTTTTCAACAAAAGGGAGCATGTTTAATATATGCATATTAAGATTCGAAAACAAGAATAGTTCCTCTCTCTCTCTCTCTCTCTCTCTCTTGGTTTTCATATTTATAATTTCTTTCAAAGAAACTGATAAGACTTTTGAAAACTTACAGTTAAAGTATGAGCGCTACTGAAAATGGAATGCGAGACGAATGAGCTTTTTTCGAATGAATGTCGAAGTTTCGAAGAGCATTCAAATTTTTCTATGAACTTGTTAATCTAACAATGTTCTTCAAATAGCTTCGTGTAAACTTAAATAGATATATATCATGAAGGCAAGCAATCTCGCAATTTAGCAAAAGTTAAATATTAGTTATGGAATTAAAAAAATTTTTTTCTACAAAAGAGAGTATGTTTAAAATATGCATATTAAGATTTTAAAATGAAAATATCTCTCTCTCTCTCTCTGTCTTGGTATTCATATTTATTATTCTTTTCTAAGAAACCAATTTAAGATAAGATTTTTGAAGACAATTAAAGTGTGACTACGCTATTGAAAATGGAATGCGAGACGAATGAGCTTTTGTGAATGTCGAAGGACATTCAAATTTTTCTATGCACCTGTTAAGGGTGCATAGAAATGTTCTTCAGATAGCCTTGTATGCAAATGTCTTTTTTAGCACAATGTCTCATGATAATCTTTATATTGATCCGCAGGTGGTGACGACACATTGCCAATTGCGATTTTACGCGACGCTTACCTGAGGAGCGGTAACTACAATGTGTTTCTGGTCGATTGGAGTGCATTATGTGCCCGACCGTGTTATCCGGCGGCAGTGGCAAATATACGACCGGTAGCGAAGTGTCTCGCCGGCACTTTGACAACCTTGAGAAATCTTGGCCTGCCGATCACCAGAACCACCTGCGTCGGACATTCCCTGGGCGCTCACATTTGCGGCATTATGGCTAATTATCTTCTCTTCAGAATGCACAGGTAAATATTTCGTAAATAATTGCGCAATTTAATGTAATTTTATTATAAATTATGATTTAATTTCGGCGCTTTTGACATAATACGACAATTAGTTTAACCATTTGTCAAAATAATGTAGAGCGAGCGTGAAAAATATTAATCAGCAAAAGAAATTATAAGCTCGAGTAAAAAAGTATTTATACATATATATAGTATTTATACATATAGATTAATTTTTTCTCAAAATAATCTTAAGAATCTATCTCTAAGCTTTCTTATGAGACATTTTTTATATCATCTTATTATTTCTTCACATTCTCCATACCGTTATATAACCACGTTAATCATGCGAATTTCCTTCATTACCGCGTTATTGTAATTTTTTAAAATACTTGTAAGAAAACAGATATCACTTAATATAAAATTTTAAATGGGATAAATAACTAAATAATAATATAAGGGAAAAATATACCATTTTCAACATATTATATGATTCATGAGAATTCTTATTTAATCACATTACGCGGTACTTTTATCATTATAATGCTTATGATAATAAAAGTTCTATCTTGTGGCGAGACACAAAACTCGCTACAGACGAATAATGCGTTGAAATCTTAATGCGACATCTTTCACAGGATAATCGGCTTGGATCCCGCGCGTCCGCTTGTCCGGCCGGGCCTGGTGAACCGTCTAGACGCCGGCGACGCTGACTTCGTCGAAGTGATACACACCAACGCCGGATACTATGGCGAGATCGGTCGCGTCGGCCACGTGGACTTTTGCGTGAATGGCGGCAAGGTGCAGCCCTTCTGCGCGGATCGAGAGTTGTACCAGTTGTGCAGCCACGTGTGGGCGGTCTGCTACATGGCACAGAGCGTAGACAACGGTGGGACGAGCCTGATCGCGGAGTCTTGCTCCAGGAGGTGTCCGTCGGGTCCGAGAACCGCCACCAGGCCGGGAGAATACATGCCAATGGGACAGTACACCCCGGACAGTGCCAGAGGATCCTTCTGCTTCAGCAACTCCAGTCCGCCATACTGTCCGAGGTATTGGAACGGCCACGGCGACGAGAGGTGCTGCCCGGACGTAACGGACAACGAGGAGATCGAAGAGAATAACGTCACGTACGATAACTCAACGAAACGCTTCAAATCGACAAGCCGTGCGAACTTCGAGTTTGACTTAACGTGACTTTGATGCGTTAATTGGGGGGGTACCGCCGTACGTTTTAATTGCATTGAATTTATTCGTTAAATAAATTATATAAATTGTTAGATTTATGGAGGCTTTCTAATGGCTTATAGATTTATATTATTTTAGCATTTTCTCAGCGTAGATGTTATATCTTCCTTCGAAGCACTTGGAAGGAGGAAAAGATTTCTTTATTAAGTTTATAAAAGTTTATAGATATAGAAACTTGCTCACGATAACATGCACGGACTCTATACTCGAATAGAGAAGAATAGAATTTTTAACCCTAGACTATCACACCAGGTCACCAAGACCCGGACTGATGAGTAACGTATCTCGAAAGTAATCCTACATTTTTAGCTTAAAATATTAAAAATTAAGGAAATTATGATTTTTCAAGCAAAATGTAATTTAAAAAAAATTTGTTTTCAACAATTTAAAAAAAATGACAATAATTAATTTTTTATAATTGAAATACTTTTCTATGTTTGAATTTTATTTCAGAATTTTTTCATAAATTTTGGACACCTAGTTTTTAAACTGTAGCTCATCGAAAATTGCATGGCTCACGGTGTTCCAATGTGACAGTCTCGTTCGAAAAAAAAGATGTGACAGCCTAGGATTAAGTTATATTGGAGGAAAAAGGATTTATTAAAAAGGATTTATCTTTGCTATCTATCTTATGCGGTTTGGGAAAAACCGTTTTGTAATTGATTGAGTAAAGTACTTTACACATTGAAAAGAGACACATAAACCGTTCTGGGAATGCGGGATCGCCGATTACGTATTCGCATCATGCGACGCGTCCGGAAAAATCCCGATGTATTCGTAATACACCCGGCGATCCATACCGTTACGCGTTCTACTAACTAATCCGGCGAACGTATTGCCGATAATAATGAGCAAGAATCGATAATGTTATTCTTTCTACTGCGATTCACGAAATTGATATAAGATTGTTGATTAAATTATTACTTTCTTTTGAAAATTCGTGAAAGAAAATATCTGCGGCAAAATCATAAATACTTGTTTGTTCAGATGGTTGATAGGTCATTTTCGTTGATTGTCTTTTTCTTCTTTCTCTCTCATAAGCTCTCTCATTACTGTAGATTTTGTAAAATTTCTCATATTGTAAAAGAATGTGAAATTAATATTTAAATTACTTACGCAATAAAACCGATTGAGAAAAAATTGTAAAATTCGGAGTAAAATGTATTATTTGCGCAGTAAAAAAATTACAAACACAATTGTCGAAGTAAAAATAAGGAGATAGATTTTAATTATTGGAAATCATTACGCGAAGGATTCGTTTCGAACATAGATCTAATTAAGAGTTATGCGGAAGACTCTTCTCGAGGCGATTTGAATCGCACCAGTTTTTTAAGTGTAAACAATATTTTTAAAATATACATTCTAATACGTTATTTATTGAAGTAGGAAATAGTATCGTTTATTAAATAATCCCAGCCTTAATTTTAACAACAGATTCTTTGATAAATCTATGTGGAATCAATTGAGATAAATTTTGAAGATATATCCCAATTCCCCCGTATTCGCGTTCAATTTTCTCTGCTAAATTAATTAATGTTTTTAAATTACATGCAGGGAAGTTTTAATATAATTATATTAGCATCTCAACTCTAGTATTTCTTTCACAAAAAATTTTTCGAACAAATATAATTCTTTCTTATCATCAAACGGAGCCAAAGTTTTTCCGCTTCATTTCTATCAGTTTTCTTGTAAAAACTCTCAATTCACGATACTTTGTTCGAGTACTTCAGAGATTTTGTGTTTGGGTCAATCGAGACGATGTCGAGTAGCCTTGTCTCGGGTCGGCGCCCCACTAATCCGCATAGAAGTGTCTCGAGAGAATCAGTGGGCCGGCGGAACAGGCGACAAACAGGCGCGACACATTACCCGACATCTTGCACTCTTGTCGTGCCGCAGATAGCATGCTTGAAGAACGGCGCGACAGGCGTGGGAGGTCGTCTTGCGAAGCGTCCCGACGATGAGAGGGAAGGAGAAGCTTATTGTATCTTAAAGACAGAAGCTAATAGCAGGAATGTATGGGCGGTCACAAAAAAAAAATCGTCCAAATAAAAATAAAACGAAGAAATACGCGTTGAAGACCGAAGAAATTCATAAAACCTTCAACGTGGACGGCAGAAAAATATTGGGTACAATTGTCTGAAAATATTTTTGTAAAATGCAGTCGACATTTGCGCACGTAAATGCAAAACTTAATTATCTCTATACCTATCATTTAATACTCTGTCACTATTATTTAATTTTATTGTGGACTAAGGAAAATATTTCATTTTTTAAGATGTGAACACGAGGAAACTGTTGCAATTTTTTTTTATTGAATGGTATTAATGATGTGAGTGACATATTGTGTATAAAAATCGTCGAAAGATAAAAATCCCAAGCATTATTCAAGATACATGATATTTTAAATAATGCTGGGTTGTGTATCTTCAAAGAGCCGCTTTGGCTTCTTTGAAAATTTGTGCACAAGCTTTCAAAAGCGATCGCTTATTGCGTAAAATTTAATTACAATTATCGAATGTGCTCGTTACAAGCAGAGAGATGATATTTTGTTTCTTGTTTCGATTCTTCCTTCGTAAAAATAGCATTTTGCCGTGCATGCCTTGTATTGATATTATTATTAAAAGTAATACATAAATGCGGTATAAAGATTTTACATATAAAAATATCATACATGACTTTTTTTCACTCATCAAACTCGTCGCAAGGCACTCAACTTTTTGTCGTCCTCGTACAAGACTAAAAATTCTTTGGGCATAAATATATATGTATTGGAATATTGATGTAAATCTTGTACGATGTGCTAAAAATTGTCTTGTAGCGGACAAAGTATATCTTTGGTAATTGATATAAATGCAAAGATCAATTATTATAAGCAAAGTTATCAATTATCACAAGTAAAATTAATCATGCTTACACTTACAATAATAATTATATTGACAAAATAAACTATTTACAATGAATAGTGAATTATTGCAGTTGAAGTTCGGAGCTTCGTTTTGCTTCTGAATTATTATCGAAATGTGGCAAAGAATACAGAAACAAATTAAAAAATCCAAAGCGATGGTAAGAAAGCTTATAAAGAGTGAATTATGATGCGAGAATCAAAACTATAAGATATGTCTTTAATACCATAACGGCAGATATGCATTTTTTTTATCTTTCTTCCAAACAAGCATCGTACTTTCAACTTGCAATAATCTCTGCATTTTCACAAGTGTTCTTACTTTTAGTATAAACGCAACGAATATTGAATTTACTCGTATACGAATGTGCGACTCGAAAAGAAACGAACGAACAATGAATGCGAAATTGCAGGGATTTTGCGTTTACTGTTCATTCATTTTTATATTCATGTTAATGTTAAACCTAATGTTATCACAAATATACATATACACATATGCAGCGCATACTTTTTATACATTCTTTATATATTATACATTATATTATACAATTTAATTTATATATGTAATATATAAGATATGTATACATATGTATATATAAACATATATATATATATATAAACAAATATATATATATATAAATGTTATAGCGAATCTAAATACGATCTCAATAAGAAAAAAAGATTGGAAACGCGACAAAGCGCGAGCGAAATGATCATGCGATATTCACGATTTCACCATCACCTCCTATTTCTTGTTCCATTTTCATTGTATATATACATCATTAAAAATACAAGAAATTACTTTTCAATGAAAATGACGAATTCCTGTTGGAAGGTGCCAATTTGAAACCCCATCTCAGATAAGCTCAACATCATTTGTAAATATTCGACTTGCTGATACTTTATAGGTAAGTACGGCTGCAAAATTGAACGCGATAAAAATGTACAGAAATGTCACGAATATGTCATTTGCAGCTCTACAAAAGCTTTCGCATCGAAATATACTTGTTATTACAATATATATTTGTGATAATAGTCATGGCAGAGACTTAAGCTACATAAAAATGAATATTCGTATTCCTTCGGTGATTTTTATATAAAATCTTAGATTTAATTAAATTTTTATATACTATTCGTAATTGTAAAATCACAAACCTTTTAATTCTTAAGTCTTAAAATTTGTTTATTTTTTTAATATCTTATATTTTGATGTTTCACTTGTACATTTATCAATAAAATGATAGATGGATTTCATTGTTTAGCTCATTTTTAAAAAATCTTGCATTTTAATCTTTCATTAAAAACATGTGTGTGTACAAATACATAACGTACGCAAAACATTTCATCGCTATAAACTCACACTAAATTTTTTTTTTACGAAAAATGTGAAGACTTTAAATAGTAAAATGAGTTTTAACTCATATTATTAAAACTATTTGTAGGAGGTATTACGAAGTATTTAGCCATGCAATAATCTTTGGTGCATAAGTATGTAAAAATGTTTATAGATCTTTAAAATAACTTAATTAACGTCTTACTTATCTTTAATTCTCATAAAATTCTTCATTTAATATACATATATGTATATGTATATACACATATTGAATAGATATATCATGAATTTTCTGAAAGATACATATGATATAAAATTTATTTTTATTTTTATTTTTTATGCTAATTTTTTAATCTATTTCAAAGATCCAGAACGTTTATATATGACATATGAATGAAGAATAAGACGCGCAAAAAGTAGGTAATTATGCAAACAAATATGCAAATGTAAATACATATATTCGTTTAATATCATTCATCTCATATTTATGCCATCTTTAAAACTTTTAATCTTAATTGCACGTTTATTCTTCGTAAAAAAATTATAAAATCAGAGAAAATAAAATAGCGTGTGTCCGCATGTGTCATAGCCATAGGGGCTGGTAGGAGCAATCATGGTAACTATAATATCTCATTTGGTTTTGCATATACTGTGAGTATGCTTCCATATACTGGTGATATGGCTGGTAAGGCGAATAATGTGATTCACGGATTGACACTGGTGCAATCATTAGTCTATGCGGCGCGGGCATTTCTTGTCTACGCGGTGCGGGTGTTTCTGATCTACATGGCGGGTTCTGCCAGGGTCTATGAAAGGTGGTCACCTGATCGTTCTCAGCCTTCACTGGTGATCTCGGATTCGCAACTATCGGTACCAACGGCTCCGCGATGAGCGATCTGGCGTCATCGTGTGCATCATTGTTCGTGTTATTGTCTTCTCTCTCAGCTGTGAAGCTCTCTCTCTTCGGCGACTCCTGCGTAGGATTTTCCGAATTGCTCGCGACGCTACCCTCTTCGCTCGCAACCTGATTCGAATCGGAGTCGGAGAAAGAGACACTGACCTCTTCGTCGCGACTGGAATCTGATTCAATCCTCTTTCTTTGATGATCGATCTGGTGATACTTGCGCTTAGATCGTGACTGACCTGCCTCCCGAAAACCCTTCGCGAAAGGATTGTAGTCAATCTTCAATTTCGTGATATGATCGTTCTGCAAAAACGCAAACGCGGATGTTTCTCTTAGTTATAATTACTACGAAAAGACTACGTGATTACATCACGTCCTTGAATAATCTTTCTTAAACGTGTAAAAAAAATAATAAAATATGTAATAATAAATTTAAAAAAAATAAAGTAATGAAAATTAAAATATATAAATTTTTTAATCTTAACACTTTACGATCCAAACTATTTCTCGCAAATGAAAGAAGATCAAATATATCGTTCTTAATTTAATTCTAATCGGACTGATCTAACACAAATTAAAGAAGTTTTATTACTTGAAGGAATTTAATATAGTAAATAAAAGTATATGGATTAAAATATTTGAAAAATTATAAGCTACTATACCTATTTTAACGTGCGTAAAAGAATCGCAAAGAGTTAAATTATATAGTTCTTAAAATGTAAATATGTATATCGATTCGACATTTTGCTTTTGGATTTAATTTTATCCTACGTACTTGATATGCCGTTACTGCAATGAATTCCGTTTCTTTGAAAATAAACGACGTAGCTGGATAAGAAAAAAGTTCGTTGTAGTTCTTCGCACTGCCGCATTGGATTATCCAAATCTTGGGAACATATTTGTGCATCGATGTTAATACTATCTGTAATATAAAAATTTGTTCTTAAATTAGTATATATACTTAAATTATTATTGTATAATTAAATATATATAGATAACTAAGATTAAAGAGATGGCACATTATTAAAATCAACAATTTAAAATATTCATTAAACCCTTATTAAATTATTATTAAACGTATCATATCATTTTTCAATTTATAGCTTTTCCAGTTTAAATAATAATGCGATTTCTCATTAATTAGAAAAATTAGAAAAATATCAATTGAAAACTCATACGTCATACGTCGTTTGTAAATGGGTCTTGCTCTTTACAAATTTTTTATTTTCGAATATTAAGTGCGGAAAAAAACAGGATCGCCGTTACGCCGGTATCTGCATCGCGAAAGACGATCCCGAAGAGGTGAAGGGGCAGGGATACGAAAGAAGAGGCCCTTTCTGTCAGTTGTGGATAGGGATGGGGGTGGAGGGGCAAAAGGAGAGGGACGAAGCGTCGGGAATTTTATTAAATTCGTAATTAGTTTGAGGAACCGGGTAAAAGGGGCGCCGCTTTTTCGAGATAAGTTGGCGCCTCACTAAAGAGGCCGACGGTAGACACAGACGCGATTCCCGAAAACCAGACTAAGCCCTGCAACCTTCCCGGAATCACATGTCTCCGCCACCGAGGATCTCTCGTATGAATCTAGAGCGAGATGCACCACTTCAATACGCAATCTGGTAGTCGTTACTGACGTTTCGCATTTTTTATGCGGTTAAGATATTTTTATATTTTAATATGAAAAATATCTCATATATCTTTCTACGACAAATTTGATTTCGACAAGTCTAAAATCATTTAACACTTTAATTACCAAATTGATATTGGTATAAACTTTCGATCAAAACCGAGAAGAGTGTGATTGTTCTTAAAATATGCAGAATTATAATATAAAAAATAGAATTATAATATATAAGAACTATACTTATTTATACATATAGTAATATAAATAATCTGAGATATAGGTATATTACATATTAATTATTTAATGATATAATTATAGAATAAATAAAATTATCATTCACAGAAATTAAAATAATAGATTCTCTGCAAAATAAATTGAAACAAATAGATGCAATCAGAGAAATAGAAAATAATTTTGTTTCTAATCAATTTAATATTTACTTTATATTTTATAATTATATTACTTTAATACTTTTTTTAATGTCTTATATGAATATTTTATATATACCTAAAAGTAAAATCATTTCTAACCGAATAAATAAAATCACAAACTCACAATAGATGACAAGTCCTTTGTGAAAACGCTCTCATCGCTGAGATACGAGTGACATGGCAGTCAAAATGTTAAACAATATAAAAGTATTCATATTACAAGCAATTCTATGTTATGAGAATTTCGACGAAGTAACCTTCAGAAGAACAAATAGAAATAATGAGTCTTTTCTCCTTGACCGATCTCAATATTTTTATATTTCACATGTTTGATTATCGAAACTCGAAATACTGAAAATTAAAGAAATATAATGAAGCCCTAAAAGTACAATAGTTTTTCATGTGAAAAATATTTCGGACTCATCTATTTCTTATTTGATCAAAGATTGATTAAATCTTTNGAATAAAAATATTTATTTATTGTTAGTGAAATTTCCGTTTGTTAAATACAAAAACAATTTCTTAATTGTTTTTTTTTATTTTCAACGTTAAATTTTTCGATAGTCTTATATTAAATAAATCTCGTTTGAAATTGGCTGAGAAGAAAAATTTTGTTAACTTCCACGTTGAAGTAAAAATTGATGAAGATTGTCGTCAAATTCTATAGAATCGCGCATAATTAAAAATTTATATATTTCTACATTCGGACGTCATACTTTTTTTCTTTCTGATTAGCTGATTTAGATGAAATAGAATAGGGAGATTAAATCTTTTCAGACCAGATGCCGTTTTCCGATTAAAGAAAAAGGTGTCGAAATTAAGATAAACGCGCAACAAAACGAATCTCTTGTTTGCCGCCGCTGTCCAGCCGCTAATCCACCTTTGTGGATTAACGTAAAGTTTTTCATGCGTGAATTAGCTCGAATGGACAATAACGAGAGAGCAAAAGTGCCGCCGAGCTCTTGTGCGCGTCCTTCTTGCCGTCAACAAAGGCAGAAGAGAACCGTAAAACGGCATTTTTAACACCAACGGCGACGGTGGCAGCTAGGAGCCCCGTCGACCGTAAACAAATCCGCTCTCGTTCTTCAGAGGGGAAAGAAGGTATATCGATTACAGGGTATCGTGAAACATGCTAATCTCCCATAGACTCCGGTCGACGTGCCGCACCATCTTGAGAAGCTTAAGTCTCTGCCGGAAAATGCACCACCGACCAATGTACCGATCTTTTTTTTCACCAGAAATTTTCTCGAACCTTAACTATAAGAAACTTCTATCTTTGAGCAAATTTTCTGAGAGAATAATCGCAATATCCACAAATCACGAGTCTTAAAAAAAAATTTTTTTTGCGATTACCAAACCTGAATACATACGTATACATATACATATATTATTTTTTAATAGCTTACAAAATAACATTTATTAAATTGAAGAGATATTTTCTACTCTGATGTTAAGAAAAAAATATACTTTTTGATACCGATTACTTTATATTCTAATTGTAAGAGACATAAATACTATATTACAACTTTTTTTAATTGCTTTGTTACTTAAAAATAATATAATAGAAAGTATCAAGTAGAAGAATAATTTAAAAAATAGGAAAAAATAACAGAAAATATTGCGTCGTAAAAAGAAAGAAAAAAGAAAATTTTGTAGAAAGTCTCGTTTGATCAATTCATATCTGTTTTACAAGTATCTTTTCTATTAATTAATAGTTAATAAAAAAGAAGAGTCGAAAGTGAATTAGATGAACGGAATGCTACAAAATGTAGCGATATTCTTCCATGTAGATAAAAGATAAAATGTAACACGAGATCGAGATAGCGGAGATTTGAAGAGAAGAATTTTTAAAAACATTTAAAGCTGTCAAAACATTGAAGAGGCAGATAAACTAATGGCAGCCACTAATTGAACTGTTTGTCTACTTCGGTTTTCCCCAAGGATTATCCTTCATGCGTAATTCTGTATAGCGTTTATACGCATACATGTATAAAAGAACAGCTTTTTATAAGAGCAAATGTTATACAATAGAACATAAAATGGGGTGGGGCTTTAATTACTAAAGATGTAGATTAACTTATCAATGTTTTCGTATCTGCAAATTATTATTTAGCATATATTGCATATTAATTACGATAATTCAGTTAGTACACACATATTACTTACATTATTATTGGTATCGTTGATATTATTCGTGAGCTTCAGTTTGCTGAAATTAATCGAATTGTCCATCCAATGGTTTCCCATTGCTGGACTATCAGGATGCACATAAATCCTACGATTGAAGGGATGCTGCGGCTCGGCCGGTCCCGCATAGCTCCAACAACCCCCGTTGCCGTTCTTGCTCTCGCTATCGTATCCACAATACTTGTGCCGACGATCAGAGGCCGGTGTTACTTCCAGAAGAACAAAATAATTCTCACGTTTTAGCAAACCGTTTACGTTTATCTGAACGGACGGGAACATGCGCCTGTAAAAGATCAAACAAAGATTAAAGCATAAAATTTTTCACAAAAAAAAAAGCATTATTCCTTAGCGGCATGAACAAGAAAAGTAAAAAAAAAAAGAGAACAATCTAATCTTTTGTAATATGAAATAAAGTAAAATCGACCATTATCAGCGAATTTTGCATGGTGTTAAAATCACTAAAGCCGCATTGTAATTTTAATCTTTTAGCTTCTCACCATTCTGTCTCTGGCACTATACGGAAATAAAGAAAGGAACAGCAAAATTACAAGTTATTTGAGCTTTTTAGTTCCTCGAATTATCAAACATTCCTTCGTTTTAAATTGGTAACATATTTTAGCTTTGTTAATATTAAATAAAAAAAAGCGTCAATGATTTTATTTCACATATTTCAATTTTATCTCAACATTGGTTACATTAATAACCATTATCAGAAAAAAATTATAGTTTTTGCAAAGCTAGTTTATGGCAACTTGCAAAATTATGATTTTTTAAAATAATTATTAATATAAATACTTTGCGTAAATTTACATACATTTTTACATGCCGATTATTTGATAATCTTGCAATGTAATCCGAAACTGAATTTGAAATAGTAAATTTACATAATTAATAATCAATTCAATAAATGTAAACTGATAAGCATAAGCATCTATACATTGCGAAAAACATCACCCTTCTCGGGATTCGAATCTGAATGATACATTAATTCTGTATAAATATATTATCAATTTTTTAAATTTCAAAACTGATTTTTTTCGAAAAAGAAGCTTTCAAAAAAAATTCCATATTAGTATAAAAAATGAAAAATAAATATATAAATATGTATATATACGTGTGAAACCTTTTGTTTCAGACACCCTGTGTATATGTATATATATATACACACATACATATATATTATATACATTTTATATTTTTCATATTAAAATATGAATATATCTAATAATATAATTTTAAACAGAATAAATCTATTATTCATAAAACGAATAATATCTTCGAAATTGAAACAGGAAAATAAAATAATAATTCTGTCTTTGAGAATTCTGTTTTTTAAAATAGGGTAGACCAAGGCAAAAGTCTCCGCGAAGTAAAAGTCATTTATAAAAGAACAAACTTTCTAGAAATCAATTATTTATGGATCTGTTATTTATATATCCATAAATCAATTAGGGTAAGACCGAGGTGAATAGGCTCAAAGTAAGAATTGAGATCGTATTTGTTATGTTGTATTCATCAATATATCTAACAATGTAAAATACAAATAATAATTCCAACAACAAATAATAATTTCAAACAAATATCCCGCTCCTGTTACGCAGGATACTCTACTTGATTTATGCGGATACTTCATAAACAATTGATCTCTAGAAAGATTGAACTTTTGATTTATGAATCGTACATAAATAACGATCCATTATGTCTAACAAGTAGGAACTTTACTAAACATTAATTATCAAAGAATGATATGACACAGAAGTACACAGAGCCAATTAGAAATGACACAAATACATCGTATTATAAACGACTTTTACTTTGTGGAGACTTTTAACATTAAAGAGGTCCCGTTTCGTGCAGGTAGTATTCGCAAACTACTATTTCACGAAAGAACAAAGGCCCTCGAGGGCTTCGTTAGTCATTAACGTTCCGGCGACGGGTAGGCGTCGCCGAGAGAACAACGCCTGCGTAAAGTCCCGCTCCTGTTACGCAGGATCCCCAGCTTTCACCCTCGTCAACCAGTTTTTCCCGACTGCGCAAATATTTCTACGGAAAGGCAAATCGAGCGGCCGTCGTTTGCCTGCCTAATTGCAGTTTTCCTTTCCCGCATTTCGCATCAAGTCGGCGCGGCGGCCTGACAAAGGATTTACCTTCACGCCTGGTCTGCGCCAATCTCGCTGCTACATTGTCAATACATTAGGCATAAAGACGATGAAGATCCGAGATTTTTTGATAACAAAAATTCTGAATCGTTGTAAATTATCAAAAGTTTATCAAGGATGTTCTGGCTATACAATCCTAGCCAAAAGTTACTTCAATGTGAAATTTATAAAATTCCATCCAATCCAATTCCAAGAATTGAAATATGCATTAAATGTGCTCATATAAATGTCTTAAACAATGTCATTTAATGTGATATTTGCCATGTTTCGGCAATTGACGTGTAGACTGTAAACCTTTTTTCGATACTTTGCATTGTATTTTTATCAATAGCTCGATAATAAGATAATGAATCGATTTAAACTTTTTTTAAAAACGTTGCTTCACGTTTGATTTACTTACAACTAAAGTTTCAGAATTGGCAATGTTGCTTCTTTATTACTTTATTTATACAAAGAGAATAATGCTGTAAAATTAGAAGTACAATAACTCGTGAACCAGTTTGAGAATCGGCTTCAGGTTTTAACTACGTGTTCAGATAACAAATGGAAATAATCTAGAAAAGTTCTACAGTATTTTCAATATAACACAGAACATCCTTGAAAAAAGAAACTGTTATTTTTCCTTATTTTCTTGAGGCGTATCGTTATAAAAGTGCCACAATCGCTTTCCATTCCACTTTGCTCTGTACGTATATTATCATGGTTTTATTTTATATTTTATATTGTAATCATTTTTTTCTCTTATTATTATTATTACTCAAGATCCGATTGCGACGATAACCGCGGCGAAATGAAGGTAAGCTCGCGTACGCGTCATCCGGATGCTCGTGCCGCTGCGACAGACGCTTCTGGTTTAAGGAGCCTCTTGTAATTACGCGGCGACGAGATAACATCCGCAGTGGTGTGATATAACGCCGCATCTCAGCGGCACGAGCTCTGGACCCGCATCTTATCCTGCCGATTGCAGGGCCACTCGAAAGTCGCGTGTGCTATCGCTCCTCGTACACGGGAAGCACGCGCGTCTGTTCGACATCCCCTCCCGGCATGTAATAAAAACAACGAAGGTAAAAACAACAAACGCGTTTATGTACGGACACACGTCTTCGTATCCTCGAGGCAATAATGTATTTCAAAATCATGCTACATTGGTTTCTTGATTTTTCATATCTTTGTTGGATTTATTTACCGTCTTCCTAAATTTACTGTGACGAAGTTTACGTGAAATCCACGCCATTCGTTAAAACTTTTTACTTATTTTTTCAATAGTCTAACAAAGCTTTATAAATAAACCTTTTGTTTCTTTAAATTTATGATAATTTTGTCTAGAAAAAGAAACGATATTTTTTTACCCGAAAAACATTTCTGAAAAAGGTACAAGTTTATCAGCATTATAAGTTTCTCAAATTACTTAAAAAGGAAGCAATAGAATCAACTGTACAAGTTTCATCTTTTTGAAAAATAAGACTAGATGAAAAAATGTTCTCAGAAGGCTTTTTTTCGATCACTTCTATATATTTTTTTTCTACCAAACCTTCGCACGCCTGTTACAAAAGAAGGACTACCTGTCGATTGCCACTTTTGTTACGGACAGTTTTCATCCCACTTATCGCGTTTATTATCAAGGTGACCAAAGGCCAACAAAAGTAGACTGCGCCGCACGGAAGCCAAAACGAAAAGAGGGAAAAAAATATATTCGAGAACGGTGAGATCCTTAGAAAGTATCGTCAAATATCGTGCTGTGAAATATAAGTCGTGCGAACGAATTTGCGAGATTTAGCACGAAAGAGAACAATAGAACAATAGAGAGAGAAAGGGAGAAAAGAAGGGAGGAAGAAGTAACACGTGGTGAGCACGTGGTTTAGATTCCGTACGAGCAGTAAGATGCCGGAAGAAACACGAACGAATGGACAGATAGACAGACACCTTCGTCGCTATTGTCGCGACCGCCCTGGCAAAGATAAACATGTGTCCTGACTTTTTTCCTTCTTCAGAACGCTGATTGTACGATCCGTTGGCTCGTTAAAAGCACGATCGATGGTTGCCCTACCAAGTTGTGACCAAGAGAGCGACAGTGGACCACCTAAAGTGGTCACGTAATGAGATATTCGACGTATAACCTTACGAAAGAGATTCTAGGAAATGCAGTTTTTCCAGGAAAAAAAAAGGAATTATTAAAAGATAATACGCAACGGAATATCTTTCTGTTATATGAACATACGTGTAAAAAAATTCAAAAAATCATTAAAAACTAAAGAAAAAGAAACAGAAAGTAAAACACAGAATTTAATTTAAAAATAAATTTAAAAATATTTTATACGAATAAATTTATGTGGACTCAGATATAATAAACTGTATAAATTGTATAATGTAAATGATTCTTAATTCTGAAAAAATTTTTCAAATTTGTATAATGCAAAAACTGTTAGTTCCAAAAATATAACCCGTTAACATTTTTATTCACAAGAAGTTTCTATATTTTTCCAAAATTCTAAATCCCAAAGCATCTAAACCTACAAATGTATTATAATTACAGAGTTTTGTATTTTCCATATTTATAATGCAAAGTAAATTACGTAGCTTATTACAGAGATATAATAGATATTTATCATAAATTTATGCTGCGTCACGCGTCAAAAAAAGAAGAAATCGAATAATTGTCTTTCGCGTTTTGTGTGTGAAACATACACACTGACGTAGAATTTAGACGTCGAATGTAAAACATTTCCAATGAGTTACGAATGCTCACAACCGGTTAAATCTTTCGTGATTAAACCTCTTCCTTTTCTCCTTCTTCCTTCCTTCCGCCCTTCCGGTTTTCACGCCCACACGACGTCGATATAACACGAGAGCGTGGCACATGATACCACACACGTCCGCATTATCTGCTTAAAGTCATGAGAAATTCTACGTATCCTTATCGAGATTACTTATCGCTCCGCGTTCCATCTGGAAGAGAAATTATCTGATAGCTTTTAGCGAAAGCTACAATCGATTAGATTCGTCACTCGTCTTCCGGCTATTTTGTCAAAATGAAGGACATTTTAGAAAACGAAAAAATATACTTCTAATCGGTTATAATCTATTCCCGATTGAGACGAATAAAGAATTCTGAATATCACTGCGGCACAAAGCCTCCTTTGTGACAAACACCTCCTGCGAGACTAATCGCATTCGTCACTCCGAAACGCCTAGTCTGGTCTGTCCAGGACATCCTAGTCTGGTCTGTCTAGGAAACCTATCACACGTCGTTAAGAAAATTACTTGAATATGCGTCAGACCGAATTTCGGAAGCGGCGAAAAAGAAGAGATTATTAAGGGCACTTGAGTATCAGTCTTTTAGGCGAGAACGCGGATTCATCACGCAAAATTGTCCCTGTCAAATGGAAATTCCTTTTCACGCCAAACTTTTGCGTCGACTCAATCATTTGAAGGACATTGACAAGGTCGCAAGGCGTCCTTGCCATCCTCTTACGATGATATAACTTTCTTAATCCGGCGTTACGTTAGGAGGGAAGATCTCCAGCTGAGAAATTCCAAAATTATGAAACTCTGGCATAGCAATCCCGATAAGCCATAAGCTATTTTTCTTGTTGCTTAAATCCACCTTGAAAGGGTAAAACCAATCCCTAGAAGCTGACTCATTTTTCTATTCTTATTTTATTATTTACTAAATATTTTATGTAGAAAACTTTCTTTTAATAAGATTTATAGATTAGAAAATTTATGAATTGTTAAACAAATTATAAAAATGTATAAACAAAGAGAATATTCTTATATTTTTCAAACTAGTTTTTCATATTTCTAATACATTAAAATACGTGAAATATTTCTAAAGGTTTAATTTAAAATATTCCAAATATTCTGTTTTCTTTCATGACTCATCATAAATTCTGTACCAACAATCGCATAATACATTTTTATCTTCGCAAACATCTCGTTGAATACACTAACGATCCTCCTAAATGTACCTGCGTTAAGTACCTGATGAAATTACAATAATGAAAGGGATTCTACAGCCTGTGAAAAAAGATGACCGTCGCGACCATGTGTCCAGGGAAAAATCTTAGGTAAACGTTAGGTAGATAGTAGCAAAGTGACTTACGACCATAGTGGGCTACAAAAATGTACTTTCACGAAAGCTTTCAAAATCAAAGGAAACTTTCTTTCAAAATAAAAGACGTTAGTTTTCCTTAGAATTTTTGAACTGTACATATTTTGTCGTTTTCGATTAGCATCTTCACCAATCGATGATAAAGGATAAATGTATTACATTGTTTTTGCGGAATCCCGCAGTGCGGATTCCGCTAGTCATTGTTCCTCGACGATGCTTTCAAAATCAAAGAGAATTTTCTCTCAAAATAAAAGATGTTAGTTTTCCTTAGAATTTTTGAACTGCACATATTTTGTTTCGTTTTCGGTTAGCATCTTAACCAATCGATGATAAAGGATAAATGTATTACATTGCGGAATCCCCGCAGTGCGGATTCCGCTAGCCATTGTTCCTCGACGATGCGTCGCGATGGCTTCGAGAGCGCCGGCGTGGCGCCCGACTTGTCCTCCGGTTGCAGACAGTGAGAGGGGTGGTCGCAAACGGCGTCTCTCCGGTGCACCTCTCACGGGCGCCGAGACGCAGAAGAGGCTTCGAGGGAAGTATCTTGTCTTGCTTGTTCAATTGAAGGGCGCCAGAGAAACAGCCGAGCGCCACTCAGGCGCGCCAGAACGCGCGCGACAACGTGAATAATTAATTTTATTACGATTGTTATGAATCCTCAGATATCCCTAATCACGATTTTACTGATAATCTATTATCGAGATCTGTTATATTAAATTTCGAGATTTCTTCGTTTTGTTCAGTACGCGAGATACCTACTACGAGAATCTAAATATCTAAAAGATTATTATGATTCCCCGCTGCGAGAAATTATCTGTTTCATCGTGTTATTTCGTCGTTCAGTTTTGAACTTGCAACGTTTGAGTCGTGACTTTTTTTTTATCGCAGTCATTTTAATTATTCTTAACTGTTGGACATCGTCCAATTCGGGAACAATAAAATTTATAAAATAATATAAAAAGAAAAAATAGGAACCTCAATATATACTTGCTTTGAAGAAAAAAGTACAACAATGCAATAAGATGTAAGGTACTCACCGACCGCATTTGGTAATTATCATTTCTGTACTCCGCTCATTAAATTCCTGCCAGAGCGTTTGATTGATCAATTTTGCGTTGACTCCGTGCAACATTGGCGATGGAAATAATCGCTCGTTTGAAATCATCCTCCCGTCTGCAAATTTACAATATATTATTTTTCTTGTATGTAGAACAGAGATTATACAAGAGAAAAACATATACGGACATATTTTATTGTATATAAATTATATGTATATAAAATTTTTTCCTTTGGATAGATAGCAAGATAACATGAAAAATAATATAAAATAAATTTATATACAATATACATATATGTACAAATATAAAAAAACCTTTTATATATATTTTATACATGTAATATAAAAAGTAGTATAAGAAAAGAAATATATTATAGATGAGAAAAAATATATTAGAGATAATAAAATGATAAAGCAGCGACATTCCCTTAATTTCCTACTTAACAGTTAATAAATCACGTAAATACGCGTGTGATCCGAAGGCCTTGAGAAAAGGCAAAGAGAAAAGGTGAGAACGAGAAATAAATATTAAGATTGAGAGATTTTAACACCCGTTTTACGGTATAACAATGACTATTCGTCACTATATGTATATTTCTTATACGCCGTACGAATCGTCAATAGCGCACAGTAGGCATTTAGCATTTCTTTTGAGGAAGCGACGCCGTCCCCAGGAATAAATAGGAAGAAATTGGCGTGGGTGAGGTAACACAAAAAATGGAGCAGCGGGGGCTACCCTTTACGTCGGCCACCGCACTTGTCACGTAGCATCACATCGCTCACAATGTCCGGGCACCCGTGAAAAAGCCATAGTAGGGAGATAATAGATCTGCCTGGCCGAAAGTCGGCAAGCTTTCATGTTTCGCGGAATAATCAAAGACGCTCACGCTCACGCTGCACGCCCGGTGTGGAACGCATTACACGGGATATTTGACAATCGGCAGGCCGACAAGACCGGCAAGAACACACCGAGTCTTCTCATTACGGTGTAAATCAAATTCGTTAGAACGACCTTTTTCTTCCGGGAACACCGCAAGGTGCTGCTTTCAAAGTTTTACGTGCAGGTAAGACATGCGTCGACATGGCGCTTTGTCACAAAAACCATTTTCTCCGTATAATAAATTTCTTTTACATTGAAAATTTATTATAGCTTCGCGGTAAGGACTATCGGATTTGTTCCGGTTAACACGACAGCGTATCCATATTATTTTGAAAAAAAGAAATGAAAAGGAAGCAGAAATGAGAGACTGAATCGAATGGGAGATTATTATATCGCGAATTATATCTGAGAAACTTTTATATGTCGCATAAAATCGGATTTGATTAATAGTATTGATACGATCCAAATTAATTTTGAAAAAGAAATGAAAAGTAAAAATGAGAAGCCGAATTCGAATGGGGGATTATTATATCACGAATTATATAAGAAACTTTTATGTCATGTAAAATCGGATTGTTCTGATATGATAGCGTATCCAAATTAATTTTGAAAAAAAAAAAGAAATGAAAAGGAAATGAAAATGTGACCGAATCCGAATGGGAGATTATTATATTGCGAATTGTATCTGAGAAACTTTTATATGTATATCGCATAATTGGAGTCCTTGATAATCGAATCGTGTCTGTGTTGACAAAAAATCCCGCACTGTAAACACAAACCGCTAACCTTTCTCGTCACCTCGAGCTGCGTTCAAAAACTTTACTCGGGCAAAATTTTTATCTTTCTATCTTCGTTATTTATACTTTGTTGTTATACTGTTTGTACTGTTTGTTATACTGTTGTTATACTTGTTTATACTGAGAATTGAATAAAGATAGAAGAATAGAAATTTCACTCAGGTAAAGTTTCTGAATGCAGCCTCGGCTGACTAAAAGATGGATTGAAAAACAGAATATCAACGTACCAAATTTGCGACGTAGAGCGATTGGCGATTGCGCGAAGAATTGTGCAAAATTTAATTCCCGAGGCATCAGCGGGTTGTTCGACTCCTGATGCAGCATTTCCGTGGGTCAACGCTTTTTTCACAACCACCGATGGAAGGCAACACGGAAACATTCAGGACGAACAGTGAAATCACATGCACTCATGGATTGAAACTGAAGCGATCGTTTCTGACTTCTTGCTTTAAAACGAACGGGATCAGTGCAGTCGACCGCCGCCGAGGACCCGGCATCGTCACCCGCAACGCTCTCGTTGGCTGCGCCCGCCCCTCAGGCAGTGCCGCACCGCCTACGCGAACTCGATTGGCTGTGTGGTTTCATCACTTCGACGACAAGTGGGGAAATCAGGACGCGTCGGAATCGCCTAGGCGAGAAACATAACACGAAAATGTGAGAGAAAAAAGGAAAGAGAGAAAGAGAGAGAGAGAGAGGGGAAAAAAGGTAAGATACAATGCAGAGAATTTTCAGGTCTCCAATCTCCAGCAGCAACACCTCAAACCGACGCTAATGGCTAGTAATTTGACTAATGATGAATCATCTCTTCGTCTTCCTCGTTTCTAACTTTTTGTATCCGAGTCCTCAGCATACACAAAATCTGAAAGATATATGCTTAGATGTGCAGATGTCCTTTATCCTAAATGTTAATTGAAATTTAATATTATATGAATATTATTATACATTTAATTTAGAATTTGGTGCTCTTATTAAGCGCTCGAATTTAAAAATATAGTATATGTATGCAATATGTACATATATTTAATTTTTTATAAATAGATATGTTTATAAAAATGTACAAACATTTTTATAAATATTATATATTTATATACACATACAATATACATATATGTAATCAAGTAAATTTCATAACATGGTATTCTGTTTAATATAGAGTAACAGTGCCATCAGCAGGCGTTAATTCCACGCGTTCCAGCGACTCTAAGCCGTCGCGAAAAATTGACAAGTGCATCAAATGACTGCGTCGAGATCATTATCTCTGTTTCCATCAGACACCGACCCTGCACGGATTTATACATACATCGCGTGTTCCCGCAGGCCTCGTCATACGTTCCTGCTATGAGCATCGTGCACGAGACATGAGGAATTGTCACCATAAATTACAATCCGGCGGACGATCTCATAAATAATTTGTTCTCGAGAGACGAAAAACACACACAGACACAAAAGAGGGTAGAAAGATAAATATTTTTCCATACATCAAATTCTTTAGAACGTCGTTAATGAAAGAGTTCAATAGATCTATTCTCTAACTCCGACGACGTTATCGTGTCGTACAAATTATATAGTTTCTAAATTACAGGAATATAAGAATTTATCACAGTCTAAAATCTTTTATTTAGCTATGAGATAATTAACATATTTCTTTGAACAAAAAAAGTTTTCAAATCCTCGACTTTAATTTTAATAACGACTTCTTGACATTTTTCGGTTTAAAATTATATACACATGTACATACACATATATGTATAAATGATAAAATATAATTATATACATATACGTATATATTTTTTAATATATGAAGATAATAAATTTACATCATAGCCATAATTTCTTATGGTTCATTTAATAAGAATTTTTATAAAATAGTTTTATGTCGCAACAAAAGAAAAACCTTATTGATTCAATTTAATTTTTTAAAGATTCATATTCACACAATTAAGTGCTCAATAAAACGAGATTTTGATTTAATATAAAAATTCGATATAAATCGTCACATTTGAAACGCAGTCCTGAAATGTGAACGGAAGTTATGTATTTTTATATTTTCCTGCATTTTTATTCTTCCTTGCTCTTCTTTCTTTTTATCCTTTATTTGCACACTTTCCATCATAAAACTTTCACCAAAATTTTTTACTTTTTTTACATATGTTCTTTCATTTCTAATTTTGTGTCTCAAATATAGTGACATACAATACTGACTATATACAATTTGCAACGCGCACTTTTTTACTCTAAAAAAAAGTGACATGGGTTCTTTATCTTTCAGTGTGAACCGTCATCAATATTTTCAACAGAAAACCGAAAAGCAGGAAAGAAATTAACCCCTAAAAAAGATATTTTTATAAATATTGGCACTAACACATATTAACTTTAGCTCTGAAACGAGATTTTCGGTGAAAACTTAGTTCTTGCAGGAAGTTACATAGAAACAGAAAGACAGAGAGAGAGAGAGAGAGAGAGAGAGAGAGAGAGAAGGGGGGAAAGAAATAGTAGATTTATTTGAACAGGACAAGCCATCTAACAATAAGAACAATGAAAGGAAAACTACAAAAAAATAAGAGAAAACATAATATAAATCCATACCACATGTAATAATAATACTAAAATTTAAAAGATTATAATTTTAATCCTTCAAGGCTTATACACTTCTTTTTCCAATATGCCTCGGCCTGGGTGATTTTTAGTATTTTTACATTTTAATTCATGTATTTTTAATTACGTAAACTAAAGTGTTTTTTGAAAATATATAAATATATCAAAAAAAGATAATTAAACAATGATATCGGTTATATATGTATAATCTATTTAAAAAATCGGAATTCTAAATTTTTGTCTGGATGGTCACTATCTAGAGTAACCTCGGAGGATTAAAAAAGAAGAAAAGAAATTAAAAAATTTTAAACTGATAAAAGAGAACATAGAGAACGTGAGAAACAAAAATAAAAGCGAAATAAAGTGTTTTATAAACGTAAAAACTTAATTATGAAAAAGGATGTGTAAAACTCGACGAGACCAGTGGCATTCTGCTGGATGGGCACTCGTAGAAACACTTTCTCGTGCTAATGCCAACTGTGCAAGCCGGTTGGGATTTGAAATGTAAACAGGCAAGAGGGGCAGTGCACACTCATCCCCTCGCGTGCGTCGTCTCGGAGTATGTCATTTCGTTTCCATTGTTTGTATACTCGGAACGGAAGTTTTGTCAAATCACTCGGTATCTCCGCATGTTACTGGCAGTCCTTGGGATCGAAGAAAAAAATAGAAAACAAGGCCGACTTAACTATATCTTTTTGCGTAATAAATTTTTGACTTTAGATTAAGCGTTTTCTGCCGATACAGTTCGAAATTCTTACACGTATGAAAAAAGATTCGACGTCGAAGAATAAAACGTTAAAGAAATATCGAGAACAATAATGTTTTGCTACGTATACGAAATTCAAGAAACTTTCAAAAAAATAAAAGTCGCAGAGTCATGCAGGATTATCTAAAGAAAACTACGACCACACTGACTTATGTATTTACATTTATTTTTCGTGTAATTCACCGATTATTAATTTTTAATTCATGTGATTAACTTTCAATGAACAGCCCCTGTTATCGTGATTCATTCTTCATTCTAACACTAATTAAATAACTTAGATGAGAAAAGAAATATAAACTTCAATATTGATTCACGATATTAAATAGTTTCATTAAAAAATTTTTTTAATCAAAAGCGTCTTTTCTTTGCATACATTATTGGAATGACGGATGGCTCCGTGCTAACGCGAGTGATTAGTAACGGAAGGGTCCTGAATTTAAATCCCAGAATGACGGATGGCTCCTCATCCCGTATATGTTGTATATCCTATTTTTCGTGCGCCTACCGATTGGAGACCGACCGAACTTCCGTAATCGGTAGGAAGGAGAAGGGAAGGCACGATGGACTTCCTGAGTCTGATTGTGAGTGCCACAGGTGGGCTTCGTTGATTATTATTATTACATACATTATTTCGTTNTTTATTCATAGCACAACATACTAGGACTGAAATATTTCTTCTCCTTCGCGAGAGATAATGCGAGAAATAATATATGAAAAATAATTTTTCCTCGAGTATTGTATATTAATTTAATTTCTATAGTTTAACGCCACGTGCTTTCAAAATCTCGTCACGATCATGATGGACAAAGATCGAACGTGCGCGTGCTATCTGACGGAAATCTCCGAGGCGGGAAAGGGACTCGTTAATGCCTTAGCGAGAGATCACGCAGGGGACATAAAGCGTCGGTTCCGGACGCAGTAAAGCGAGAGTTTTCGCGCGTGGGCGACGGCAATGCTTTGAAGTGCGACGGCGGAACTGCATAACGTGCAGCTGCAGAGCTTCGTCCCTGTATCCTCGCGGATTGTGCCTTTCTTCCTTACGATCTGCGAGCCGATTTGCGCGGCGAGCCACCGCGAGATTCGCCGGTCGGAAGACACACTTTGAAACCGAGGGGGCTGCATTTCCGGCGCGCGATACCGTCGATTCTGCGATTTCGAGGAAGTTTCTTTTATATCACGTAATCGTTATATGTATTGCGTATCCGCTTTCTGAAGATAATGAGGAATTCGTTACTGATATATCCCCTTTTATATGTTTAATGCGTACTCTGTTAATTAGATGCAATCGGAAAGAGTAATAAATAAAAGTAAAAAAAGAGTATCAAGTATACATTACGCGCGAAATTCTGCGCGGTTATGCAGTAGCTACATAAAAGTTTATCTATCATTGTATTATGTACTACACATACACACACCTACATACAAATCGTCTTTTTTTTTCGAGAAATTTTGGGAAATCGAAAATATTTTTCTAACTTAATAATTAATCTCAATAAAGATTAGTCTTTTTTTTCTTTCAAGAAAATAGAAATAAAAATTGATTTTGATGCAACAAGAGAAATAAGGTCATTAACAGTAATCCAATTCTTAAAAATTATTTTTTAATCTTACCTTGCCGTGCCGTGACGTGACGAAAAAATGTCGGGGCATCACTCATGTAGTGAACTCAAAAATTCCAATCACTGAAATTCTTTTCCCCTAGGAACCGCGTTAGGGGAAAAAGTTTTGATCGCTTCGGGAAAAAAGGATAACAGTTTTAAGGGCAATTTACCTTACCGACTTCCGAAATGAAGGGTGATCTACCTTATCGTAGGTAACATAGTATCCCATTGGTTTTTAAAATTTTCAGCGTAAACGAAATAATTTTTTGTAATTAACGCCCTTTCATGTATTTTCCGTTAACCTATTTATCGTTCAAATCAAACATACAATACACAAATAATAAATTAATATTTAATTAGCGTGAATTTTTTTTTATTTAAGTTACAAATGTTTTTTATTTATCGTATCCTTCCTCGCGATGAAATATGTACCAAAACTTCATGCGGGTAATAAAGGATTAAATTCAAATAATGTTCTCACATTCTCTAGAGAAATTCTCAAAACCCTTTTTTACTTATTACTTGTTAATTATTTCATTATCAAGAATCTCTTGTTATTTATCCAATTAAAATGTAAATTATTGAAACAATTGACTTGACGATCGTATAGACAGCGTCGAAATTTAATAATTGAATTATTAGATATTACCATCAAAGAGAACTGCTTTTCATTACATGAAATTCTTTCATATGTGCATGACTAACAATGTCATTGGTGTAGAGTTGTAGAGATAATGCATGTATGTTCAACTTCAATTGCTATTAATTAATGTTTTATATTATTCTGTTATAATTATATTTTTTTCTTAATTATATTATCTTCCTTTNATAATTTTTATGAGACCACACCTTCTCATTGCCGTCTTTCTGTATTACGCTTTGTCGCATTTTTATTCTAAAGAGAAAAGTATAGAAAAATGTCTATATAAAGAAAATGCGTATAAAAGAAATGTTCAAAATAATTTCTATTATAACAATCAATTTTTAAGATAAAATTAATATTTTTAATCAAAGAAATTACGCATTTTCCCTACCTATTCATTTTTTTGTTTGTTTNCTTTGCGCTAATCTTGCACTCTCATCCTTCGATATCAATTGTTAAAGAAATCATCAAATATTGCTATTGTACTCTTAAAACAAATACCTCAAATCACACACACATACACGCGATCGAATTAGTATAAGTCTAGTGCAAAAATACAGGAGTGCAAGCAAAATAAATAAACTATCAGAAACACAATTCTTGTAGCCTCATAACTTAATAGTTACATGAGTGAATCATCTGGTTTTACAATTTCCCAAGTTAATTATGTCAACTTTCATAAAATATAATTTTCTTACAGCAAATAAAAAATTAATTTTCCATATAATAGATATGAATAATACAACCATTTTGAGTATATAAAGGATTCGTAATGTGACTGTTTATATATATATATAAAACTGTAAATAAAATAATGACTTAAATAATAAATCTTACATCATCAACTGGTTCGAATCGCCTGATATATTGATTTAGGATGTCTTAATTTAAGAAACTTGAATGCCATCAAGCGACAGTTCCGTTTCACGCTTTTTAATTGTTTATCGAGATACAATGCTGAACGATCTAGTTTGTTCATAATGCAGCTGATACATGAACGATAAATCTCTTCTTTATAAGGGTCGGGCGAATAATGACAGGTAATACGGTTATTGGAACAGGTATAGTGCGTAATAAGCCCCGGGAAGTACAATATCTCTCACGTGAGTAACGTATCATCTAATTCTTCTATTTTGCCCTCCGGTTGAGAGAGCACTTTACGTAACACTTTGCTGACCACGTCAGACAGAGACTCCCTTGCGCCAGCGTCCAAGAAAGCCATACAGCGCTGAAAAATAATTAGATTGTTACCATTTTACACGAAGGTTTAATTATATAAGAGAGATAATTAACTCATAATTAAGTAAAAATTTTAGAAATGTAATCGATTGGGATAAAGCAACTAACCTGATGTTCATCTTCGCCCTGTCTTAACCGAAGCACCGCGATAAGTGCGAGCTCGCTGTTTGCCTTGACGTATCCATTTTTCTCTTTCGTACCATTTACCAACATCGGCAAGAGGGCTCTGAGCAGTTCGGGCGACATATTTTCAGGTGGTATGTTACGTGCGAGATGAATGCAAACTCGGGCAAGTAGCTGTTTCACGTCGTTGCTGTTATTATTCATCGACTAAAAGAAATGATTACAGAAATTATATTTTATTACTAAATTATATTTAAGACATCTTAATAATAATTTGTACCACATGCATTGACGTCAAATACTTACCCTCACAAAAGGCGACAAAATTTGCTGCGGTATTGACTGCGATTCGTTCATAAGATACTGAAACAAGTATCCGCATGCTCGGACACCATTCATGACAATCTGCACTCTGTCCGCAGCCAAATATGAAAGTATCACCGTGCAAACACGGTCCTTTTCCTTAGGATTGTATACCGTGGCGGGCGATTCCTTCAATGCTACGAAAAGTGCAGCCGATCGTCCATGCCTCAGCACCCAGTCGGCATTGACATCATTACCTAATTAAATTTCAAAATAAGAAAAAATACATAAAAATATATAAAATATATAAATTCTTGATATTAAAATTATATTTTTTTCGTGAACTTACATAAGAGGTGATCGTTGAATGCGATCGCCAATTGCTCCGGACTTAACCACCGCAAAAGAGCACCGAAACAACCAGCAACCGCGTTCCTNGTTATATCCTCCGAATGACTGAGCATACTGCTGAGCGTTGCAAATACTTGTTTCTTCATCGGGTCAGTCATTTTATCACCAGCAGGAGTCAGTACACCTCTGAGAGCTTGCAGCATCGTTTCCCTGTTTCGAATGATACAACATTTTTGTAAAGCGGACTCAGGACTCAAAGAATATATTCGTTAGTTTTCAGGACTCAAAGAATATATTCGTTAGTCGGGATTACCTTATCGCTGGATCATCTCCTGTTTTGATGCCAGTGTGAAGTTCAGTGAACAAGGGATCGACACGAGTATGGATGACAATCAAATTGCTAAGAGCATAAGCTGCTTTCAATCTGACCTGCCGATTGCTGTCGTTCAACGCCCTCAAGAACGTGGTTTGCAATTGCGGCAGGAATTGTTTCAGCATAACGCCAACCTGTAAGCAAAATAAGTCAAAAACTTCGAATCGGAAAAATGTTTGCGACTCGGATGTTGAAAGACAATGTCTCATGTATATAATTTCTTTTTATTTGCAAACTGCATAATAACATGAGGCATAAAATCCTCATTTTGACAAAAATTATCTTTTGTACAAACCTTTCCAAGTAATATAGCAAGTGTCTCGAGAACGGCCGCCTTAACGCTCCAATTAAAACGGTCTCCAAGAATTCGGATAAGAGGACCGGTAATGTGCACGACACTTGGCTGTAACGCGGCTGCACTGGATAGTCTTATAACTTCTCCCAATCCTTGAGCTGCGTGTTCCTTTGCTTCCGGCAAACCATTCAGTATAGCTTCCCTGAAGATCGGCAGGATCGGTGTGATTCCTTTGGGAAGACAGAATCCGGGTAACAATTCCTGCCCTTTCAAGTCGGACACTGCAAATCGAACGGCTTGCCTAATGTCTTGTACGTGTGCTATCTGTTGTTCAGATGACAGAGTCTGTAAAAAGTATAACAGTTATAAGCGTACGATTAAAAGTATTAATAGTGCCTTAAAAATAAATTGTTATAATATAAATTATTTTAACGTTTCTCACGTATTCTTTTATAGGCAATATTGATTTCCGCATTCAAGTTATTGTGCGCGGCATTTCAATTCACTTACCTTGGTTACAGCTGTGAGCGCCTCCCAACTCATTTGCAACACGTCTCTATCCTCATCGGTGAACAAATGAATCAAACCTCTAAGCAATTGCGGGACATATTGACTGTAATCGGCGCGAGTATCGCGACAGAATGCGCAAAGTAACGTCGCGGCGCTACGCCGTTTCGATAAATCTTCGGCTCGCGTGGCCTCCATCAGCTGATCCATCACAGTCCTGACACCCACCTCATCGGTAACGGAGAGAACAACAGCCTGACAATATTCTAATTCTTGCAGTTCGTTCGGCGTTCCTTGCGCACTGGAAAGAGCAGTGAGTAATGCTGGTAAGATCCTATGGAGGAACCTTGTCAATGCTTCACCTGCCACACTGGCCAGTATCGACAGTGCTTTCGTGTTAACTGGAGGCGAAGCTAATTGCGGGACTAGATACGGCAGTACAACGCGCGACTTGATCGCCATCACTTGACGCAAGCCGTCCAAGGTGTTCTCCGCTTCTGCCGGGTCGGGCGAGTTCAGTTGCGTCAACATCGCCGGCAATATATCGTCGAGGGCGCGAACGCCAACTGTGGAATGCAAGCCGTCGAAAGTTTTGGCCGCAGCCTGTCGGACCTCCGGTAATGGATCGCACAACGCTTTTCTGAAATAGTATGACTTTATTTAAACGCCTGATCATGTGTTTCGATCATTATCGTTTTCACAGAACGGTTGTACTCACCTCACCGTTGGCACGAGACTGATGACGAAGGTCAGTACCATATCTTTGTTGGTACTCGCCATGATTTCTGACAGGCCTATACATACACCTTGGCGCTGATCGGCCTGATCACTCAGCAAGCCTTTCTCCAAGATCGGTATGATCTCCGGCAACACTCGCTCTCCCAATTTCCGAACGAGATCGCCTAACGTACGTGCAGCCACCTGTCTCTTGTCGTAACTCGTACTCGCCAAACATCCCAGCAGAAGAGTGAACAGCGTCGGTAATATTTCTCGTAGCGTTCTCGGGGTATTCGTTACGACTACTTTCCAAACGTGTAGAGCTGCTTGACGCACCATAAGGGCTACGTCCGATCGACCCATGTATAGGCCGGCTAACACGCGATTCCGTCTCTCCGCACCCAGAGCGTTTATAATGGCATAATGCGATTGTTCTGTACCNAAGTTATCGTCCTCGCTCGCGGTCTCGGTCGACATCTTGCCTGATACGCCGGAAATTCTGTAAAGCAGATCGCCCAATAATTGCACGGACGAGTATCGAATACGCCAGTTGTCGTCGAATAGGCCCTTCTCCAATTCGGGTAACAATAGCATTATCGCCGAATCGGCGTAAAGAGTGACGATACGCTGTCCCGCCCTCAACGCGGTCTCCCGGACGTATTCGTTCTCGTCGGCCAACGCCTTCAGGATAGGATTGATGATCTGTCCTATGTACGGGGTGAATTCCGTAGTGAACGCGCTCGGCATGTATATGAACATCATAATGTATCCGTCTTTCACGTGGGGAGCAATATCGGTTCTCTCTGCGGTACTGATGATCTCCGGCATGAGCTTGTGAAGCTTCTCGACTCCCAGTCCGCGCACCACCTCGGAGAGACCCTGGGCAGCGCCGGATCTGTCGACGCTGCTGGTTTCGGAAGTCAGTGTTTGCATCAGCCAAGGTAACAGATCCTCGAAGCTGGACTCACCCATTCCCCGTACCATCGCGCCCAGCGCTCTCGCCGATACGCTGCGCACCTCGGGCACTGGATCAAGCAGACTCGTCTTCAAACCCGGAATAATGGTCGGCAGATACGGGGTCAAGTCTTTCTGATCTGTTAAGGAGTACATATTGCCAATGATCTGCGCGGCCATTTTTCTAGTCTCCGTCGAACGATCGAGGAACGCGCGTTGTACAACAGGCATGATCAGAGCTAGTGAGGGAGCATCGATGAAATGTACAAATTGTGTGTCTAGTAATGTTTGCAGGCAAGTAGCGGTTTTGTGCGAGGGATCCTGTAGCGCTTTCAGTAACACGGGCACAATGGCTTGAATCTCCGGATTGCGGATAACGCTTCCAATGACTTTGAGAGCCTCCGCGCCGGCTTCTTGCACCTTCGTGTGGGAATCGCTAAGCACTTCTATCAGTTTGGGTACGATACTTGGCAGGCAGCTGCTTAACTGTTTCGGTGCGCAAAACGCCATGGCACCAAGTAACTCGACAGATCCTGAAAATGGGATGCATAACTTTTATTTCTCAGTTTAATGTCTTTAATCGTTTTACTTTCAAGACAAATAATAATGTCGTTCTCCGAAGCAATTTAAAAATGGAGCAAACAATCATTATTGGGATGCTGGATATAATTCAATATTATAACATTAGTTTGTCAAGTAAAAGATTCGGATTTGATTCTTGAAATTGCCATCCCACATACATGACGCTAAAAATTTTAAGTGAAAAAAAAAAATATTCAACTGTGATAGAAACA
Organism: Tetramorium alpestre; assembly: GCA_021460005.1. Lineage (NCBI taxonomy): Eukaryota > Metazoa > Arthropoda > Insecta > Hymenoptera > Formicidae > Tetramorium > Tetramorium alpestre. The sequence continues at coordinate 1,021,472 of JAJVSH010000027.1, read as the reverse complement.
AAGTATCAAAAACATAAACTTAATTTCTAACTGAAAATAAATAAACAGATCGTAATACTGCTATCCTGAATAACAAAAAGTTTTATAAGCAATAATAAATAAATTTATAAATAAAGGTCTTTCGATCTAGAGATTGAATAAATTTGAGAAATTTAATTACCTGTTTTCGTTCTCCACGAATCTTCTTCCAGAGCCGCCAACAGACTAGGCAGAACGAGTTTAACGCCATGGGCAGATAGTTTGCTCATGACTACTCTGGCAGTGTCGTCGGTGGCGATTCTCACATATTGACTTGAATCGCCGAAGCACAACAGCAAATGCGGCAGCACGTGAACGATGTAAGGCTCGAACAGTCTACCGAGCATTGTGCACAGCATCTCAAACGCGAACAGTGCACCTTCGCGGTGCCTGTAGTTCTTCTTGTCTTGGATAGCGTTGGTCAGTTTGCTCATGATATCCAGCTGCTTCAACGCAAGAATTCCCATGCCTTTGATGAGCCCCGCCAATCCGTACGCCGCGCCCTTACGCTCTCCATACTTGTCCGATTTGAGCAACTGGTCCATTAGATTGTCGACGATTTTCGGCGCGTCCTCCTTGATAGAGTCCGTAAGATGCGGCAAACAATTGGCCACGGCCTCCTGCACTTGCTGCGACGGCGTGGAGAGCGCCGCGATGAGACGCATCACAATGGGCTTGATTCGCGGGTCGTTCTTATCCAAGTGCCTCGCCAAGGAACCCATGAGGATCACCACCGACTGCTTGATCGAGTCGAAACTGCCGATTTTCGGCGCCTTGTCCATGAAGTCCTCGAAGACCGGCAGCAGCGATGTGATGTTGGCGCTACCGTGAAGATCGACTACCGCGACGGCAGCGGTGAGCATCTCAGTGCGTACTGACTGATTCCGGTCGCCGAGGCCGGTGAGAACGAAGAACTGGATGAGCCGGTGTACCGTGTCGGCGGTGAGAAGCGGCGCTATTTGAGCGAGAGCGAGCGCTACCCCGCGTCGTGGACCCCACGTGTCGATCGGCTGCTCGATAACGCGGCCGAAATCGTTCAGCTTCGGCGGGATCATGGCCAGTTTCTCCTGATACAGCTGCAGCAAGTTGTCCAACACGGTTGGCGTCAGATGCGGCACGTTGGCCAAGCTCTGAGCTAACGCATGCGCGGCCGCCTGTTGCACCGGCTCGACTGGATGAGCGATATCCTGGATCAGCTCCTCGCAAAGGATCTCCGCTTGCGCGATAAAGTCAGCCGCGTTCCACAGTTCATTAGCGAGAATCTTGTTCTCGTCATTCACGTCAAATCGAGCGATCCACACCCGCCTTGTGAGCCTATTGAGCTGATCCTGATCCTCCTTCTGGGACGGGAAGGCTTGCCGTATTACCGTCAGTCCTCTGAGAGCCGCGTCTCTCACGGTTGACAACGAATTCTGTAACGCGCCGATCAGTGAGTCTATGTCCTCGCTGGTAGCGATCGCCGCACCCGGTTGACCGCTGCCGGATTGTGCGACGTCCAGCAAGGTCGCTACCGCATGAGACTGCACTCGGCTCGTGGTGGTTTCCATAAGCTCGATGAGCAAGTCGAACATCTGCTTGCGCGGCAAAAGTCTAGGATGCCTGAGATCTTTCAAGTCCGTGGTACTACCTCTCTGCTTGGCGTGTTCCTGAATCAATTGCAATCCTTGTATGATCATGCTCTCGTCCTTGTACGACGTCAAAGTCTTCCTTATGAAAGGAAAAACATAACAGAACGCGGGCGCCGTGAACAGCTCCTTCTTCTTGATCGTCACCGCGTGTATAAGATTCAACGTTCTTTTTACTGCCACGTCTAGATTTTCCTCTTCCCAAGCTTGGTCCAGGTCACACTGCGGTTGCAATTGTCGCAGTGTAACATGAGCGATAAGGTCGCCTAGAATTGCACTATTATCTATCGTCACCGTTTGATGAAGAGATACGTAAAGCTCCGACATCTCAGGTGCCGCCAATGGGGAACCTAGATTCTTCAAAATGGGTGGTAAAAGATCCTTTAAGTACAAAGACAGCTCTTGCCGATTGCCGCGTATCGAGCATGCCACCAAGGATACAGTGTTATCAATCTTGGCTTTCAATTCGGTTAATCTCTTGCGAATACCATTCTCCTTCGCGATTTGCGCCTTTATAGTTTCCTCTTGTTTTGGCGTCAATTTCGGTTCCTTAATTTTACCCTCCCTCTTCCGTTTCTCGTACAACTCACGACGTAGTTGAAGCTCCTCTTGCTGCTCCTTGAACGAGTAGACTTTACTTTCTCTCTTCATATTCATAGAACTAAGAATGTCATTCTCGTCGTTAACAGGCAATACGCTCTTGTCGAAGAGCTCTCCCTCGGGAGTAAGATACGTGAAATATTCGTCCTTGGTAACTCGTAAGATTTCTGGATCGTCAAGCTTACTCGTAACGTTCGATACTAGAGCGGGTAGGAAAGCGTCCGGTGCGAGAGACACGATTTTTATAAGCGCATTCTCGTAGCTCGGCACCGGTTTATAATTCTGGATTAACATCTTCCTCACTTCGTTGCTGTAGCTGCGTAAGAAATCCTTTGGTACGAGATTGTAGTTCTTGGCGATCTTGAACCATAAATTTGGCATAGCTTTGAGCAGCGCCGGGTGATGAGATGGAAGCAGAGCATCTCTGATCATTTGATAGATATGTGTCTCGAATAAAAAGGAACCTGAGCATATAGCGAATAATCCGTCAGCGAGACACCTGCCAGTAATCTCTCCCATTGAGGTTTCTTCCTTATTCTCCTTATCCGACTCCGACTTGATCTTAACGTTTTCCAAAAATTTATTGAATTCCGTTAACAACGCCTGCGCCGGCGCATATGTACTCAAACCAGTCACGATCTTCTTGACCAACGGGAAACATCGTTGTCTCGTCACGGAATTTGGGGCAGTGGCGCAAGATACGATTGCTCGATGAATCCCAGTTAAAGCTTTCTCGTTCAGTTTGTCGGAAAATTCAGTGATAAGACATTCGCAGAGTAACATAAGATGATACAAAATATCGTCGCTGCAGGTCGACAGGAACTTTTCGGAAAAGAATATTTGCTCGTCTATTGCGTTCCACAGCACGCTCTGCTTGTCATTCTCCACTTGGTCAGCTAATACGAATTTAAGTAGCAAATACGAAGCGACCAGGCCTTCGGTTACCGCCGCCGGTTGCGCGCACTGCTGCATAGCTCTGGTTATCGCCTGCGCGAGGATCGGCGCTATTATTCCCGAGTACGAGGCGGCGGGAGTCGAGAAGAATAACTTGATGTAGGCAGTACGCACTGCGGCGGTCGACGTTTTCGCCGCCATGCCTTTCTTGAAGGCGTCGACGACAATTTTTGGTACGTTAGACGAGAATTTCTTGGACCACAGTGCCATCATTTCCAAGGCGTGTATCAGCGTCTTCTCATGGACCTCGGTCTCGAGCACCTTCACGAAATGCTCGCAGGCCGTTTCCGCTAATTTCTGCACGCTACTACCCGAAGCCACGTTGTAGCTAAGATTGCCGGCACCTTGCAGCACCGAGATTTTATGAGTCGCGACCGTAAGCTTGCCCTCCGATCCGTGAAACACCGCGAATACGGATGACAGCAACATTTCCAAAGCTGTCGTATCGGAGCATTGTAGAGCAAGTTTGCGGCACGCTTCAACCGCTTCATCCCGAACCAGATCCTCTTTAGAATGTAGATTGGCAAATAATCCTTTACTTATCTCTTGGCTATACTGGCTCAAGTCAAGACTCAAACCGTTTAAAATGTGACCGACCGATTCGATTATAATCTCTGGGTTTCGCAGCATGGCTTTTTGTAAAGCAGGAAGTAACTGAGTTTTGAATTCCTCGTGAGTCAATCTCCGAAGAAGTGGCACAGCTGCATCGACTACGTACAAATCCGGCTTCTTCTTACAACTAATCGTCACTTTTATAAAAACATCTATCATATTTGTCTGAAATATATAATACACATATATATTTTTATATATGTATTACATTTACAAATTAAGGGTGCGTACTCTTGTCTCACTCACCTTCAATTGTTCCACCAAATCATTTCTTTTTGTAGCAACTAAATATCTTGTAAGTAAACTGGCTAGAATAATTACACCATTTCCGAGTTCCAATTTTGTTAAATGCCCAACATAAATTTCTATATCTGCAATAGCGACCCATTCATGCGCAAGTAACGTATACACCTTGTTGGCAAGTTTCTTATCTGCAGACGCTAAAGCCGCGGCAGATAAATTTGCCTGTGCTTCAATGAGCTTTGCTAAAGATTCATCTATTTGGGTTATATGATGTTCATTATATCCATGGAAAATAAGTAAAGTTGACCATTTCAGTGCGATATACGCAGTTCGAGCAGTGTTCAAACTACAAATAATATTGTTTAGAAAAATATTATTTATATATAAATAGAAAGACAATTAAGTCTCGATTCAACTTACGTCGCAACCACATTCTTATGCCAGGTAGCTTGCTCTGAAATTACAGTTGTCATATGTTTGATAGTAGCCTCTGGTTGTTGTTTAATTAGTTCTACAATGATGTTTCTCACGTAGGACTGAGAAGCACTATCTTTGTATCTATGTAAGGTAAGTGATACCACCTTACAAATCCCATTAACAATTTTGTCATTGATGCCTGTAATAAATTATTCATAGATGTCACATATGAATACTTTATTTTATGATGTAACCTAATAAATATTATTTGATGGCATCAATAAGAATTTTTCGATAAAAGTACTATAACAATATTTTTGCCTAAAGTCAATCAAATATAAAGGTTACAAGCCAATTTTCTCAACAAACTCGTGTCCATAAATGAGCCATTTTGGCATGGAGTGAATAAAGAATTGAGACATTATTCATATCCGAGTTGAATACAATATCATTTTCCTTGTAAAATCAGGAACTTCATATCGGAATTGCTGTGTCTTTCTTTTAGATGATCTATTAGATTGATGAATGGTGTTTCATCACCATTTTTAAGAAACTTGATGTGCACTGATGGCGTTCAAAAGAAAGACACAATGCAGCATTTAACAATGCTGATATAATGTTCATCTTCTAAGAAAAATAATGTTGTATTTCAACTAGGACATAAATATCTTTAATTCAAAACAGATTCATTTATGGATATGGATTTATTGACAAAATTTGCTTAATTTGATGACCATTATAACCACTTCAAGTTTTTCCAAAATATAATTTTGGGATATTCTATATATAATTTTGTTCTTGATTATTTTATTAAGATTCACTTTTCATAAATAGATTTAATATTAAAGACACTATATATACGTTATACTATATATATATATATGTGTATAAACGTATTCAAGTCAAATATGTTTGATAAAATTATTTTTAAACTTTATTTTGGAGTTTCAGTCCAACTGAATTGCAAAGAAAATTGCATAATTACAACAAATTAACCAATTAAAATATATTAAATATTCTTAAAAATGTGTTACACATATTATGTAATTTTCACAGAAATACGTTACTAGGTCTTTGACAATGTTTAAGGAAATATTTTAAAATCTTGCTTCAGTTGGCATAGGCAAACTGAATCATATAGAAAACAACACAGTCACAACAAATTACTCAATTAAAACATATTGAACATATTTTTTTAAATATTTGCCACGTGTATTATGTAATTTTTACAAAAATATGTCAATAATATCTTTGATAACAATCAATGGAAATATTTTAAAACCTCATTAGCGTTGAAACTTCTGTTAATCCACAATATAATTTATGTATGAATGATAATCTTTCGCGGCCAAATTATAATAAATCAGAACTAAAACTGAGATACTTAATAAAACAATTACAAGACAATATTGTAAATAAACTTTTAGACCGTTCCAAACAAACATGTGACAGTTTTGTTAAAATCGGGCCGGAGTCGCAGAGCGAGAAATTGCAGCACCGATCCGAAGGCGGATCGGTGCTCCCCTTGCTTTTCGTAACGACACCGCACGTGAGTGTCGCTTATCTCTCATCGAAAAATAATACGTGTCCGTCCAGCGGTCGCCCTTACCGGGATTTGACAATACGCTGGCGACATTTTGCAGAATCTCACGCCGCTCCTTCTTGCTGGCGGTCTGAACTCGATTTGGTAGATCCTTCAAGGCTTTTGCTAGCTACAACAAAACGCATCGATTATAATAATGCAGCGGAGTATGAAGCAACGCGAGAATTTTCTCGTATTCCACGTGACTCGCTCACCTCGACATCCGCCATATTTCTTCAAAAGCCGGACTGATCGTACGAAGCGCCGCTCGTCTACGGGCACGTAGTTTGCGTAGAGTGTGATTAGAGACTTCGGGGCGGCCGACCTTGTCCCCTTCGTTACATTTCAGGGCTTGTTTCGAACACACACTTGCAGACAAACGGAGTACGCACGTATGCGTATACTTGCAAATGGCAGAACACGTCCTATTTATCCTATTTTATTTCTACCTTATTTATTTATATCTATTTTTATTAATATAGATTAACTTTAATCTCGGTTCAACTTATTTTTTATCTTGCTCTAGTTCTAATATCTATTTCTACTAATTTAGGCTCGATTGTACTAACGTTAATTTAGCTTTAAGTGAGACAAGTGTCTTTATTTATTTAAAGAGAAAGATGAAGATAGACACATGTTTAAGTCTCGCTTAAAGCCAAAATAACGTTGGTATGTACAACCGGACTTATAATTAAATTTAAACCGAGATTTAAGTTAACCTACATTAGTTAGAGGTTATACATATATATTTTCGAATTTCTAATTTGCATATTGCCGCAGTTATGCATTCATTTAACAAACCTAAAAATGTATATACTCGAAAAAAAATTTTAATATTCTTTCGTATATACAAATTTAATTATATGATATAAAATTATTACTTGGGTATATCTTTTTAATTAAGGAGCACACAGATTGGTCGATTTCCCAAAGTTTTTCGTTAATAACAATCTATTTTATAACCTTAATCACAGTACCGTCAAGATACGCACAGACTGTACCTAATTTTTAGTTACTGGTTAGTGATGTCGCCACTTTTAGAAAATAATTTGAATATACTACTATTTGAACAGCTATTATTTAATTGATGGACTGTCTGGATAAAATTCTATCGCTGATTCCTAATATTTAATATTTATTTTTATTCCTAAAGCCTCCTCTACGCACAATAGAGAAAATATTAGGAATAGAAATAGATATATTAAATGTAAAGCCTTGTGCCCACGATGCTAAAACTCGATTCGAGATCTCGAGCACTTACATTTAATATTTATTCCCATTTCTAATGTTTAAATATTTATTTTTATTTCTAATATTTTCTCCATTGTATATTGGACCTAAATATGATACATGTATAGCATCGATGCGCTATATGCTTCGTGCCGACTGTTTTTCCTCTTCCCCCCTCATGCTTCGCGCCCCTCGTCATTCATAGTGCAGTACATCTGTCTTCTTCTATTTCAGAGCCTACAGTAGTCATCTTGAGCAAACCTAATTGGTATTTAGCCGAATATATTTAATTCCGTAGTATGACAGTTGACGATAGAAACAGTGTAACAAAGAGCTATTTTTGACCAATTCCTCTTTCTCTTTTAATTTAGGTTAAGCACACATCCCATGTGATACTGCAAACAATTAGAAACTCTGTGAAATTATAAATCATTATACGGTCAAGAGACTATGTACACGTGCGTAGAATAAAATGGTCTAGACTATACCTTCCGTAAGAAAAATATATTAGTAGACTTCTGTCCACCCTGATGTGGAGATGAGAACATCTCGATCCCGACAGTCTCGCGCAAAGTATAATCGAATTTTATGACACGCTTGTAATTATCGTTCCACGCAAAATGCAATGTAAAATCAACGATCTGCCTGATGAACTGTTGGAGTACATCCTGAGCTTGATTCCGCCTTACAAGGACCTCCAGGAGTGCAGGCTCGTTTGCAAAAGATGGTACCGCGCTACCAAAAGTACGAAAGTTTCTTTTACATTATTCTTTATACACACTGATTTGTATATCTCACGTATACAATATATAACATGTGAGAATGCTGGCGTAGAATAAATTGGATATCTATCTCGTTGACTAGATGTGATGGAACACAATGAAGCTCACTTTCAAAAGTCTGTCGCCTTTGGGTCCTTGCTTTGGAATTCATTGCCGTCTATGCACTGGATATCCACCATTGGAAAGAGACACTCGCATTCTGCCTGTATATACAATAATTCCATGTACGTCTTTGGCGGCTGCACAGCTACGTGGACGACGTTCAATGACTTGTGGCAATTAGATCTGGGCACGAGGACATGGGTCAGACCGATCACCATGGGCAGTTATCCGTCACCCAAGGCTTGTGCTACTATGCTTTACTATAAGAAAAGTTTGATCTTGTTTGGAGGTTGGTCTCATCCATCGCCGTATCCATTGCATCAGGTAATTGTTCAATGAGAAGATGATGAGTTTCAGTTAAGATATTGTATATGTATACATGTCACATAGTAAATTTTTATAAAAGCGGTTTTCAATTAAATTTATGTAAAATCATAATCTGAAAGAAAAATAGCCAAATATTGTAATATTACAAGTTTTATTATAAATTATATTATTTTACAACTTGTATTATTTTAATTACAATTGTTTGTATAATAATTAAAAATATATATTCAGAATGGACAGAAGTACACGATACAATCAAGAAGGGAATGATTCTGTGGCTTAAAATAAGTCCAGATGAATAAATTATTTTCAAATACAGCTTTGTTTTCGAGAAAAGAGACTTTGAAAATTAATCGAGTATGCGAGTATGCACTGTATAATAAAATGTACTAAAAGAGATAATTTATTTTTAGCAATGGAAATTATTCAATGAATTACATGTATATTCCATCAAATCAAATAAGTGGACTGCTATAAATACGTTAGAAACTCCACCTCCAACATCTGCACATTCTGCAACGATACATAGGAACTTAATGGTCGTTTTTGGTGGAGTCTGCAATGGATATAGGTATATTTTTGTAAAATTACATATTTATAAAAAATATACATGTATAGAAAAACATACATATATTTATACATAACATTGCTTGCTTCATAACAGCTCCAATGATGTATGGTGCTTAAATTTGGACTCGTATACCTGGCACAAACAAAGTACGTCAAATTTGAAGCCGCAACCACGTTACGGCCAATCACAAATTGAACTTGGAGAGAAGCATCTACTTGTACTTGGTATTTTTAATTATTCTTATGTCTCAAGATCACATTTTGATATTGAAATAAATATTCTTGTTAATTTGATTTATACATATAAGGAACATTAGATTGAAAATTGCATTTATTAATGTCAGAACAGTTAAATTTTATAATTAAATAATCACATGCTTGAAAATATACAGGAGGTTGCACAGGACCAAATGCTGCTATGAACGATGCTTGGTTGTTAACGATGGAAGGTGTATCTTGGACGTGGAGGAAAGTTAACATGTACAATACAGAGTGGGCACCAACACGTATTTGGTGTCATCAAGCTTGTAAGGTAGTATATAATTTTGTATATAATTTTGTTTCCATTGAAATGCAAATCCGTTGAGTATAATTGGACTATATCTACAGGATGTTTTCGGAAAGTGGCGACAAGCTTAAAACGGTAATCTAGTGAAACTGAACAACTTTTATTAAATAACTCTGACGACATTGTTTTGAGGCATGAATTTTTAGCTTTGTTGAATGCTACTTAATTTCTATAAAATTAGATCGGAATGAAATTTCTCGTCATTTTTCAGAAACATTCTGTATATTGCTAGATTTCGTTTATAACATTATCATTTGCTTAGGTTGGGAATTATATTATTGTACTTAGCAAAAATAGACGTCAAACCAAGCCAAATGATATGAGTATCCCGTTGAAAAAGGTTAGCTGCCAAAGGAGTACTTCGCCACGTTTGTGCGAGTCAAATCTTTTACCTGAAAGGTCTGATGTAATTATTATGATATTTATAATGTAGCGTTTGTTATAAAAAGTCATGATCGACAAATGATTGCAACGATCTTGCTATTATCATTAATAATTAAAATATCATTGATAATTGAATCTTTTTAGGCAAGGAAACGTATCTAATGTGGACAAGGATGAAAATATAAATGGACGACACGGAGTATTCTCCAGATCACATTCGCAAAGTGCGCACGCTTCATCTCAAGCATCCAGTATCCCAAAAACAATACCATTTTACAGTGACAATACTCTGAGCATGGCCGCATTTCGCGATCAACCTCTGCGTAGTAATTCGAACACGAATAGACAACGTCAATTGGAATCGCTAAGGAGAATGGAAGAGAAAATTCGAAATAAGAAGATGCAACTGATGAAAGTATCGAAAAAGGCTGAGAACACATTGTCGATATTTGTACTAGACATTACTAATGTTCTTTCGGACGAATGCAATGCTTTGTGGATTCCCTTAAAGCAAAATGATTATTCAGGTCCCGATGAGAGAATTTTGTATTCTCTTGTAGTGGGAAGGGGAGAATTGATAGTTTTTGGAGGTATTCGTAAAGAACATTCAACATTAGGTCACACCGATGTGGACGACTCTGTAGTATATAATGATCTCCATTTTATAAATCCACCTCGATATGTTATTTAATATTGAAAAGTAAAAATAATATCATATTGTTTTACGTTATTGCCACGATTTTTGTTCAGATTTTATTTTCATTCTATATCTTAATGTAAACATGTATTATTAAATGTAACAAAGGGATGATAAGAAACATGTGTTTATAAAAAGATTAAATATATGTACAAAAAAATTGCAAAAATAAAGTGAAAAGTAATAAAACTAGATAATTATTATAAGTTACATAAAATTTAAAAATTGTGTATATAATTTAAAAAAATTGTCTATCCTTCAAATGTTATCTATGTTCATCGCTGAATTGGATATTGCTATGCTAATTGTCTAATTCAATATAAAATCTTATAATTGGATGATGAGAAAAATCCTACGCACCTATCGCTGTGAACAGCTGCCTTTTTCTTCTTCTTTTAATTCCCCCTTTACGAGGCTTTAGGCTGGCACCTGATCCAAATGCGGTTGGTTGTATCAGCAACCTTCAAAAATTTCTTCGTGATAAAACACGTTCAAATACGTTCGCTACCAGTTCGCGAACGTGAACAGCTGCCAATCGCAACGTTGAATGAAACGCTCTTAAAGCTGATTGGCGAGAGTTCTTTGGGGTTACAAAAATCATACCAAAAAGTTTACGTATGATATAGAGCTATTCTCAGTCCAATAGTCGATAGAAGCCTTTGGAACAGGCTAGTGGCACATTAAATCTCCAAAAAAAAATATATATAGAGCTATTCTGCTGTTTTGATAACTTTGCTAAGTGAAAGTTTATTTATAATCTTATCTGACGCGATATCGCTTCAATTTACGAAATAAACTGTAATTGCGTTGCTAAATTTCGACGTAGTCGTTGAGGTATAGCGTGTGTGCATGCGTCGGCGAAAAGAAGAGAGATTTTTGACAGTCTGGGGTGAGACGGTTAGAAACGACAATGGATAAAATCTTTAGATCGATTCACACGAACCGGCCGGCGTTGTTTAGAACATTAACGAATGAACAATGCATACAGTGAGTAATTTACTTTTTGCTCCAAGTAAATCTACTTTTCCGCCGTGTATACGTTTCTATTGACAAACATAAGTTTGTAAACATACCTATGTTTTTCAGGACATGCATTAAGATTCCTGTGAAGCGAGATGTACCTGCGATTAGTGGAATGTTATTGACGCAAAAATATTCAACGTAAGACTTGTAATTTTATTGCTTCTTTCCATATGAAAAACTATAGTATATACTATATATAAATATCCAAATAATCAAATTGAAAACAGATTTTGTCGATGGAACATTAGTAAAAATTACAATTTTTCAACAATATATGATGACAAATTAATTGCAGAAACTGAGCAAATTTTGCTTTATTTTAAACAGTAAACGAAATGTTAAATGTTCTAACACTATCAGCAAAGTCGAGCAGAATGTTATGACAGGTATCACCTGTGTCTCCCAATTCAAGTAGAATTTATTTAAAATGTAAAATGGCAGATTCTCGCTCGGTTTTTATAATCAATCTATCAGTGTATTCTATTGGCATTCAGCAAGTAGAATTTGTAGCAGATCTTGTAAAATCTAATAGATCTAACTATCTGTGAGAGGAAAAATTAATGAAACAGTGAGTCATTCATATATTATTTTCATTATACATTTCAGAGCGCTCTCCGTCAGGCACAGAAATGAAGATTCAACTTGTAGGCTGTCATCTAAAGGGAGTCCCCTGATACATAGCCAGCAGAGACGTAACATGTTTGTTCAAACGCAAGATACACCGAATCCGAATAGTCTAAAATTCATCCCGGGAGTACCGGTATTGGGGGAAGGATGTACGAAAGATTTTCCGAGCGCCAAGGACGCATATTGTTCACCACTCGCAAAAATGTTATTTCGCATCGAGGGAGTGAAGGCGATATTCTTCGGGCCTGACTTCATCACGGTTACGAAACTCGACGAGGACGTGGAATGGAAGCTGTTGAAGCCGGAGATATTCGCCACCATCATGGATTTCTTTGCGAGCGGATTGCCAGTCATGGATGAAGCATCTCAGCCTGCGGCCGACACGCGTATGATTACACAGTTTAAACTTTGTGCAAAGTGTTCAAGGAGAAATATGACGCTAATTGTTTTATTTTTTTTATAGAAATTAATTCGGAGGATGATGAGATTGTTCAAATGATAAAGGAATTATTGGATACACGAATTCGTCCCACGGTGCAAGAGGATGGTGGTGACATCGTATTTATGGCAAGTGTTTCGCTCGAATCTTTGCGAGAAAGCTTTCATATTCATCCATTTATCTCGAATATAATGCATAATTTTCTTTATAATCGCAACAGGGTTTCGAAGAAGGTATTGTAAAATTAAAAATGCAAGGCTCGTGCACCAATTGTCCAAGTTCGGTAGTAACGTTGAGAAACGGCGTACAAAATATGATGCAATTCTACATCCCCGAAGTAATGGGAGTCATACAAGTGGAGGACGAGACGGATAAAATCGCCGAGAAGGAATTCCAAAAATTAGAACAAAAGGTTAATAAAGTAAAAGACAGTAAAGACAAATAGATGCGATAGTAGTTTACGATTTGTGGATGATAGCAGACATCATCTTGTAATTCTATACATTAGACATCGTATATAGTATATCGCTTAATTGTAAACAACATAAATAAAAAGACAAATTATAGTTGAGAGTTGACTTAAAATTTTTATTACAAAGTCTATCTAGCTTATCTGCTAGACACAGAAACTTGCCATACACGAATAGTGTTATCGGAATATCCAGCAAACAGCGTCTGGCCGTCGGTGGACCACGCGAGAGACAAACAAAGCGGAGGCTCTGCTTTACTCGTCGCAGATACGACTTCTGGTTTCAATTCCTCGACCATCTCTTTAGTCTCGAGATCCCAGATTTTGATCCACGGTCCAAACGCGGCGCACAGCCAATAACGATTAGGGCTGAAGCATAACGCTGTGATGATGTCGTTGTGATCCAAAGTGTGGAGATGTTTTCCGTCATTCAGATCCCACAGCATAGCTTTGCAGTCCTGCAAACAGAATTAATATGATTAGTATTATGATCATTGTGTTTTGAAAGATAAATATAATACGTGTTATATACGCACTTTTCCACCAGATGCGCAAAGTGATCCGTCAGGTGATACCGTAACAGTATTCAGATAACCCGTGTGACCGCTATGATTAATCTTTAGCCTGCAGTTCGTCAAGTTCCAGACCTGCAAAATTACTGAAATTACTGACGAATCTATCGTGTAATCATAAACAAAATATGTAGTATTTAATGTCAGTCCCATATCCGCAAACACTCATAGATATCATGTGTGTAATTTAAAATATCCATCATTTTTATTGAAAATTTTTATGCTTAAATTTGTCAATTCCGTGGACGTGTGTGCTAACCTTGACAACGCGATCCCAGCCCGCAGAAACGATGATGGGATTTGCGTGATTCGGAGAGAAGCGCACACAGCTAACCCAGTCTGTGTGTCCATCATCCTGAATGGTGTACTTGCACTCTGCCAATGTATTCCACAATTTAATCGTTTTGTCCCGCGAGCCAGAGACAATCTGACGATTGTCCACGGAGAAAGCGACGCTCAAAACATCCTATATTTAACAGAAACAGAACTCATGATCAATTAATAAGACGGTACATGCGTACCATCCCATAATCTATGAATGTCGGATCAATACTTACAGTATCACCGATTTAATCAGTGCATACCTCTTCTATATTTCAATTTAAAAAAAAATAAAAAAAAAGCTTCAGTATATTTCCCGCAGGGCTATTATTTCATCGTAATAAAGACAAAGAAAATCTTATATTATGAAGTAATATACCTTCATAATATGGACAATTTTTGTCATCTTTGTTACAAAGAAAATTCGAATGTGCATCGTTGCGACGCGGATGAGCGAAGTCACACCTTGGTATGGTCCTCAAATCTTCTAGTTGTGCGACCTGCCGCCAGATCCCAAAGACGCAACGTTTTGTCCCATGAACCAGATAGGGCGTAGTTGCCGTCGGACGAGAGAACTACGTCACTGATGAAGTGCGAGTGACCATAAAGACGCTTTTGTGGGATACCGTAGTTAGCTTCGTCACGCGTCAATTTCCATACGATCAGAGTCTTATCTAGAACGGAAAAGTAATACATTAGGCACCATGGTCGCTCTCAAAGACAGAGAATGACCTCGACCAAACTTTAATTAACTTATGTCCCTTTCTACTAATGCAGATTAATTTTAATCTCGGTTTAACTTACTTTCCTTCTTTTTTTTTAATTCTTAGGACAACTAAAAAAAGATAGAAAGGAAGTTAAATTGAGATTAAAGTTAAGTTGTATTGGTAGAAATAGACATTAATCTCCAATATCTATTTTATTAATATGTAAATTTTGGTTATGATATATAACAAGATTAAATTGGAATAAATCAATATAATTAGAAAGTTTGCAATAATTTTATTGATTGAATTAATTGCTAATTGAGTTAATTGTTAAGAATATTGCCGTCTTATAGTTTGTCCTTTAAGATTATCACTTATGTCCATTTTTACCACAGCAGGTAAACTTTAACTCGATTTAACTTATTTTTCATCTTTTTTCCAGTTCTAAGAATTAGAAAAAGATAAAAAAGTAAATTAAACCGAGATTAAAGTTAATCTGCTGTAATAAAAATGGGCATGAGTCTGCTATATAATTACATTGTGCAATATATACTATAATATACATAAGAATTATATTTGTAGTTAACAACTTTCAAAATCAATAGCATGGTTTATAAAAAGCTGATTGGAGAATTTGAAAATTGTGAATAAAGAAGCATGTGATAAGCCCATTTTGGGAATAAACCAGTACATGCACATTATCCACAAGATACAAGCTGTGTTCCGAAATTCACTGCCAGTACTGAAAAATCTATAATGTGCATGATACAGACTAAATTTGCAGTACTGGCAGTGAATATCGGAACACAGCCTATGATTTTGTCAAAGTTTAGTCAAAACTATCCTGCTCACATTAACGCAGATTAACTTCAATTTCGATTTAACTTTTTATCTTTTTTTAGTTGTAAGAATTATAGAAAGCTAAAAAGTAAGTCCAACCGAGATTAAAGATTTGCAGTGATAGAAATGGACAGTTTCATTGCTACAACGAACAGATGGAATATTACACACAAAGTTACCTGATTAAGTAAATTATATTTTGTAATATAATAAACTTATAACTAAAAAATTAAGCAAATTCTATACCGATGGATTAGAATGTACGTAAGAAATTAGAATTTCGCTATCAGAATCATGAAAAAATAGGAGATCGGAGGAAAATGAAGCCTCGAAAAGCGGGCAATACTCACCACGTGATGAAGACAATATCATGTCCGGATATTTCGGATTCGTCGCGATTTGCGTGACCCATCCATTGTGGCCGCGAAGCGTGCCTCTTAGCTGAAGAGTTTCAGTCATCTTAAATTGCTCTCGGCTACGTTATGTCGCCGATTAAGATGGATTTCGCCAAACGCACCACGTCTATCGAAGGACGAGCGAAAAGGAAGGAACGGCGCGCCGAACACGCTGCTCGATTATTCAGCCGATGTTCATCAACTACAGTGATGCATCGCCTGCTTATATCGCAGCGCGTTACGACACTTGGGCTATTTCACACTGGACGCGATGGGCGACGAGCGATATCCAATGAGAACTTCGTTTTTCTAAACGACGCTTGGAAAGCAGAACTCTGATTGGATATCGCTCATCGCTTGTCGCCCATCGCGTTCCAGTGTGGAATAGTCCTAAAAGGCTGGTGCGCTCGATCAATTGGACAAGTTTCTTTTTTTTTTAATTACCCAAAGTAAATTAATCACGAGGATTAATAATATTTAATAAGATCTAATTTTCAAATATATATGTATACTTCTAACACACATCCCATACACACGGCGTCATTAATGCCTAGTTATACTCCCTGCGTTCATTTTCTTCCAATTTTTCTTATTAGGGCATATACTATATTAAAAATTTATAGAAAGAAGAAGATACACTTTAAATGCAGAACATTGCAACAATATTGCAATAGAATGTTGCTGCAATGTTGTATAATGCTTTATGCTGTGTGTATCACGTTTTCCTTATTTAAAATATGAAATAGAAATATTTATTTGCTTAATCTTAAATGCCAATTAACATAATTATAAATAATCATAAATAATTGTAAAAATAAAAAAAACACAAATATAGCCTTATGTTTATTTGTTAACAAAATAATATACAGGGGGTCGATTAGATATTTTTGAAGAAGTGAAAATGTAAAAAGTGAGCAGCACTGATTGATGCATATTAATCCTGAAAGTACACCAACTAGTGAAAAGTGCTTCTCACTTTTCACATTTTCACATTTTCTTCAGAAATATACAATCGACCCCTTTCTTCATCCTAAACGAACAAACCTGTAACATTTTTTTAAGTATGTTCTTTTTAACAGAAGAATTCTTGTTCAGCCGTTTATCTTTTCTCTTTTTCTTTCTTTATTAAAGAAAAAGAAAGGAAAGATGAATGGTGCAAGTTTAGCTAAAAAAAAAAAAAAAAAATAGACGATTATGACTGATTGGCGTATACCGTTGGCTCCAGCGAATCAGAGCGCGGCATTACGGGACGAATTTTAAATCGCTGCGTACGTGCACCCGTCGAGCGGGCAGTGGCACGCCAGTTCACGCCTATGGTGTTTGTGGTATATGTCAATGATCTGTTCTCTCATGCGCTCGACGGACGTCAGAGTCATCGGTGGGATCGTCGGTGTCGGGGCCGTGTGGCGGCCAGGCGCTCCTCGTGCAATGATCGACGTGTCATCGACCAATTAATGAACAGTCCAATCGCTGGTAGAATTAATCGGCGAATCAATCATCAGGTACGTGACCCGCGGGCGTTCTCGGCCGCGTCTAGCGGTCACCGTCAGCATGTGTGACAGTTCGAAAAAGCCACTGGGCGTGATTTATCCAGAAAAATATCAGTGTTGACTCTGAACTCGATAAAGCACTCCATACTTCTTTCCGGCGTTCCTCGGAAAAGACGTTGGAGGAGGGGACATTAAATTATGACGTTGCACCTTGAAAGTTAAGACTTCAGCAAGGCTGATTATTGTTTTGCATATTGTTAATCCGTTTCTGTAACCGTGACGTTGTAGATTCAAGATTATTGGACATACATATGTTTCCTGACGTTTCATAAGCGTTGGAGTGATGATTCCTGAAGAGAACTCGAGCAATTCAAAATTCAATTGTCACGTCTTTGTGTTGAAAGTAATGGAGAGATGACATTGTATTTGTATTTATATTCTGTTTAGCAATGGCCGCAGGTGGTAGTAGTTTTATCAGTAAACCAGCCAGAGGATGGTTGCATCCGGATCATCTAGTGAGTAAGGAAGGGATTAGTTACACAGTGAAGGTATGTATTGTCTATTGTTTTGTTGATAAGGTATCATGGAAAAATTGACATTTGAATTTTGTTGATAAGATACAGCATATTTACAATTAAAATCACATGAAAAATTTAATTTATATTGAAATTATACAAGGTATCTCAGAGATAATCAGACTTTGCCATGTTCTATCGGTAGAAATGTTAATTCAAAGATGTTTACTATCATGTTACATTAGAAAGAAAAAAATATGTTGCATTTGAAAGTCCAAACTATACTCGACATT
Source organism: Tetramorium alpestre (assembly GCA_021460005.1). Classification (NCBI taxonomy): domain Eukaryota; kingdom Metazoa; phylum Arthropoda; class Insecta; order Hymenoptera; family Formicidae; genus Tetramorium; species Tetramorium alpestre. Next base: position 1,003,070 of record JAJVSH010000027.1, on the reverse strand, counting down.
ATATTTCATTTCAGCAACTTGAATGTCAAGTTATGTTTGTCATGGATATGTCTAGTTCATTTTTTTTATGTTATTAAATCTTTAAATATGTTGATGCATTGTAAAATACAATATTTTCAGAAGTAGAGAACTTTTATTTGATTATCAAGTTGTTAGAATAAAATGTTGAATTTATTGCAAAGTGCAAAGAGTTAATATACCATTTTTAATGTTTCTACAAGTTTTATATTATTGAAAAGTCAAATTTTGTTGAAGGATTTTATTATTAGTTTCATATATTAATTTAAATTAATTTATATTAAATAATAATATTCATCATATATCATAATAAATCATATTCATATTTATATATTAATTCATACATATACCTATATTATATAAA
>JAJVSH010000027.1:929884-987389 GCA_021460005.1 Tetramorium alpestre | reverse complement strand
AGTTGAGAAAACATCGTTGAATAATCGATTCTGTAAAAGAAAAATAATCGATGTCAAAATAATCGACACGATATCGCCCATTCCTAATACATATATACACGCAATCGTGTGGCATCGTCTGTTTGTTTCTCCGAACTGGAGCAACAATAATAACTGAACTAATAACTAAAATAAAAACCATTCGCGTTCGAAATGACGGAAGAAGTGCTGAGGGAGCTGGAAGCCGCGGCGCAAATCATTCTGGTAAGTTGTACGCCGCCGAATTTTCTCATGACACGCAATTAGATCGTCGCAAAAGTTCTGAACAATGAACCTGAGCACGACCGGTACGGCGAAACAGACCTGGTCTCGCTCGCAGATTACTTTGAGATTAACCGCGTGAGATTTAGTACACGTAAAGCCAAAATTTATTTAGCAGCTCTTGTGGTGGATTATTTGTTTTAAATCCGCAAAACCCCGTTTTGAGGTTAAGATCTCCCCATGTCACGACCTATTTAAGATATTCCTCAAAGTCCACGCGGACACTCGTGTGCGCACTCATAAATCGAGTGAAAAATTGACTCGAGAAATTCTTAATGCGAGACGAACGGATTCCCATGAACGCACATGTCATATATGGCCAAAACAAAACAAACTGTTTTGAGTATTGTATTGGAGTACTCCACATGTTATGTAATTTCTTGTGTTTATTGCTTTTATTGTTTTTTTTTACTAATTTATAATTAAAGATTGATAATCTGTGATATAACTTTTAGATAAAGATTAACATAAAAGTTATTTGTGAAACTATTTGTGTGATGTTTGATTAGTAAAAGAGTTTTATTGTATGAGTATAATAGATTTTTAAAGCTGAAGTGTAGGTTTTACACCTTATGCGAATAACATAGGGTTGATAATCAATTTGATTGTTGTTTATATTTAAATATCTCAGATCATTGTACTTTTTTTTTTGGTTGTATTTAACATGCCACTAGCCTGGCAAAGGACCGTTCGCGGCTATCGGACAATATGATCATTGTACTATTGATGAAAAATATCGTTGACTTTTTTTACATGAATATAAATTAATACTAGACCTAAGCCAGATGAAAAAATAAAAAAAAATATATATTCTTTATTTATATGTGTCCTGAGTTGTTTGAAAATGTAGAATCTTTATAAATGATTCTGTATTTGTCTTATTTTCAGGCGCCCCCGAATCTAATTTCATCGGAGCAGCGTCAGTCTGCAGAAGCTGTGTTCCTAAATTTCCGTAAAACAAAGTCACCGTATCAGCTGTGTCAACAAATTTTAGAATTAAGCTCTGTGGATTATATACTGTTCGAAACGGCTGGTTTGATAAAGACAGCTTTGATACAAGAGTGGTCCACTCTGGAAGAATCTAATATCTCTTCGTTAAGACAATATTTGTTGCAATATGCTATAAGCAAACCTACGTTAGCGCCATATGTCAGAACAAGGATACTCCAAGTTTTTGCTGTAATTGTTAAGAGAGGCAGCGTGGACGATTGTGGAGCAGAGAGAACTCGAATAATAAATGAAATAGAAAATTTAATTAAGAGTGGGAACTTACCAAATGTAAGTATACATTGAAGTATATACATTGATATAAGTATATTGATTTTTTGTATAGCATGTAAAAGAGAAAAGAGAAGAAAGAAGAATTATTCCTTTACTTACAGCAAATTTTGGGATGCAATATTTTATCTGCAATATTGCAAGAATATGCAACGACTACCAAATCTTCCGATATTGGTCTGACATGGGAAGTACATTTTAAGCAGAAGAAACATTTTGAGCTAAGCCATATGAAGAGAATTTTCAAATTTTGTATTGAGGTATTAGATGAATTAATCAAGGATTTTGATGAAGCGACATTGTCTCTCGTGAAGTCCTTACTTTCCATCGTGGAAAGTATACTCGTTTGGGGATTTATTGATGCAAATTATATCCTTTTTTAATACATTTGACATCAGTGTATCTATCGATGCAAAAATATGTATTAACTGAAAGATAGACTAAAGAAGGAAATTTTGCAGCTTATATTCAATTCATATTTGACACATTATTTAATGTTAAATGCGTCAATAGATATATTAATTTGATTATTAAGTGTAAGATACGATTAGGAAAATAGATACGGATATAACAGGGATAGATATTTATGTAAAATTTTTACAGTTTATATAATATACCTTAACTCCAGTGCACTTCCTAGAAGATTATTTTTAAGGAGCATGTGTGAAGTTTATGAATCTGGGAATAACCCACCACTGAGATTAAACACACAATGGGAAGACGTGATACTAGATCCAGCAGTATTAGATCTATTTTTTACATTATATTGGAAAGTACGCAGTAATCCACAGCTAGCTCACCATGCTATGAATTGTCTGATACAACTGGCAAGCTTACATGGTAGAATCGTGAGTGTGGAAGAAGTAAAAGTGCAGTACTTGACAAATTACATGCAAAGATTTTTGAAGCTTGTGTTAAGTATTGAAATTGGCGATCAAGAGGCGAATGGAATTACCAACATTATAAGAAAGATTAATTATTTTTTTCAAAGCTCATTGAACAGTCTTCCCGAGGACTTGTATAAGCCATTTATGGAACAAATAACAAGATTAACATGCTTATTTATAGAATGTGCTGCACAAGAAGAATCGGTAATTATTATTGCATCTATTTCATTCGAATTTCTCTCTGAATTTTGAACTCCAAAGATCGCTTTCAAAATTTAATCATAATGTCTGTAAGATACCTAACGTGTGTATCATTTATAAAGCTACAACTTCTGGATATTAATAATATGGATATCAGGACAGAAAAGTTTAATATTTTGTAATCTCTCTTCACAGATACGCGCTGATGATTGCTTATATATGGAAGCTATGGAACATATGTTTGAAGTATGGTCATGTATGTTGTATTCAGCATTCGTATTTCCACCAGGCTTTTGTAAGGAGAGCTCTATTCAGATATTTAATATATATCTTCGATGTCACTTATCATCTCCGGAGGGTGTGAGAAATGCTGGTGGAAAAAGTCTCAGCGAGGAAGTAGCAGATGTGGAAGATGATGACAAAGTTAAATATAAAGAGCAGTTACAAATAATTGGTAAATAGTAATACGATTGATCTTATCAGAATGAATTTTATTACGAATTGATAATGTTAATAATTAGCAACGTTTGATATAAATTCTAGGAAACTTTGGTAGACAAGTACCAGAACATTCTTTACCTCTATTAGCGCAATTACTTGAAGATCGAATACATAAATTGCGCGATAATCTGAACATATTGGTCGAACAGAATGAATCTTCGTCTCGACCTGCCTCTATGGACGAGTTGTACGAGGATTTGCATTGGCTTATTTTAATAACAGGACACGTTCTTTGCATGGAATCAGAGGGTGAAACCGCATTAATACCTTTGGAAATTACGCGATGCAGTATGGAACAAGTTTGTATTGTAGAGATTTATTGCAACGTAAAATTACATTTTTACGTTTCTGTGTGTAGGTAGAGATATTAAATCTCTTTTGTGTGTATTTTTCAGTCCCGAGATGGGAATGTTGATGTAAACCGTACATTGGAGTTTTTAGTGTCTTCGCAAAATGTTCAGTCGGATATAAGCAGCCCCACAGACTCGATTGATAGAGTTATTCGATTGATCACAAGCGTTTTTCGCTTGTGCACCATTGAGAAGACTGCTATATCGATACATTTGGAGAATATACTTAGTCCCGAATTGAGCAACACAATAATATGGTTTTTACACAGATGGTCGGAGATCTATCTTTTGCCAACTGAGGACTTTTACTCCGAATTAAGCACCACGCTTTTACATGCCTTTGGCGAGGATAGTCCCGGCGCATGGTGGTCAATGAATTTTCTTCTGGATAAAGTAATTTGCAACATTAACGCTTTCAAAAGCGAGCCGGCACTAATAGACGAAACTATAAAATTACTAATATCCCTTGTTAATTCGCGAACAAGGTAAATATATTCAAAATTCTGTCTGCAACAGTTATATTAATAATTTGTTTAGGGACAACGATATTTTTTCCGTATAAATTAATGATTAACAAATTAAGTTTTGAATAGAACTTGACTAGAATGGAAAATCTTCCAGATGGAATCCACGGATTATGGATTTCGCTAAGATTTTTACTGGATGATATTTTGTGAAAAAGATATGGGGCATTTGTTTTCTGGTAGGTGGTTATATATATTCGCTTATGTGGCAAAAATTGATTATAAATTCTAATTACATGAAAATGATAAATTTATTAAACTTTACATATTTCATATATTTAATGGGAATTCAAACATTTACATTCAAAAGTAAAAAAAAATATATATATAAAAGTCTCAAAAGATTTGTACGAGTTAAATTTCAATAGATTACATTTTCTTTCAGCATAAAATTGATTTGAGCCTGCACATTTCTTACAATGTTACATTATCTATATTAAATATTTTAATAATTCTCAAATTTTAATTTTTTCTCTTAAAGTTTATGGTTAATTAAAAAATAAAACTAATATTTATATTTGCATATATAAAATAAAATTTTATTAAAGCTTTTAAATATTTAATATAATCGCGTCATTCGAGTTTAATTTGTGACAATAGAACAGCACTTCCTAAATTTAATCAATGTTGTATGTTATTTTCATGAAATGTACAAATCTTATGAATACTTCGTATTTTACGTATCGCATACTTAAAAAGAAATTTTATGTCCGAGAATATGTATTTTTTTATATTAATCTGTTTAAGCATCAAAGATTTTCTTTAATTAGATATGTATTCCATATCTATAACATATTAATTAGATTATGTATTCCGTGCTTTCCAGCTTTAAAAGGGGTTATCATAATCTATCTCGCTTTTCATTTCAACATTAAATCTTTTTTCTAATTCTTTAATCCTTATGTCTTTATTTTCAAAATTATTCATTTTGTTTCCAACGTGCCACTCTCTATTTTGATTTGATAAACAATTCAGAAAAATAAATATTCGTGCCCTAGACAAATTATCGTGTATTTAATAAATGTATTACGTTTACGATTGCTTTAACAAAGAAAATGGTCTTTACGATCTTATAATTCGCGATTCTTATTCCTTTGTGATTTAATTATGTTTATATAAAGTACTACGTATTACATAAATACAGTAAAAAGATATAAAGGCATTTATTGCATATCATACGAAATTTAACGCGTTAAAGTAATCGTTGTGAGAACATTTTCATTGAAATGATTTAAGATTTAAATATATTAATTTTTCAGAGCCTCTTGCTTATCGAAGTCTGAGCAGTTTACTTGTATTATTGAATTGGCTATGAAGGAGCAGTATGATTTCCCGCAGATTATCAAAAGAGGTTTAATGCGTGCGGTGGTTCATGCTGGTAGCGTAGTACAAAATACTGAGGAGTATTACTGGTCACGAACGCTGGAATCCTTGCAGAATCGATTTGCACAATTAATTTCTAGTGATAATTTCTTGTCATCCTATCACGAAGAACGGATTAAAGTTCAAATCATAGATATATTAGAATCCTGTATAGGTAATACATTAAATATTTATTTAAACTTTTACGATCGACAATGTGTATTATTTTGTCTAATATAAAACTTCATGTAATACATAAAACTTGTTAATATAAAACTTTATGTACATTATTTTATTAAATAGGTGTGGTGCAAGGTGCTGAGAGTCCAATAGTAGCACCCGTGTATCAACATACTTTTCCTATATTAGCCGAACTTCCAAAAATATTATCCTTGTATCATAATTATCAAGATATAGTGCAGCTAATATTAGAGCTATTCAATGAATATACAAAAATTCTATTTTTCTTATTAGAGGTAAGTTGTTATTCGTTATATAAGCTATCGCAGTTAATTCTGGCATTTTGATAGTAATCTTAATATATTGTTTTATTGCATTATTTTAGGCTGATAGTATGCGTGTGTATGAAACTTGTATGCAAGTGATGCAAACGTATGCTCGCTGTAATAGTCATCGGCTTACTATAGATTCGACCGCGGAGGAGGACAGTTATCAGGATATTCTGTTACTCATGCGATTATTAACTAATTTATTAATTAAAGACATATTTAATTTAAACCACGAGGGAAATCAGCCAACCAGTCAACTTGCATCTACAGCATCTACCGCCGAACCTGTTCCTCCATCTACTGATGTTTTCTTATACGGCTTAAATATAATTATGCCTATGATGACAATGAATTTATTAAAATTTCCGTCGCTTTGCTTGCAGTAAGTAAATGTTTAAACGATTTAACATAATAGAAAAAAGATATGCATTTGATTTTAACAATGTATTAAATTAAATTATTGAAATTAATTACAGCAAAATAAGTTGTATGTGCATATAGTTTGAAAATTTCAAATTTTTGTTAACGATAAATATATTTGAAGAATTTTTGAGTTAATTCACATATAACATTTCTATCGTCATTATATTTGCATATTTTTAAATATTTACTTTTTTAGGTATTTCAAAATGATAGCATTTGTATGCGATCTATGTCCTGAGAAAGTTTGCGGCCTATCTCTTAAACTGTTGCAACAGCTCTTAGCGTCAGTAGAATTAGGTTTATATTCATTTGGCAATGAAGTAGCTAGTCTTTGCTGTGATACAATCCAAGTCTTGACAAAGCACATTCAGAGAGAAGTTACACAAGGACAGCCGCGCAAAGACATAATGGCACCCTTTTTGAACGTAAGTTTTTAAGATTGTGCACATAAACCCGCCTATTAGGATACAATAAAAATAAATTTCAAATATTGAATTTTTCCTTTCAGTTGCTGATAAGTCTCATTTTGTCACATCAAATGGACTCAGATCTGATCTCAAATGCCAGTACACCTCTTTATCATCTTATATATTGCTATCAAGAACAATATCAGCAACTTATACAAAATATTATAGCCACTCAAACAGATCCCCAAGTAGCACAAAGGTTAGCGAATGCGTTCACTGCGCTTACTGCGGATGTGAACTTCAATGTAGATTTAAATAACCGTCCTCAAAGATTGAAGTTTAAAGATAATTTCGATAAATTTGTCGTAAATGTACAAGGTTTCTTAATGGTTAAATAAAATAGAAATTAAAACAAATGAAAATAAAAAATATGTTCATGGATTTAAACATTGTTAGAACTCGTTTAAATTTATTGTTATCATTTTGTGAATGTGAATTGTGAGATTTTGAAAAGTTGAATTGCATCTTCATTATAGTTCAATTGTACAATTAATTTTATACTTAGATATTTTTAACAATTAACACTTGGATTTTTTAGCGAAATTAAATTAATGATGTATGTAGAAAAATTGAGTTCAATTTCTTGTTTTATTTAGCATAAATAAATGTTATTTATCGTATAATGTACGATGAGAATCATTAACATATGAATTATTGCAAAAACCAAACTTACATTAAGCATATAAACTTTTTATTTATCGGTTTATTATATTGTTTATTTTTCGAAAATGTCAAATTTTTTAAATTTACTCTTGCATCCATTATTTTTGCAAAATTGAAGAATTTTGTAAGGATAAAAAGAATAAAGAGTATCGAATGCTAAATTTATTTAATAATGTATAATAATACATATTATGTTTCCAAGATTCAATTTTCGGGAAAACGACATAATGACATTGTGTTATAAGCGCTTTATGTGTTACGTTATTTCTTTTTAATTACGCTGCAGTTAAAATAGTGTCGCAGTGATTTAAAAAAAAAAGAAATATCTTTTATTTCTTATGGAATAATAATGTAATAATATGTAGAAGAATAATACAGAGTAACAAAATGATATGAAATATAAATCATTAGAGGATTTGTACATAAACTTATAAGGTATGTGTGTTATATTTATGGCTCATATTCGTCATGTAGTGTTTATGAAAACAATGTGTCATACAAAGCAATTTTTGACACTAGGGACAAGTAATTATTCAGTTTCACCATAAATATCATATTTTATTTTTGCATTATTTTTGAAACAAAATTTGACTAGTGTTTCAAATATTGTCGGTCTATATTGTATTTTATTTATTATTCTAATTATGTCAGTAAACATTTAACAAAATTAAATAAAAATCTTACATATTTTAATTAACTAATCAAAAATGTTCGCATTTAAGGGTCGATTCCAAAGAGAGATATATACACAATACATACACACGTGCGCGCGCGTTATTTTAGGTAAGTATTTTATCAGTCGAGTATAATAAAATCCAGCCGCAACAAGTTTCTTTGGTGTTATACAAAGTTATATACTTTGAAGCTGTCCAAACAGTAAGTATAAACTCTATAGTAATCTGCTTTGTCTAATTTTTCAAGATTGTCTGGATTTAGTTTAGTTTAGAACATATTTTTATTTTTTCTTTTACATATTGAATATATTGAAGGTTTGACAACTTTAGGTATCTTTGTAATATTTTGTAATAAAATTATTCCTTTTCACTTCAAGATCTGTATAAAAAAAAAAACGTAATGTTAGGTGCACAAATTTTATTAAATAATATTTCATATTCTTTGTTAATAATTTCAGTTCACCTTTTATTTTGTTCTATCTTTCATTATACATTATACATTTTTATATGCGAGAAGATTGATATATCTTGTTAAAAAAATGGAAAAACATACCGGTAGTCAGATTACACATGTTTAATATTAAAATTGGATATCCTTGGAAAGAAAGAATTATACATGCATCTACATGAATTTAATTTGACCAGGTTTGTCGTAATGTATATCTGCGTAATGTTTCCTTAATATTCGTATTGAAGATTTTTTAATTGAAAAAAATTAAAGCTACTTACATTAATGTTAATATTATATTAATCTTATATCTCATTATTTGTTAAAATTTGTATTAGGTAAATTAAATATTTTTTTATTTATTGAAATGATCAACAAGAAGAAAAATGAGATTATAGCAAGAATTATTTAAATCGACTTTCATTTCTTTGAACCTCAAAAGGGGTCTTTCAACATGACCGCTCGCTTTCTGTTATATCCTAATTTCTTTTTTACAAATAATATCGCACGTTTTTTTTTTTGTTAAAAAAATACGATTCATTTCGATAATATGTCACAAATTATACATACCTGTGATTTAGCAATTTACTCGCAAGTTTACAAAAACTATATGTGATCGAAATGTGATGGATAATTGCGATCACGATCACAATTATAATAAATAATAAAATTGTTTTCATGTTCGACTTCCACTACGTAAAATATATCTTGCTATGTATTCATCGACTGATAAATATAATTTCGTTCTAATTTTATAGGAAAAATTTAGCAAGAAAGTATAACAAAAACATAAACTAGAAATCGTAAAGTGTTTATTTTTATCAATAAAATGTATGCCAAGTATCGTGAGATGCATGGTAGTTTGAAAAATATATATCAATAAATAGGATTGATTTTTTTATTATCACTATGTGTCATATTTTGATAAGTATGTAATGTTGCAATATTCAATATCTTTTATCGGACAGCAAGTATTAAAATCATGTGTCACATGATTTTAGCGTATTTGCCGATACTCAACTTTCACGAATGCAAAGAACTACTATTATAAATGTACATATGGAATAAAATATAGAAAAATATTTCATTATTTAAAGAATTACTATATTAACAATCAGTTTTTTCCAGTTTTGAGTTAAACTAATATATTATTTCAAACTCAATATTACCTTTATTGAATATTATTTCCCTTTGTTGCACGTAGAAATTTTCTATGGAATAGATAGGATGTAGATGATCGACTTAATAATAAATAAAACTAATTTAATTTATTATTGTTTTTATTTGGAATTAACACAAGTATTAATTTTTACAAACATGATACCAATAATATATTAGACATTAGCAAAATGGCATTTTAACTATTTTGGGGATTTAAATAGAGGAACCGAGGATAATGATTGACAACATAAGATGATTAACACTCTGATATATTTGTATAATAAATGAACTATTTGTCGCGCGATTAATTGTAAAATACTGAGGAAGAGAGTTCTTCAAGTACTTTATGATTCATTGCGCAACGAGTAATTTGTCTTCTATGGGTACAAATATGTCACATAAGTGTCAATCACAGTACCCCTGATAATTACCGTTTATCCTACATGTTTTGTTATTTTGTATTTGAGGTAATCCAGTGCTGATGAAGCCAAGTCTTTAGCACTTTGTATGAGTTTTTGCTGCAATACAAATATATATTTTTTAATAAATTTATTAATCAATTTATTATCTGGATACATTTTAGATTAATATGAAACTTATCAATAACATAACATTTTTAAATCCGATCTTCTTTTACTGTTATCTCATATAATTTTTCAGATATATTACAAAAGAAGAAATTCACGACGAAAGTTAAAAATATACTAATTGTAAGTATTGTACAGTTGTGTAAAGTTCTTTGTATAAATTGTATATTAAACTTATTAGTTATTTTAATTAGTTTTTTGCAACAATGAACAATGAATAAGTTATAAATTTACAAAGTATAATAAGAAAATTTGTTTGCTTATCTTTACTGTGTAATATAGACAACTATTATATATATAATTAAATAATAAAAAATATTTTTAATTCAAATTAGTTGAAGTTAACGAGAAAGATGAGATAAAACGATAGCTATACCTCAATGTTATATCTTTTCTTCTCTAGCTATGGCATAAGCTGCAGCAATAGCATTGGCAGAAGCTTCGGCTACAGCGTCTCCCATAGCCTCGGCTAGAGCTTCGGCCAAGGCTTCTGGATTAGCTAGGGCCAAAGCATCGGCCGAAGCATCAGGATGGGCTAAAGCATCGGCCGAAGCATCAGGATGGGCTAAACCATCGGCCGAAGCATCAGCCAAGGCATCGGCATCAGCATCAGCATCGGGAGAAGCATCGGCCATAGGTTCTCCATTAGTCGGAATAAGAATTGCGACGAATGCAAGTCCGAGTACGAAAATTACAGCCTTCATATTGATTTTTTTCACTTGAAATCACTGTACGTTACATTACGTAGCGTTTAAAATGTCTTTCTTCTTAGTTAACTGACAGTTTATAGAAAAAATTATGCTCTACTATCGACATAATAAAATATATCAAAAATGTAAAATAATTTAATGTACTCCAATAACGTAAAGAGATTGCACAATATTTTTATTAAAGTTGCACTTCATATCTTTATTATCAATATCTTCAAACAATTATTTTTATAGATATATTTAGAAATCCATTAAAAATGTTAATATATTTTAGAAAAAGAAGTACATAAAAATTTAATATAATCCATAATCCATAAAGTATTACGAAAAAATCATTAAAATAAAAAAATATGTTTTTAACAATATAAAAAGAATCTATTAAAGTTTAATTTTAATGCTAAATATCGATATAAAAGTATCAATTATATAGATTTCTACATTTGATATTCATTGATAAGAAAGTGTGCAAGATTATTTTTACAGCGATTTTAACTTTATTGCGTCAGAACAAAATTGTTTAAAAAATTTAATATGTACGTCGTGCGGCACGCATATTATTTTTCATGATTTAATATTATCATTTCGTTGGCAATCTGTAATAACATAGAAATCGTGACCTAATAAAATGAAACAGCACGAAAAACATTATTCAACAAAATTATTAGGTCAGGATTAGTATGAACATTTATATATGATATCGATTTGTATGATTTTTTAAAAATAAATTTAAAAAGTTCATTTTTCTAAAATGATTTTACTGTTATTTTTCTCTCTTTAGATCATATAATTATTGTAAAACTGTTCTTGCAAGAGGATACTTTGATAGACATATTTTCAGAGATAATTGTAATTAACATTTTAATATTTACTCGTTTAGAAGGTTCTCTGCTTTTCGTTTTTTTAATAATTTCGTTTATATAAGGTAGCCCTTTTTCCTTAAACACATAAGGACACCATTGATAAATCTCAGCATGTTTCTTCCAAGGATCATCCACTTCCCATTCTATCAATCCTATTCCACATGCGTGGCATATTGTTTCATTTTCAAGTCCCGTGTAAAAGAAACCAGCATCTGCTGGTTCTTCAAAATTTGACAGTTGATAAGGCCATTTGGAGTTAAATGAAGCTTATCTGTCAGCGCAACTTTTGCATTCGAGATGCTTCACTTTTGTTGAAGTACGAGACAATTCTTTTGAACTAAGAGTTTAGAACCATCTTTGATGGTTACTGCTGCAGCTGGAATTGGATCGTTAGAATCTAAAACTGTATGTTTTAGATTGAGGCCACAAATAAATATATATTTTGGAAATATTCGTGCATGATGGGCCAGCAGTTCGCCATTTATTTCCCAGTCTTTCCATATTTTTATGTTACATGCAAAACATTCCACTATATCAGATTCCTCTGTATAATAAAATCCAGCTTTAACCAATTTATCTGGCGATAAATACCAATACTTCCAATTGTCCAAACTCTTAAGACGTTCATCAATTAATCGATAGTTATTTGCATTCGTTTTTTGCTTTGCTTTGCCTTTAGGTTGAACTACAATAGGATTTTTATTACTTTGTGGCTTATTATTTGAAATCTGCTGATCTTCAGACAGCTTTATAATATTTTATATAAGAATGTTCCTTTTCACTTCAAGATCTATAAAGAAAAAAAATTGTATAAATGTAGAAACGTTATTGAGTAATATATGTATTTGATATATTAATATCAATAATTAATAATTCCAGTTTCTCTCTCTTCTTTTTTATTTAGTGTTTTTATATATGTTGGAAAAATATGAAATAAAAATATACGCCAATACACGCATTAAGAAGAGATGGAAATACATATCGGAAGTTAAATTGCGTTAAATATATTGAAGTAGATTTTCCTTTTGAAAAGAAACATTTATCATCGATTTATATGAATTTTGTTCGACACGCTTTTAATAATGACTTGCGAAATATTTAATTTTTAATTTTATGATCAATTAAAAAAGCATGAGTTACAGCCGTTGATATTATAGTATCATATTAATCTTATGCTTTATTTATTCAAATCTGAGTTATTTAAATCAAATATTAATTTTCTCAATTAATAATATGATGTTCAACGACGCATGTAATGAGAAGGAAAATTAAATTGAGAAACAAATATCTAGACTGATTTAGATTTTTGTAAGCGGCAACGGTTTCAATTTTCAATGCGATCGCTCTTCTTTTATTATCCCTTTTTATTTTGCGTTTTGCGCGGAATATATATCGTGTTCTCTCCTATTAAAATAGTATCGCATATATACGATAATATATCAAATGGTACATACCTGTTGAACAATTTACTAGAAAGCCTCTATGAAATTCTTAAGCCGGTTAAATTATTGCGCTCGTTTTGACAACTAGCTTTAACACCGTCGTCAGGATATGATTGAATTACAATTGAGCACTAAAGCCATGTCTATACACAAACATACATATGTATATATGTGAAACTGTAGCCACATATTTCACATTGGTGAAATAATACCATTGTCAACAAACCAGCCAGTCTTTAGTACACAACATACCCAGTGGAAAATAATAATTGGAAATATCGAATCTAAATTGATTGAATTGATTCAATAAATTTTCAACCAATCTTTTCTTAATAACAAGAAAATTAATTCTATTATATGTATTATTTCGTTAAAAATATGTGATATATCAAAAAAATTTTCAAAAGAAAATTTACAAAATATTAGACAATTTTCATAAAACGGTGATCTTGTCTGCTATTTTCGTATCAAGATAAACAATATTTTTATAATTTTTCAGATTATTCGTTATTTGTACATATTTTATTATCTGTTGTGTGTACAACCGTGTAAGATTATACAGATTATACAGATCGTATGTTTGCTTCAAATATAATTAAAAATTTTACGTATTAAACATATTGTACATAAAATGTAATATTATAAAATTAGTTATAAAATAATTTTAAAAAAATATCTTACATGAATCGTAGTGCTAATACAAGTATCTACACTTTTTTCGCGAATTCGTATATAGAATGCATCACTGACATATCATCTCGTTCTACTAACCATTGCTTGAGAAGACATTCAATCCTTTTGGCGTCAATCTGCAATAGCGCTAATAATAATAAGAGAAATGGCGGAAAAAGCAACGGAGAAAACATTTTATATATGTTTGTACAGTATAATTTTCGTAAAAAAACGATAAATATTTAATAATAAGTACCTTATCCGGATCGATATTGGTAATTTTCAAACCTTTAATCAGATCAGTAATATTTACAACCCATATCTGTTCGCAAATTGTAGCAATCCACAAATTGGATGTCAATCGACCTATTATATGCTCATTATCAATACTTGACCTGTAAATAAATTCATAGAGCACATTAGTATACAAAATATACGATAAGCTATCTCCTGTTATCGTTTATGTCATGGTTCAACCTTGTGATTATCTTAGCTCTGTCGATGATCCAAGGTATTATCGTCCTCATATTTAATTTTTCTCTCTTCTCGTTTTTCGTATTTTTCATCTTTTCAAATAGCTGTAAGAGTCTGCTCTTATTTTTCTCCGATCCCACTTTATTTACATGTATTATTTTCTCGGCTTTTTTCTGCCTCTGATGGTCTTCTTCTTCCCGTGTGATATCACGGTAATAACCACGCTCTTCAGATGACAATTGCTTCCAGAAATCAGTAATCTTTTTTGCAGTTTGAGCTGCTGTTAATGTAGAATTTTCCTTTGCAACTAAATGCAAGATATTTATTAATATTGTAATTTTTAATGTTTTATAATTTACAGATTTTATATTTTATTATATATATTCTTATGCACATATAATAACTGGTATATAAACAAATAAAGAATTTGGGTAATGATACACAATTAGACATACCTTGTAATCTAACATGTTTTAGAAATTTAAGCTCTTTATGATCAACGTATGTTCTATCTGATTCTAGTATTTCATCAGTCTTATTATTTAAGTTATCATCTGATTTTCTTCCAATGGCAATATCCGATTTTATATCTGTACCACCCTGTCGTATTTGACAATAGTATTAATCGTATCATAATTCTATGATGAAATTAAATTAAAGAAAATTTATACATGTAAAAAATCATTAAAATTTTACCTTAAGTCCATTTACATGTCCCTTGCTCCAGGCTTCTAATGTAACTTCCTTTTTTTCTTGGATCTCTACTTTATCGTCGTTTTTATTTATAGAAATATTACAATTATCAATTTTTTCTGTGAACTCAAAATCCTCACCGAGATCTACTACAGGTAATTGACTTAAAGTTAAATTTTCTTCTGCTCTGTAATTCATATTATGAATATTTATATAAATTATCCGTAATTCTTGAATTGCAATTGAAACATTGATATACTTATGAATACATGTAAATATTGATATTGATATACATATGAATATATATGAAAAATCAAAAACATTTCAAAATTCATGTATCTATTAAAATTCATACTATATACTAACACTTTAGCATTAGTGATAGGACAGGAATCGTTTGAATCAGAATCACTCAAATTCGGTGGTTGTATGTGAGTTGTTAAAGCTAATGTATCTTCGTAATGCTTTTTATCATTAATTTGATCATCATTATGTTGTTCATCTTGAGATTTTTCATTTCCATTTCCGTTATTAAATACTGGCTTCTCTTTAAGGATATCTTCTTGAATTATTTTCTCTCCAGTATTTTTTGTTTGTATTTTTCGTTTTTTACATACAGGCCTTTCGATATCAGCCACATTTTCATTCAAATTAGGTGTATAATCTTCATAACAGACAGATGTATTAGACATGTCGTTAGACACATTTTGTTCAGTGACTTCCACAGCTTTAAGTCCATAAAATTTCCTTATGCATTTATCTACAGCATTAAGGACTTTATTCTACAATGTTAATCGTACAATTTGTAACATTTACATATGTATTTTGCATTTTACATTTCTTAAAATTTTGAAATAGACTAATAATATTTGACATGTTTTATATAATAATTTACATAACTATTTTAATTACTTTATAAAATTGTCTTTATTAAATGATGTATTATTTAAATTTCTAATCTTACCTGATCTTTGAAAAGAAGTGCATCTTTATTTGGTTCTAGATTGACATCAATATCCATTGGCCTTAAAGTAAGGTACACAAGAAATACCATTTTCTTTCTACATGACTCTTGTTCAAAATGTTCTAATATCAGACTATTTACTAGCTATATATAGATTTAAAAAATATATATACTTTTATTATAAATTTTATAAAAATTATATTTATATTTATTTATTTATAATTTGTAAAAGAAAAATTCAGTTTTTATTTCTAAATTTAATAATATCTATATATACAAAACATACCTTTTCAAGATCCTTGTGCTTAATAGGCCTATTATTTACAAAAATGTAGTGTAAATCGGGATGAAAAATTTCTGTTAAATCCTGTATCTTTTTTGAGGGTAACATTAATTGTAGAGTAAGCTGAAAAATTATTAAGACAAATTATAGAAAAGTTGTTAACTGTTAACATCTTTCTTATTGTTAGATGCATACTGACAATTTTTCGAACAATTCCAAAGATATACCTACTTCTGCATCCTTAGACTCAATCCATTCCATGTTAAACATAATTTTTCTGCCAAGTACATGATTTACAGCTTCTTTGATATTATTTAGACTTGGCTTTGTAAACGTAACGTTATTATTTACTCTAAATTGAATTCGTACGTTTGGTTTACATATACCAAAGCATTGCATCAATGTCTCCAATAATTTGATAGTCTGATTAGCTTTTCTCATATTGGTAATTATTTGTCTCCTCACAGGTATTTGCTTAAATAAATTTCTTACTTGTACCGTAGTTCCTAATATATAATAAATTAATGTCTTTTAAGATTATGTACATAGAAATATAGATATGATCACACATATATTATACATTTAAAAAAATTTTAAGAATTAAGAAGATATCCTTACCAACGCTTCTATGGCAAGATTCACAATTCATAATTTGTCCATCATAATTCATTACATATGAAGTTCCAACATTATCCTCTTCTGTTTTTGTTATAATGGTAACCTCTGCTACTGCACATAGTGCGCTAAGTGCCTCACCTCTAAATCCAAACGTTTGCAATGCATCTGCAATAAGAAAAAATATATAAGAATTCACTTGTAAGAATTGTTATGTTTTTCTATACTGTAATTAAAAATATATATATATTTCAGCTTAAAATATACAAGTACAACCTAGGTCTTCAAAATTTGATATTTTAGACGTGTGGGAAGGTAATCCCATGAACGGCGCATCTTCCTTAGATATGCCGTAACCATTGTCCTTCACTTCTATTAAGGATGTGCCGTTATCTACCTGAGGGGAAAGAAAAGACGCATGAATGTGACGAGTTACCTTGAAAAAAATACCATGTGTGAACTCGGACAGCCAAATCTATCGAGAACAGATTTGGAAAGTGTCTGCTATAAATTTTATGGATAAAATGTCAGCAGATTTACAATAAAATCTGTTAACAGAGTATAATGGTAGGAACTGAGAAGAATCTACATTGTTTTGTAATCATTTATATGATATATTCCATTTAAATGTTAATAAAACGACAAATTCACTATATATTTGGCTGTCTGGCTAGGTTTTTTTATCAGAAACATATTAATTGATATTGATTAACATTGTTTATTAGGAATTTATTATACTATACTGGCTATTACATACAAGGTTAATTTCGATGTTGTCCGCATCGGCGTCGATCGCATTCTCTATCAGCTCTTTCACCACGGCATATACGGACGTTATTACTTGCGTAGTGGTAATTAACTTTACTGTTCTTACGTCCAGCGCCGAAATCGGCATTTTTAAGTGTCATCGAGATGCTTGCCCTTTGTTGATTTAAATAACAACGCGGCTTGTAAAGTGCCGGCACCAGCATGAAACTAGCCCGGTTCTGTTCTTATTTAGAATCTCGCACCGCATTACACTCTCTGCACTTAAAGCGAAACAAATATAATCATACGTTGAAGAGAGAAAGAGAAAAAATACGAGAAGTGCAGCTGCAATGAAGAAATAGAGGGCAATTGCAGAGATATGTTCCACGCAGCTGCACTTTCTGTACTTTTCATCCTTTCTCTTTTTTTTCCTGATTGATTTATATCTATCTTGTTTTAAGTGCAGAAAGTACTCTCCTGCGAAAAATAAACATCAGGCCAAAATTTGTTCGAAATGCATGGATGCATGTGCAAATTTCGAAGTTAAGTGAAGTACGTATTGCATTCTGAAAGGTCGGAAATCCATTAAAAGAAGAAGAAGATAAAATATAATGTATGTATAACATAGAAGCAAGTTGAAATCTGTGAAAATGTGAAAGGAAATGCAAAGATTAGTAAATGAATATTTGGGACAACAATTAGTCTTGAAGAAACCAAAAGATCAGCGAATGTTAGGAATTATATTTACTAACTATGAATTTAATATATTATTAGTTGATTGAAGAGATTCTAATATATCGCGTCTTCATCTCGCGATAGCGAGTGCATTGTAGACACGTGGATCTGTTGCGGTTAGAAGTGGCATTTAACATTAAGGCATTAAGGATGGAGCAATTTAACATGCAGCTCTTTCTCGAGTTGAAGTCGTGCTGCGATAATTTGATAAAAAGTCCGAGTAAGGATCACGCGAGTAGAATTGCGAAGGTGGCTGAAAGCATTCCTGATAAAATCATGCAAGATCTTTCCGGGTACTGTTTACTTCCTATCATCACCAGTCTGCAAAGCAATGCCAGGTACTTTATCATTTATGGCAGTGGTTCTTTAATGCCGTAATTTATAATAAAATGTGGCTTAATGGAATAAACATCGTCATGTCAATAATGTAAGTAACAATATATGATGTTTAAAGTATATATTTTTTATGTAGCATGATTGTGAAAGAGGAACTGGTAAGGACAATGAGAGTTATAATACAGAAGACCAGAATTACAAAATTGAAACTCTTTTTCGATATCTATGGATCTCTGTTGATCCAGATTTTTGACAAGAATCAGCCAAATCAAGGTATGAAGGTTAGGTTGTGTTAATGAACTTTTATAATGATTTATATACGATAGTCTGATTAATTATTTGAATTTTGCAGTGATCTTGTGTCATGAGGAGCTTAAATTTGCAGTAGCTTTATGTATTAGAGATCTTATCCATCAATGCATTACTGATGTGATAGAATCACTTTATACCAAGGAAAATGTATTGAAACTTGGTCAAGGAATATTTTTATGTTTAACGATCGCAAGAACTGAAAAGTCACATTCTGTGAAGTAAGCATTTAGAAGAAATATATTAAGGACAGCATTATATTAGTTTTATGACAAATTTTATCAGATTGCAATCCTGGATTTTGTTGGATGACTTTAATAAACTGTCCAACATTCCAGTCTTATATCATCTGAAAGGATAACTATTTTTGTATTGATTCAAATTAATTATTGTTAGATTGGCTGGGCTAAATGCAGTGATGGCTTTGTGTCATATTGACGATAAAATAGATAATTCCGACATTATTATGCAAGATCAAGTAGCAAATACTATTATGGCATTTTTCCCTGGTATTGTCAGTGGACTACAGGAAATAGCAATGGGAGGTGAAGTTCAGAATCATAAAATTACAATGGTAACACATGATATATATTAAATATATATTCTTACATACATTAAACTATTTTTAAAATATTCGAATAGATAGGGATTATTTGAAGAATAAATTTAAAAATTACAGTATAACTGAATATTACAGATAGCAATTCGAGCATGGGGAAGAATCATATCTCTTGTAGTCCGTGATAAAGCTGAAGAAGACACTGAAGAGGACATATCTATAGAAGCACTTATGAAAAAAAATTGTAGTACTACTGATACGTCACATAATGTGAAACATAATGGAAAATGTGACATAGAACATAATTTAAAAGGAGCTACAAGAAATAAAGTATGGTTTGAAGCTGTAGCTGTTAAGCTCGGCGCTTGTATACAATTATTAGATGAAATTAGAAGCCATTCACACTACAAAGTTAAGAGAGAACTAGTTGAAAGTATCAGTCTTATACTTGAAAATTGCCGCAGGTAACAAATTCTTTTTATATGCTTTGTATATACTTTTATCTGTATTTTTATAATATCTAAATAAATTTATATATAATTTATGCAGGAATATGAAACCAAATAATATGACGTTAATAGATTACTTAATTTCGCTGTCTGAAGACGAATCTCCAGAAGTTAGTGAAAAAGCACACAATATATTACAAGCACTAAGTGAAACCTACATGCAAAATTATGATACAAAATCACTGATTGATTCATTGGAAGATAAGTTTTACAGCTTGCTTACAAGACTGCCCACAATTATTAGACGATCAGGTAAGATCTTTCTTTTATTGACTTAAAGATTGAATTAAAGTTAAGAATTATTTTATTTCATATTCTTATTAAACGTAATATAATTATTAAATATAAATAGGAAAATCAAAGTGTATATTTTTCAGATGATAAAGAACAATTGGCATACTTGAATCAATTCGCCGGTTATTTAAGATTATTTGGAAAGCAAAGACTGCCTCATATTATGAGATCCCAGGCCCACATGCAAAGATTGCTTTTAGCTCTTGTATATATCATGGTCATAGATTGCAACAACGTGTCTCTTCTACAGACAGCAAATGTGAAAGATTTAGATGATCCTGCATATTTTTACGGATCAGATTCATGGAGACAATTTAAGTTTATTAAGAATAACTTATGTAAAGAGAAACTTATTACAATATGCAAACTACTCGGAGAATTTGGGGATCTTAGGATATTAATTGATACTATTCTTGAACTTATGATGGACGCACCACAACACAGAAAAGAGCTGAGTCTACTACTTAACTGGATCTTAAGTAATATAGATATAATACATATATTTGGAAAATAAAGTTAAGGTAGTTTTGCATAGTTTCGATTTTCTTTATTTCAGTTTCTGTAAAAGATTCGCCTTCTTCATATTTATATAAGGAAATCGTAGACTTTTATACAACACAGGAAATATGGTACTTGCCTACAGAAGTAACGGAAGATACTCCTTTGGTGCAGGCGCAGAGCAATATAGTACAATGTTGTCTTTTAACAGAAGGTTTAGGCTGTATAGCACAAAATTTACAACACGGCTATGATAGATATCTTCTAAAAACCTTGTATTTAATTATTGAAAGAGCAGGTATGTTGTTAACAACAAAAGAACTAATCTTTTTACAAACTAATAAAAATTGTAATTTCAGGCAGTGGAAACAGTTTAATTAGCTATATTGGAGTACGTACTCTTGAAAATATCACAGAAACACAGCAACATAGGACAATCGGTGATCTATTACGTGCTAACGTAGATTACTTTTCTTATCACATTATAATGAAATTACGCCAAATAGACCGCAATCTTGGTGTATTCGATGTTATTAAAGTTGTCATGAAATATAGTAGATTAGATTTTTTGCCACATCTAAAGGGAATTGTAGAAGATGTACTCAGGCAACTACATAACCCTCATCATCAAAAGGATGCTTATTCGTTCCTGAAGATATTTCACACATTTATCATGTGCATAAAAACGTTAATAAACTGGGATAATACAAAAGTGACAAGAGAAGAGGACGCGCGAGATACAAATAATCCTTCGGAGTCGATTATTCTCTCTTTGTTAGAATACTATAATGCAAAGAAGATTGATGAAAAAATTGAGGATAACATTGAAGAGATAGAGTCAGACACAAATATACCAGATACTGAGCTGCTGGAAGAGACAAATGAGGATTACTCCTCAAATCCCAGTGCAGAAGGTAATGAGAATTTATTTTAAAATTGCAAAATTTATTCACTGTTCACTGTATGTTCCAGATAAACAAGACAAAAAGTTGCCAACTCATATAAAGATAATCATAGAAGTTATCAAACGCTGTATGCATTTTCTACCTTCGAAGGATGTACAAAAATCGTTGATGGCAATGCAAACGCTTCAAGAAAGTTTACCGATACTAATCGAGTGGGAGGATGAATTACTGCCTATTGTGCATCAGTTGTGGCATCCGCTAACCGACAGATTTAAGGATGAAAACGTTCTTGTAATTAACCATGCGTGGCAACTCTTACATGTACTCGCCAATGTATCGAATGATTTCATCAGAAGCAGAACTTTACGGTAAAATATCTTGCACGTTTCGCTAATATATTGTAGAAAAATAGTTAACACACGCTGAGTATGTGTAATTGATCTTTCACACAGAGAGGTATTGCCATCTGTATTCAAGTTCCTGACTGAGTCTTCTAAAGAAAGTATTAATAAGAGCTCAGTGAACATTTATAAATTTACACAAACTTACAAGTCTCAATACGAGTTGTTATCTACATTGGGAATAATCGCGCGACTTTTGAAACTGCGCGAACATGAGTTATGGCAAATATTAAGCAACACACAATTGTACCTCAGTGCACGTCACCATACCGCATTACAGGTAACATCAAGGTAGAAAGAAGTATTATATATTCTTATGCATAAATGTTTTTAATCACTTATTAATTAATAGGCGTGCTGTGTAAAAATGTACAAAGATATTGCTGATTATAATGGAGATATTGTATGGGTGAAATGTCTCAGTATTTGGAATTCAAAAGTTGCACGGATAGTTTCTGATAAAACATTTGACGTGAAAAATTTATTGGTATGTTAGCATTTATAATTATATGATATGATTTTTTTGTAATTTTTTTTTAATTGAATTAAAATTTTGCATTTTCAACTTTTCAGATTTCAGAAGTTTCTCCGTCAAATGAATATTATAGAAATGTAAATGAAATCATTATATATATCCAACAGAAGAATAATCATTGTTGAATAAAAATATATGAAAAATAATTTAAAAATTGTAATAGAAGCTTTTAAAAAATGTGATAAACAAGTAATATAAATACTAGGTTAAAGTTTTTCAAACAATAATATGCCAATTTCAATTACAAAACGCCTCTATACTGAAACAATATAAAATATTAACTATACAAAAAATAAATATTGTTAGATTTATTCAACATTTATAGATTCATATATAGATTCATGTGAACTACGCTAGAGGATAATTAAAAAATTTTGTGACAGAAATTTTTATTTGTGTATAATTCTAACATTTTATAATTATTTTCACATTTTACAATAACTTACATATACTTATACCTCTTTTACTATCTACAAACAATACATTATAAAACAAAAAATGTGTTAAGGTGCTCTGTGTATGTATATGTACATATATATACATATATATATTTGTATATATACATACATATATATACATTATACATAGGTATATTCATGATATTTACACATAATCCTTCCAATTTTAAATTTCAATGTGTATGATAATGAATATTGCATTCTTTCCACACGTCTGTCTTTACACACGCACACACATATCTCATTATAAATTTTATTTCCAACATTTTTTTATGCACGTTAATAAATCTTTTATTTGATTTTAAAATTGAAATGGGAAAAGCTACTTAAATTATTAATTAGAATTTTAAAGCAATTTAGAATGTTTCTTACATTTCTCTAATCTGGTAATTGCAAAGTCACTATTTTAAATAAGAAAAATGCACATATAAATGCAAATAATAATTATATAATAAAACTTCATCATTTAATATGATAATTATATTTTCTTGTACGTATCAAATAAATATCTACCTCTATTTACCATCTATTCAGTATCAATATATTATTTATTATTACATAAAATGCATTATAAACATAAATTTGTTTTTATAGTTGTCTCTGTGAATTACTTTAATTTATATCGAAAGAAATCTTTTACCTTTGACAAAAATTGCTATAAAATTAAAATTAATAAAGAAACAATTATACTTGAGCATGTTATCAGTTATTTTAATACAGTTTAACGATCAATGATCATGGTCCACTCTCGTCGTATATTGATCATCACATTAAAAGATTCATTATCGCATATATGCGTTCTGTCATCAGATTAACAAAATAAAATAAAATATATTTTATGTATAATTTTTATTTAGGATTCAAGATTGAAATATTTTTAGATAAGTAAGGTAATAAAGTATTAGCATTTACCTTGTATTTTAAAATTAGCTATTTATAAAACAGTATATTTTACAAGTTGTTTTCAGGAAAAATTTTTGCCTATAGTGAATAGATTCATAAATATTACACAATTCTAGAAAAACGAGGCATTATTTCCATGCTTGCTTTTGAGCTTTTTGGGATGCTAATTTTTTGGTGACGTACGATGAGATCAACAACGCTGCGAGCACTATCACAATAAGATAATAATCAAAGTCCTCTTTTAGGACGTCAAATGTTTTAGATGGTGCCACTCTTGTGTAAAACAGGTCTGCAAATATCGTAATCATTTTATGTGATAAGTCATTTATAAATATATATGAGTTTAGAATCAAATATGTCAATACTCACCAAGACCATGTACAAAAACTAAACAAGTACTTTCAAGGCCACTGGGACTAGTATGAATACCCATAACCCTAGAAACGCTTTGATTATAATTAACAATAGCATCCATATGGACTGGAATCTCTGGCATGTACGGTATGACCCCTTCTTCTCGCATTTCAGGATTAATAGGCCGTCGTGGATCTACCATCATCCACGGCAACTCTAATATTCCACCATTGGCTAAAGCGACTGTTGAAAAAATATTAAAATACCATAATTAAATGTATGCATATTACTTAATTCATATTTGAACATATCCAAATAATTGGATTTATCTTTTAAGTCATAATTTCACATACCTATTATATGTTTGCTAGTGATACCCTTTTCTGTGATTGTTTCCTGCATATACTCTATAGATGCCGGAAAAATGAAAGCTTGTCTTTCTACAATCGGCAATTTTGTTGTCGCTAAAGAAGAGAATACTGAAACAAACAAATAATCGTTATAAGTTATTAAATTATTAATATCTTGGAAAAAATAGCCAATATTTAAAATTAATTTGGTGACGAGAACTGTAAACTATTTATTTATATCACAAATGGTAGATATATACGGAATAAATGAATACTTGGCCTTTACTTGTGGTATTGCTCTGTATCTTCCCTTCGTAGAGTTCTAACGTAGCGATTTCTGTTCTACGTCCCTTCTCATTAAAATAGCTGTACACTAACCAATTTTCCGAGTGCACAATGTGGATTGGACCGCGTACTCTCTTGTGCGTGATAGAAAATATCATAGCTCCAGATACTACGTCTAGTAGATACAAATTAAGCGTATCTGTAAAACGAGAAAGGATTCAATATATCTTCGATACGTAGCATCGATTAATTTAATAGGCAGGGATTGTATACTTACTTTTATGGGCATGTCCGATGCCTTCTGTCACTACGGCCACTAAATTAGGATTAATGTATTTGTACAATACTGATCTATCACTTAAGACTCTCCCTTGGGAATGCACACGTTCTATCGGATTTTTCGCTACAACTTGCGTTATTCTTTGGTTTCTCGGTGACAGCAACAGCTCCCATACTTTGTGAGCGATTAATTCCTGCACCGACCATTGAAATAATCAAAGTCTATCGATACAAATACCATTTGATATAAATTTGTATGCAAATATATAACTATGTGTAACAAACCTGGGTCGTGCTGTACGAAAGAGAGAAACCGGATAATATTCCTGTCGTTTGATCAGCAGTAAAAAGATAGGTGTTTTTCCCGAGCGAAGCTGCAACCGCGGTAGCGCTATCGGGATAGACGTGGACTTTATCCCGTGCATCAAGAATGAGGATACCACGTAAGAAGTCATCGGTCGCTACGTGCAATAACATAGACTGTTTTATTTTGTAACCAAGTTTCATCAGTCCGTCCAACGACTGTCCGGTAATCGGATTAAAGGTATATATAACACCCTCTCCGGTTTCCTATTATAAAAAGCAAAGAGCAATGTAAGATATGAAATAAATATGAAAACAAGAATTGTACATTTACTATTGAATGCGCTTACCTTGTCTTCTGCTAATAATGCACATTGAGGTGGATGAGGAAAATGTCTGCTGCCCCTTTGCACGTACAAGATCATCGTGTTAGACAGTTTTGTAAAACCGCGGATATTAGGTAGCCTGAGTTGCCAGATAATTTCACCTTTTCTGGTTTCAATACCATACAACTGCAAAATAATTTAAAATGTAATGATTTGTAATATAAAATGTCTACGTAGTACGATCAAATGTCTACGTAGATAATTACCTTCCCGGCGGATGTAACGGCTACGATCATCTTGTGCAAGCCAAATTTATCTTGCACTAGATCAATACGTTGATTAGACTGCTGAGGTACTAAATCTAGTATTGTTTGTAAGAATGCTCTGGCTTGGTTGATCTGTGAAGTTATCCTTCGAAGAAACATACTTAGAACATCCCCTGTTTAAAAGCAATATCGCATAATTAAGAAACATATATTCCCGAATGCTATTAAAATCTGTGGCTTGAGTGATACAGCGGGGAAAAATTAGATGATGCCTAGGAGAATAATAGCAAACTGTATATGCTATGATTCTAAAGCTGTTGGATTTGCGTTATAAAATTTTTCTCAACAGTTTCAATGAGACTTTATACGATGATTGTACAAGTCATAAGAAACTTTTCATGCATTTTACACAGCTGGTTATTATATATCAACGAAATTCCTACATCATTTACGTATCAATATTTCAATACATTTGAACTCAAATATCTAATGTAAATGTCTTGTTTCTCGGAATATATCATGCAGACAGCAAAATAATAATTGTATTATTTTTTAGAGATAATCCTAGATAACCACACGTATATACGCCTTACATCTTTCAATATTCTTTAGGAGCCTATACATCGCAAATGTTACACCATGCAAATGTAAGTCTGTAAATAGCGATAAAACAAAGTACTGCATTAAAACCAGCCTTCCTGCTCCACTACTTACATGAACTGTCTACATCAATACCTGCCAGCAGCCATTCACAAAAGAGAGTTAATTAATATAACTTAACAGGTAGGTTGTTATTAGAAATTGAATTGTTGTGTTGTGTGTTGTTGATAAAGAATATGTTGTTTCAAAAGTGTTAATAAAACAATAAGCTTCTCCATAGCCTTCAAATACTATTATATATAACTTAATATTTAGAAGAAAGTAAGAGTTATGATAGAATATCTTGGAAGCATGAGTAAGAGTGTATTTTTTTGACATATTATAATAGTTACTCAACAAAACTATATTATCTTATTTCTGACATAGCCTGTCTAATAACAAAAGGAACATACTATAAGATTTATGTTATGCTATATTAATAGTTATATAAAAAATAAATTGAATTCAATAGTGAAGAATAAAGTCTTTTTCAGCTCGATTTATACTATAAACTTTTTAATAAACTTTATTTATGTAGATGTATATATAACTTTACTTACTCTCTTTCTGATCAAATTCCGTTTCGATAGCTTGATCCCTGTCAGACATAGGCAATTCCATAATTTCAACAGCCACAATACTGGCGAGTGCTTCTTCCCTTGCCCATACCAGTTTATTGTGTTGCAATAGCGCAATGCTGTGATCTTGCGAGGACAACAAGTGACGGCACGTTACCCCTTTCGTTTGCCGCGGGCAAACGGATGCCATTATGGTCGGTGATTGTATAGAAGCGTGAGTCAAAGTAACTGATAAGTCAGGTATAAGTGCGGACGATAACAGGTTTGTTGCCGTTATATCTATTTTCTAGAAATAAAATAAGAAAATTTGTAAAAAAAAAAGAACTGCATTTATAAAACTTTTTAGAAATATAAGAGAACATGTTTTAACATATATTTACCCCATTTTTATACGTTGTTTCCAACAGAACTTTCTCATTATCAACGGAAACAACATAAAGAGTTGCATCACCGGCGATGTCTCTCTGTATAGGCGTTGGAAATTCTCCGATTACTAAAATCCGCTTTCTTTGATCGTTATCGGCATTAATAGAAATTACAGGTCCTTCTCCGAGTACGGATTCTAGTTTGTATGGCCCTTGGGCGCCAGCCCCGAATATCGTATTTATCGTAATTGATTGTGACTGTGCATTCGTATCGAATAGATGTAGTAAGAATACCACGGCTAAAGAACTGTCTCCTTTTAAACATGCCAAGTATGGAGCTGCGAGAATACACCTAAACAAAATTACAGCCATTTTAAATATTGAGATGGATAACATATGGAAAAAATTATTTATGGAAAAAATATCACGAGATAATTAAATTTAATGTACAGCAGGAAAAAATGTGAATGTAAAATTACTTACTCCGTTTCTCGACTTATGAATGGCGCAGAAACTCTTCGGGTCTTCAATTTTTCGCCGGTCTTGCTGTCATAAGACGTTACTTCCACTCCACTATTATAAATAGGTAATATATGATGTAACGTTCCATCTTTGATGTGCCACTTTACATCTTTTATCCTGGAAAATGATAAACCGTCAATTATATGTACCAAAAAGAAATATTTGACACATCAAAACATCTCCATAGTTTTGCAAAATCAGCAATATCAGCAATATGATATTAATTTTTCCTCGCAACAAAGAAAAATTTTTAGATTTTTACATCCTATTGTGTGTATGTATTACTTGACGTGGTGTGATAGTCTGAATGAAAATACAGAGAGCACTGAAATTTAAGCGATTTGATTCACAATGACACAGAGTTACAGTTAGAGGTGTACAGAACGTATATCATTAACTGTGCTTTGAATAAAGATGGAAAGACCTGTCAGCAGAATACAAGCCCAATGTTGTAAACGATATAAACGGAGATGCAAGTCTGTAAAAGCAATGGATTATGTTTTACATAAGTCTTTTAACATATCGAATTTTTAGGAGCTTTTTAACAGATGACCACTTTGTATAATATCCTGAATCACATTTTATCTATTTTCTACCAACTTTCATTATTAAAGATTTAGGTAGTATTATTCATTTGCTACAATAACGATGCAGTAACTAAAAAAATTGTCTTTTTTTTTAGTTGTTTGCGAAAAAATGATAAGAATTTAATATACTAAACAAGAAATTAATATCTGCAGTTGTATCAAAATCGCCCTTAAAAATAATATCATGAAATTTTTATAATTTCAAAAAATCAAATACATTTTCTGGAAAACTTTGTTTCCTGAGTTATATCATTATTGCAGCAAACGAGCAATGTATAAATTATAGATTTCTTGTTAAGACTATCAAGGTAGATCTTTGTATGTACCTGTATAGGGAACAATAGATCAATAATTCCATACAAACCTGTCGGTGTTTGGCTCGGCGATCGGCCACTCGTTAAGTATATGCCCGGTCGCCAAGTCCCAGGCGCGAACAATGGCAGGAACGCCGCCGCTCACTGATATCAAATCCCCGTCCGCGACACCTCCCAAGGTTCTGATATGCCCGGCATAACCTTTCTCCAACACTCGCCTCCATAATATCTGACCTGCGTATCACACCGTAAACACCATTAGTACAAAAATAGTTACAATAATATAAGGCTCTTTAAATAAAAATTACAATATAATTGTAAAATGGCTAAATTGACATTTGGCTCTCAATAGCCATTTTACAATTATACATTTTAATTACCATTAATACATTTATTCCGTTCCAACAAATTATATTTCCCGGCAAGTAACGATATTTGGCGCAAGATAATATTTAATTTATGATATCAACGCGCCACGAAGATGTGCTCAATCATTGCAATCATCGTTGATCGCCGGGGAAACAAGTGGCAATGAAACGACAATTACACGGCAAAAAATGGACCTTAAATAAAAGGCGCGTCGCGCTCTCCGTGCAAAAAAAAAATATATATATATATATAAAAGAGAAAAACCAGGCGAGACCGTGAATTACTTTTACTTACCCGATTTCAGATTAAGCGCGGCAATAACGTTCTCCTCGGTGGCGACGATAATCTTCTTCGCCGTGGACACCGTGTCGAAGCTGGCGAATTTGATCTTCCCGACGTAGTTCTGCCTCCTGAAACATTCCGAGGACGATTAAACTCGTCGTTCCCGCTGAAGGGGGAGGTAGAGCGGACGGCGGTGCTCATGATAACGTTCCCACGGCGCTAACACCACCTCCCCCCTCCCCGCCGTCGCGCGCTGCATTATTTAGAGGTTGCTTCGATCACTTACCAATCGAATTTGCCGACCTGATCCTCGTAGAGGCACAGGGAGAGATTGAACAGGCTCACCAGCACGATCAGGCACTGCAGGATCGGCGCATCGACGAGGAACCGGCTGACGCGGCCGCGGAAGGACCACGCGCACGGGGCCATGGCGATAACGGGCACTGCGGGCTCCGGTAGGCGCGCGAGAGGGTTATCCGCGACGCGCGGCGCGCTCAGCCCCCTTCACACACGGTCGCTCTACGCCCTGTCGCTCTCCACTCCGGCCGCCTCGTTCGACGCTCATACGCACGTATCTACATGCAAACGCACCACTGACCGACGTGCTATAGTACTCGCGAGTCACGAACCGACGGCGACGACGACGTCGCATGCAAACCTTCACACCCCACACCGATTGACCGATCGCTGATCGCTGATCGCCTCTCTCGCCCGTCACCCCCGTCTTGTTCGCGACGTAGTACGCCGTACGTGCGCAACGGACGGAGACGGACAGAACCAGCAGCGGGCCGCGCGGCGCGCCGTCTTCATCTATCTAACACGTGGCCGAGCCAGGGTCGACTCGCGACGACACGGTGCCACGTGTGCAGAGGCCCGATTCTCGACCCGAGTAGTAGAACAGAAAGTCATGATGATGTCAAAATGACAAAAAGGTGATTAAATTATGATTGAAAGGTGAATTTTGCAAGTATATTCTCGTCATTTTGACATTATCGTGACTTCTTCCTGTTCTACTTGTGGGGAACGTGTATGAAAAATGTTGGCATACGAAAATGACGTAGCATTTTTGTCGAAGCGTATATATTTCTTAGATCTAAAATAGAATTAGCTAAATTCTTCAAATTTAAAAAGATGTCCTCGTATACGAAAATTTTTCGAAACTCGAGAATCAGAAGTCTCAAGGTGGACCCTGATTTGACCTGAATTCGTGAAAAATTAAATAAATAAACAAAAAATTAAGTAATTAAGGAACATTCATAAGTTTTTATAAACCTAGTGATATCTCTAAATCATGTTTGACTGTAACTGTTTAACTGTACTTCAGGATTATGATTAGTAGAAATAAAAATTGCTTGATTTTTCATGGATTCGAAATTGTCACAAATTTGGATGTGTCAATCTCACCTAATATTGATAGGAATAACTGAAAATATTTCTGATAATTCTGAAAAATATTTTCAATATTAGTAAATGTTATTTGATTTTTAACAATTGTAGAAATTTTTTATCGCTGGTTATTGAAAAAAATAAATTTATGTACTTTCCTTCTCCTTCTTGCAATCGCAATAATAATAGCTAAAGATAAAAATAAGAAAATATAAAATATATACACATATTGAACATTTAATAATAATTAAATAAATGAAAATGATTATACTTTTAATTGCCAGACATTATTGCTGCTAAAATATTCTCCAATTTACCCACAGTAGTAAACTTTGTAAAATGTTAATAGAAATATTAATAAAACATGCTAAAGGGGGGAAAATGTATTTCAAGGATCAGAAGAACAAGACAGATATATGTAACTAACGAAGTTATAAACTAAACTACACTATATCATGATTTTATTGTATCGTTTATTTGAAAAAGTTGTTTTCAAAATACATGTAAATAAAAAATAAATGCTTCCTAGTGCCATATAGAATATGCGTTTATGCAATCATGTTACTCACATTGCAATTGTCATTGTTAATGAATCTTTCCACAAGGAAAACGTGATAATTGAAATTAATTTCGAGGCCACTATTTGTTACCGATTCGCTATCAAATCGAACAGCAAAAGAGTGCATTAAGCATAGAAAATACATCGATTGTAGAAACATCCTTTCGTAAAATAAATTTACAAAATTAATCTGAGGTATCTCATTGTTGTAAATTCGTAAATCAGTATATATTCAAGAAATTTGTAAAAGCGATGGGACGCGCTCTCTTATGCTGCCCTGTTTTAGTATATAAATAACGAATTCTGTTATATATACGAAAATAGACAAATGTTTATAAATTACTCATAATTAAAGTTACATATCCTAGCACATATACATATATTTGTAATTTCTACAGAATTTCTACTCCCATCGTTTGGTTTTCTTTGCGTTCTATCTAAATTGACAGTATTAAGTTGCTTCTTTACTTTCATATCCCCTTTTCTTTCCGTTCGTATTTCCCGTTTCGTTCATTTACACGCTAAATTGCTCCGTTTTAGGATTATAGTTTGTTCATATGCAATCTGAGAGCATTATTCACGTACACAAATAAAAGTTACAAGCAGATTTGTGATGACTAGATTATCTTTACATTTCATACATTCATTCTTTTTATACTTATGTGCAATAGTCCATAATAAAAAACATAGATGTTATCTTAAATTGTAATATATAACTTTGGTTCATAGCAATCCCTCAATAATTTCGTTAAAAAGAGGAAAGATGAGAAAGTAATTCGCACCCTACGATCTTCGTTAAATGCAAAAGTTGTAAGTAGTGTAATGTCTTGTATAAAAAAAATGCATATAAGATTAAAATAAGAATGACAAATATTGCATCACTGCTGATAATACATTTTGCAATATAAAAGAACAGACGCGCCTCTAGTAAGTACCTAGAAATTTGTAAAATAAGTGCACTACTTACAAAAAATGCGATCTCATTACATTATAATACATAATCGTAGTATATTATTATGCTTAACTAATGCATTATTATACATATGCAGCGATATACACTTATAAAAAATTTAAACTATCTTAAATTGAAATTAAAGAAGATAAAAGATGCTAGAGTTGATCATTTAAGACATACACTTTTAATTTAGAGCATATTCTAGCAATTTCTCATAATTTTTGAAAATAAATAAATATATATAACCGCTAAATAATTATATATAATTATTTAGCAATTATTTTATTTCAAACATGTGTCACACAAATCAAACAAAAAACATTAACTGTAGCATTTTAGTTAAATAATAAGACCTATTGATGCACAAAAATTTTAAGAATAAAAAAAAAACACAAATTTACGCTTTAAAAGACATAGATTCGATCAAAATTTAGAGTATGCTTCTATGCTACATTATGTACATTTAGTAAATTGTAATATGCCTTTTTCTTTGCTCCTTATAGCATTTTGAGACTAGAACAGCCCAAACGATCATTGATCGCTAAAGCTTTCTTATGCAACCGTAAAATTCGTGTTTGTAAACTAATTAATATTAATAACGCAGATTATAAGAGCAAAGTTTATGATCTTCATTGTTTCAAAATTGCTTATTTTCTTTTAAAAGTAAGATATGAAATCATTTCTTCAAATAATTAACCATTTTCAGTCACGTTATCACTCTGTGATATTAAATGTTTTTCTTTCGATCCGATTTCAAAATATAAATTATTTAGGAATTTGTTTCGAATATAAAGTTTGAATAAAATATTTAGTGTCTGTTTTACAAACGGAAAAACACATGGCACAAAGGTCCTATCTTTTCTATGCTAAACTTTTGAATATAAAAAAAATAGCATCACCATGAGGATAATATCCATTTCATTATTCATCACTCATTATCCATATTTCCATGTACCATTAAGTTTTTAGAGAGCATATATAATATCTGTATTAACAAAACTCGACTTTAAATAAATATAAATAACAGTTTGTAAAAAAAAAATACAATTTGCAATTATGATCGTTTAATAGATAATGATAATGAATTGGAGACAATGATATGGGCTTAACTTTATAGCAATACTTATTTGTTATTACTACAAGATATCTATCCTTCTAAATCATCGCACTAGTTTTCCCATAATTTTTAAACAATTTTCATACAAATAAATGGAAGAGAGTGAGATATACTATAGTATTTAAGAAAATACATTGTGCTATATTTATATATTTCAATTTAGGTGGACTTTGCATTGCTGTGTTATCATCGCTTTGTGTTATTATCAATTGCTACACTTCTTTTGATTATTATTTTTGTAAAGAATTGACGTGAATTCGAATAATGTTAATAAACCAAATTGCACCAATTATAAAAACGTGCATAACATGGAAACTTCGTTACAAGCACAAACATACGTTATAGATAAAAAAAAAACTATATTGAAATCCTGCAATACACATATAAAATCATATTAAAATATTTTTCGTTTTTAACTTATCAAGATAAAATAAATATTAATGCACAATACGTTATTCTTTTCAACACACAAGTATATTATAATTCTAGATAACAAATGTCTCATGTGCATCATTATCTTTAATTTGCGTAATTATTACACAAGATCAATTTTCTTCTTCTAATGTTAGGAATATTATGAAATTTCTGTGTTATGTTATTTTATGGCAGTATTCTGTATGCATACTATACATTTCTTATCGGAAGTATTGATAAAAATAAAAATCTCAAATGCCCCACAGAATGGAAAGACAAACATGCTATTTCTGTTTAAAGAACCATTATCGCACACCAATTTCTTCGGCTATATCTTTTAAAAATTTCCGTATTTGTTAGTAAAATATATATATATTGTCTAGAACTGATTGATTAAAAGGGCTTGTAAAATTTATTTGATTTTTCGTTGCTATGGCACTGCATATTTAAACAATTCTAGTTTTACATCTCGTAAAACCTTTCAGCATGTGTTTGTTATGATTAGCTATCGCATTTATATGTATACTAAATGTATACTAAAATCAATGTTCCTACTATTGTAAATGTAAAAAGTCAAAAATCTGGCAGCCCTGATACGTAAAGCTTCAATACTTAATGCTTTTAATCATCACAGCACATTTACACTGTATTATCGATTTGCAGGACTGCAACATTAACAGAGATTCTCTTGTAGAATTCAAAAAAATATCATGAGCCGTTTTCCACTAAATTATTGACTGCACATTACTATAGTCACATGTCCTTTTATGCAAACAAATGTATAAATGCAAGTTTAAGGAAAGACACCTGCAAGCTTGTAACTCGTAAACTTCCTCCTGCAAATGCTGCTAAATATTTATTCTATCCTTTTTTTTTCTTACTTTCTCGTTGTCTAAACTTTCTGGTCGTGAATTAACATCACGACTCGCGTTGAGACCAGGAGGTTTTAAGTTGTACTCTTTCCGTATATGGTATATTCTATAGCTGCCAGAGAATAATTCGTTAAAATGCATGTACTAGTCATCTCTTTAAAACATTCATATTATTTCTTTGCATGATCAAATTCATTTTGATCCGTTGCTTTATATACGTGTATATCTATGATTCCCTTCAATTCTTTTCATCGTTTATAACATAATGCACCTTCTTTGTCGACGTTTTTGCGGTTCAGGTCTTAAAACAGCACGCACTGCCTCGTCAAATACCTGCTTCAGTCCACGCTGCGTGAGGGCAGAGCATTCCATATATTTCACCGCGCGAATCTGTAACAAACAACGCGCTCTGTTACATACTACTCTAAATTATGTACATACAAAATAGGAAACAATTTGTTTCTACATACCTTGTTTGCCAGCTTTTGTCCCTGTTCACGTTTAACAGCACTAAGGCCCTGTTCAGCTAAGGCAGTAAGCGTTTCACGGTCATCTCGTAAGTCTATTTTAGTTCCGACGAGTATCATTGGTGCATCTGGGCAGTGATGTTTTATTTCAGGGTACCATTTACTGGTGACATTTTCGAATGACGAAGGGCTTGTTACTGAGAAACAAATGAGAAACACATCTGTCTGAGGATACGAGAGAGGACGTAATCTGTCGTAGTCTTCCTGCCCCGCTGTGTCCCACAGTCCCAGACTGACTGGAATTCCATCAACCACCATTGGTGCGGAATAGTTGTCAAACCTAAACAAAACATTACAAATTTAATACGTTCATAATTTTCCATTCATTTGCAATTTATACATTACTATTTATTAAATATTTTAATTCAAATTTTTTAAATATGAAAAAGAAAGAGATTTTATTCACTGCTTATATTTTCTTTCATCTTCTCTCACTTATATCAGCTTAGTTTAACTGTGACAAATTATATAAACTGATAAAAATATTGCTGAATGAAATAGTGCCCAACAAAAATAGATTTGTGAGAATCTAAAGGACAGGAAGTAACAAAAAGATGACTGAAAATGAATTACTTCCTGTACATAGCAGTTAGGTATCTCATACAGTGATACTATTATTAGCCGCTCCGTTTGATTGGTCTAAGAAAGAGAAACTAAGGCAAAAAGTGCTGTAAAATATCCCTTCAATGGGCTGTAGCCCCTATAGAAGTAAGAGAGTCCTCGACAGAGAAAGCAGACATACATATTTTGGACAACATTAGTAAGAATATACTTACACGGTAGGTACATATTCCCCAGGAAAACTGTCTGTTGTGTACGATATCAACATGCAGGTCTTTCCTACTGTCCCATCTCCTACCACTACACATTTTATTGGTCTACCTGAGCTCATGATTTATTATCTACAAAAAAAGATACGTAAACATCAATTAACTACAATCTAATTAACTAAAATCAATATTATTCAATTATTTTTTAAGTTATTTTGTTAAATTTTCAAACGCCTTATCCAACAATATTATACACTAATATTATTGATGAAACAAAAAATATCAGTAGCGATTTTAATTGGTGGCTCTCAAGACGACATCCATAATTCACAATTAAAAATCTAACAAACACAATAGACAACATCGCTATATTTCAATTATTCAACAATATTCAACAATTTATTTATTATATTATATTTATTACTATTATATTTATTAATGTTCATTTTTATCAATGCAGATTAACTTTAATCTTAGTTTAATTTATCTTTTTAAAAGTAAGTTATACTGAGATTAAAATTAATTAATTTGCACTGTGAGAAATAGACACAAGTCTTGAAATGCCACATATTTAACAATATTACTCCAGATGTTATTGGCAAAATATCAGTAGCGATTCGGAGACTTTCACAATTAAAAGACATGATTCACAATTAAAAATCTAACAAACATAATAGACGTACTCACAATTTAATAGACACGCGGTACATTTAACGTTAGCGTCGTTTAGCTACATTTTAATTATTTACCAATATTCAACAATCTATTATGTTTATCAATGTTCATTTCTATCAACGCAAATTAACTTTAATCTTGATTTAATTTACCTTCTATCTTTTTCTAATTTTAAGAAAAAGATAAGCAGTAAGTTAAACTACGATTAAAATCAATTAATTTGCACTGGGAGAAATAGATACAAGTCTCAAAATGTCCACATATTTAACACTATTATTGGCGAAATATCAGTAGCGATTCGGCGACTCGCAAGATATGATTCACAATTAAAAATCTAACGAAAACATAAAAGACGCATTTTTGCACAATTTAATACACACACGGTGCACACAATACCGGAACCCCGTAAAAAATTTGCATAATCTACCCTCGTCGGGGAGACACAAGGCGAGGATGGCGGCAATCGCGTAAACCCGCATAAAAAACCTCTCGCCCGCGAGACGTCTACGAGTTTCGCGGAAGCGGCTCGCTCTCCCGGATTCGGATCTCTACCGAAGGGCTCGGCCCTACGACCGCGCCGTTCGCTCGCGCGCGGCAAGTAAACAAGGACCTCGGGCCGGCCAGAGACGGAAATCCGTCCGCACTGGTCCGCACTCACCGTGTGCACGCGAGGGTGGGTGGTTTCCGCGTGAAATCCGTCTCCGTGGGGAAAAAAAACGCTTCTGAGCGCGACGGCTGCGGGGGTGCGGGCTCGCGTGCGCGCGTACCGTGCCGTGCCTCGTGTTTGTGTATATGGTGTGTACCCGCGGATCGCTGCGCCTCAAAAAATCACAAAAGCGGGTGCCATGACAGTGC
Source organism: Tetramorium alpestre (assembly GCA_021460005.1). Taxonomy (NCBI): domain Eukaryota; kingdom Metazoa; phylum Arthropoda; class Insecta; order Hymenoptera; family Formicidae; genus Tetramorium; species Tetramorium alpestre. Next base: position 949,203 of record JAJVSH010000027.1, on the reverse strand, counting down.
GCCGCGGTTTTCGGGGGACTGAACGGGGGACTGGCTGGCTGACACACTCCGCTTCGCTCCTCGTCGGTGACAGATGTTCGGCGGTTCGCCTCACACCCGTCTCTCCTTCCTGCCCCTCCTTCCCGCGAGACTTATTGTTCCGGGGGACGTGACACTATCCCTACGAGCGGGTGCGCGTTGCGTTGCGTCGCGTCGCGTCGCGTCCCACTTCGCGGAGGTTAAAAGTATATAGGGATGTGCGATGTTGACCAATTAGTCGAAATGTCCGATATTTTTTTTGTCGATTAATCGATTATTAATTGCTGACGTTTTGGAAATCCGATGTATCGATATTTGATTTTTTGAGAATATCAAAAGTTTATTCCATTATCTGTAAGTTTGCGAACAAAAATAAAAAAATGTTCTAAAACATTAAAAATTGTTTATTAGTGATCAATAAAATAAATTTTATGATAAATAGTTGATTTATTTTCAAATTTTATGAAAATGTTAACATAAAAAAAAATGTTAAAAAAATGATTAAATTATAAGTGTTTAACTATTGAAAAAAATAAAATTGATATATCAATTCTTCGATTTTTTTACAATAATTGATTTTATCAATACTCTATATTGATTTTTTTTTCAAAATCGTGCCTCTCTAGTTAAAAGATTCGTCCAGAAGGGCCCCGTGAGGGTACGGCACGTGCATGAAGCGGCAGCATCAATCGCACGAAAAACGAACGCCGGTATCGGCCAATCAGCGGCGTTCGAACTGAGGGCCGATTCCGTGAAAACGACGTGAAGTCCTTATAAATCGCGCGGGTTATCGCACTGAATACAGTTAGTTTATTTCTTACGGAGTTTTTTTGTGCCCCTTATCTTTTTTTGTTCCTCCTTACGACAATTTTCGTTTCTCGAATCTTTTTTTTGCACAAAGTGGAATCGAATGCATTTTCGTGAAAGTTTAAGGTGGCAGGCCTGAAGTAAACATTTACCTCTTCCCTTTTCTCTCTACGCGAAATTTATATATTCATTTCATTTATCAGATTTAAGCTGGTTTAAGGAGCCTCAAGTATAAGATGGAGAGATTAGAAATTAATAAAGAGAAAGAAAACTCGAAGTAGTAAACTGATTTTGAGTTTCTTTAAAAATAAAAATTTAAATAAACTAATCGTGAGAGCGCCAGTTTGGAGAAGAACACTTGTTCTGTTGATTCATGAATAAATTTATTTTAATATTTTTCTATAGGGCATTGTCGATTGTAAATTGAAGAAATCATGAATGCACCGGACGTCGTTTATCTCATTTCTTCAAGAAATAACGCTTTCATATGGAATGCCGATGGTAAATAGTATTACTATATCAGTATATATGATTATCCAATATAATTTATGTATACTTAATTTGAGATTTTGCTTTATTATAGATTGGCTCAGGCTTCGACGGGATCACAGGATAATCGGCGAGTTAGTAGGCTCCTTTCCAAAATCAACTAGACAAGACATATTTTTAGGTCTCCCGTTGCTTTTGCTGCCGGAAGAGATTACTCTGTTGCTCGAAAAGAAAATCGCTTGCCTTGTGGAGTGTACAAGTCTAAAGACACGGCCAGACGAATCGTTGAGCCGACAATTTCAGGAATATAGAGACAAACTGTTCTTGGAACAAGCAGACTGTTTGAAGGACAATAGAAAGAGACAAGTAGTTATCTATATTTACATTAAGTAAAATAAGAGAATTTTCCAACAGAGTGGCAAATAATGAATTTTCTTTCAGCTTACCTCTATGATGGGTAAAATTGTAGAGGGAAAGAAACGCAAGATGTTAGGTTTACATACAAACAAAAAGAATATGAAGAAGCCATTGGACAAGAAGACGCAGGAAGCTTTGGATAATATTGAAATTGACACTGAAAATTTGCTTCAAGAGGAACTGGCTAAATTGCCTAAACTGAGCAAAAATGAGGCACTTGTTCAAATACATACAGGTACTGCGAAAAATGATACATTTGAACATACAATTGATCAAGTGACCTAATAATAAATTTACTTTTACATTAGCATATCCATGGTCTGGTAAGGATGATATAAAAACAGTGGAATGGAAATATCCGCTAACGTCTAATCAGCAACTTAAATATAAGGTGTACAAAGATCTCTGGGAGAAGCAATATTATATCACCAGTGGGGAAAAATTTGGCGGCGATTTTCTGGTGTATCCAGGTATATCCAATCTCTTTATATCGCTTTATATAGATTTGTTCATGTTGCCTGAAATTTTCAAAAATTCCTGCACTTAAAACGAAATAAATATACATTGGGCGTTGGAGAGAGAAAAAGCGAAAATCCTAAATGTAAAAAATACAAGCAACAGGAACAGATTTTACAATTCTGACCTGTAAACTCTTATGATGTGCTGCATGATTAATCTCTATTTGCAGGTGATCCGATAATGTTTCACTCACAATACGTGGTACAGTGTAAGCGCAAAGACGAAGAGATACCTGTTATGGAAATTGTGGCTCAGTGCAGACTCAGTTGTCACGTGAGAAAGACACTGGTGTTTGCTATATATCACGAAGAGGAAGATACAGTGAAATATCAATCTTTTCAGTGGACCGAATGTAATGTATTAGAAAACAGTTGATGTAACAAAGAATTATTTTATTTTAAAATTATATATATTTTTAATTGGTTTATGTTTTTGTTTCCTTCAAGGTGTTGTTTTTTATGAATGTCCACATGTAATGTGTATTTTGTAATTTTACTTATTAGTTTTGTCCCAGGTGAAAATTTATAATTCTGATTAGACTTCAATTTGAAATCTTATATCATAAATTGTTAGTAGAAATTAGAATAACGAATTGCAATATCAAGATATATATATATAGTCAATATATTTATTAAATATAGGATTTTAAGATAAAGTTTTTACACGTCTCCCGTACATATATATTTATAGTTTTTCTATCAATTTGAATCGATTGTGTTGAGGAGTAGGAATAACATTAAAGTGTTTCTTATATATAATTTGATCTTCACGGCCGCTGTAGTTGCGTTTGATCCAGAAGCGGTTCCAGTCGGGATCAATTTTCTCGCAGGTCACTAGTACTTTGCCTGCTTCTATGGAAAATAAAGATCCATCTCGTCCAACTCCCACCTATATAATCAGAAATATACGATATATAATACTTGTAGTAATTAAAAGCGTGGTAATTAAGACACACTCACATTAAGACCCGGATGAAATCTGGGTGTTCGCTGTGTGACCAATAGCTTGCCCGCGTGTACGGTAGCCCCGTCTTGTACTTTCCATCCTCTGTGCTTTGGTCTGGCATGGCCACTCTTGTTGCTGGTATTGGTACTGCTTTTCTTTGAAGCGTTTCTCACGCACACTTTTGCTAAATGAATAAAATTTTTATTAATGACAATATAGCAATAAAAAAAATTTAACAGTTTGTCAAAAGATTCGATAAATTATGTTGTGACATATTCATATATCTACACTCATCAAAGTTCTGTCAATACAGTCTAGCGACATAATTTGACAGTAAAATGTTAACAAAAATCGAGCAAAATCATTTTGTTATCCATAGAAGCAGGCAAAGTACAGCGAGATCATTTTGTAATTATTTAAATAATGTTGTTCATCTAAAAAATGGTAAATTCTGTTTAGTTTTTATAATAGACAATTTGCTAGCACATTACATTATATTTCTATTGACACTTTGCCAACGAAATTTATAACAAATACTTTACAAAATTTATCTTCAACAGATTTAATTACCTGAGGTATGCCAGTTACACATATTGATAATTAAATAATATATCAGTATACAAACCTATGTTATAAACATTGCAGGATACTAAGGTTTGCCGGGCGTTTTGTAACCCAAGAGAAATCAATGTTGACAAGTGTGCCATCTGAAAAAGATCTTATGTTTACGTTTACGATCCTTTGAAGATAATGTCCAGATTTATTTATAACAACGTTATATCATTATCACGTTAAATTGAGACAAACTAACCTGCGAATTGCTTTAAATCGACCTCGGTGAAGTTGGAAAAAAGTCGGAGCAAAAGTTCCGAATTCAGGAACGCCAATGGCAGAAAATAAATTCTCCATTACCACGTGTATGCTCCATAACCAATGCGCAGCGGATCGCTCTTGTCGGCTCGCTTCTTCATTTGTGGATCACCTTCCCTCGCTCCGGGTAAATCACCGACGAGTTGCTGCCCCACCTTTGCGAAATATCCCCAAGGGACGATTTCTTCCACCCATTTGTTGTCATTGTGCTGTCATAGTGCTGGCAGGATCATCTGTTTTAAAGTCACCGGTACAGAGCACAATCGTCGGAGAAAATGACACCGAACACGGGGGATCTGCAGAAGCTGGAGGAGGAGGCGGTCGCGAGGGGCACCAAGTACGTGGCGAACCTTCTACAGCGGCCGGGCCAGCTGGAGAAGATCGACATGTACAAGCGCAGGATCGGCAGGAAGAAGGCGTCCGTCGAGACGATGCTGAAGACCGCGATGCAGAGCCAGCTGGACGGGGTCCGCGTCGGCTTCGAGCAGCTGCAGAGCTCCCTGGAGAGTATCGCCACCATCAAGGACGACCTGGAGCACATCAGTCAGCTGTTCGGCACGGCGGTGAGGCTCAGCGGCCGGCTGCAAGCGGTGCAGGAGGAGAACATGCGCCACTCGCAATACGTCATCGCCAAGGAAAACCTGAAGCACATATTCACCGTGCCCGAGAGCGTGGAGAAGACGAAGCAGTGGATAAACGAGGGCAAGCTGCTACACGCACATCAGAGCCTGATGGACCTCGAGACCTCGCGGGACGAGCTACTGTACGAGCTGCACAAGCTGCCGAATCAGTCACCGGCGGACACGGTCATGCTTAAAGCCTACTTCGAGGACGTGGAGATGCTGTCGCAGCTCATGGAGAAGCAGATAAGGCTGGTGCTCAGTCGGACCTTGAACACGGTCCGAAAGGAGCCCACCGTCATAGTGACGCCCCTGAGGATCATAGAGAGGGAGGAGAAGGCGGATCAGTTCGCCATTCAGAGGCACAAGCAGAGCGGATTCATGGCACCGGGTAGACCCAAGAGGTGGAAAGACATGGCGATGAAGGTACTGGAGAAGTCGGTCGCCAACAGGATCGAGGGGACTCAAGTGGACGAGAGAGCCGACAACAAAATGTGGCTAGTGAGGTACCTAGAACTCACGAGGCTCCTCATCCTCGAAGATCTCAGAGTGGTGAAGACCCTGTGCAGGCCCTGCTTCCCGCCCTGGTACGACATAGTGAGGACTTTCGTCAAGATGTATCACACGAGTCTGTCCCAGCACCTGAAGGACATAATCGCCGGCGGCCTCGAGGGAAACGAATACGTCTCACTGCTGGCATGGATCATGAACACGTATACGGGACCGGAGCTGATGCAGCATTCCGAGCTGAACATCGACACGTCCGACATCGGCCCGCTGCTCAGTCCCGAGATGATAAACGACCTTCAGGAGAAGTACCTGCGGAACATGTGCCAGAACTACGAGGACTGGATGAGAAAGACGCTGGAGACGGAGAAGCTCGACTGGAGGAGCGGTATCCTGCCCGAGAGCAGCACCCAGGAGCTGTACTATCACACCGCAGCGCCAGTTATTATATTCCAGATGATTGATCAGAATCTTCAGGTGGCGAAAACCATCAGTCCCGACCTGACGGCGCAGGCCTTGGTTCTCTGCATCGAGCAGGTGATCAAGTACGGGTCCATGTACAGACAGGCGATCCTGGAATTCAAGATAAAACACTTCGAGGACAGGAGCCAGGTACCCTACTTCACTCATCACATGATCACGGTAGTCAACAACTGTATACAGTTCACCGAGCTGGCGCAGCAGATGAAGCAGCTCTACTGGGTGCCGAACACCACCGGTGACGCCACGGTGAAGTTCGAGAGCCTCCTGGCGAACTATCAGCACCTGAGAAACGAGGCCGCAGCTATTCTGTTGCAGGAATCCTTCCTGGATCTGGAGCTGCACTTCCAGGACCTGATCACGCCCAAATGGTTATCTTCGCCCATCCCGGTGGAGACCATCTGCGTCACCTTGGAGGACTACTTTCAGGACTATAATCACCTGAGCCCCAAGAACTTTGAGTACGTCATCACCGAGGCGCAGAATCTCATCGCGAAGCGTTACATATCAGCGATGCTGCAGCGGAAGATATCGCTCAAGACCTACGACGAGTGCCTGACGTGCACGTCCAAGATAATGACGGAGGCGGATAAGCTGAAGAACTTCTTCGACAGGATCGCGCCGAAGGTCGGCAACTTCAATTCGCCGTTCGAGATAATAAAACGCCTTGCCGAGGTGCTGAGGTGCGAGGACGCGGAGATACTCTCCCTTGACCTGCACTCGTTGGTCGAGAAGTATCCCGACATGACGGAAGATCATCTCATCAGGCTGCTCGGCCTGAGGGGCGATATATCGCGGACGGAGGCCCGAGGAAAGGTCTCATACATCATGGAGGCTCAACGAAATCGGAAGCCCGTGCAATCCATGGCGAACAGCATATTCAAGCAGATAGTTATACAGGACAGCTTCCTCGGCTGGAAGCCTTGAGACTGGAAGAAGAATTTTTATGAAGCGAAGATATGGAACGCAAACGGCTTCTCTATGTAGCTCCACGCTACTCCCTTTTAAATCAAATGTGTTTTTTTTTTCAATACAATGGCGAAAGATGTAATATATTTGTACAAATCTACTAGCGTTTAATATAATTATGTATAGCATCGATTCTGCAATTTACACGCATAGAAGCTCTAAGAACTTTATTTATTTACAATGTGTAAAAATTTATAGAAAACTGATTGAGATTGTATATTAATAGATATTGTATATTATGTAATAATATATCAGATACATAAAATATTTTTTAAAATTTATTATGTTAAATTATATTATTTTACTATATAATATTTTGTTATATTAAAAATGCCTTGGCTGAGTGAATTTCCTTTCTTGTTAACCTAACATCATCACATGCAGCAACTCGCTTTATTCCTGTAATTTCAAGATCGCAAAGATTTACAAGAGATTTTATTAATTGTAAGTTATAATTTCTTTTTCGGTTAGCATCATGTAATAAAAACATGAAAATTATTAGAAACATTCAAGAAGGATCACTGAGAGACAAACGTATACATAAAAGAATTAAGATTGTATGTGTATGTACACATGTACAACATACGCACGTGCTTGTGAATGAATATAAAGAAATTTCAACTGTCAAAGGTAAATAGAACAGCCGGCTATATTGACAACTGTCGATGAATTTCTGCATTTACGATAGGATCTCAGGTGAGTATAAGCGCGAAGAAAATAAGCACGATCGGGTAATAAATCATCGTTCAAGATCATGCTGTTTTCATACAGATAATTAAAATGTAAACAGGCGAATTGTCATAACCTCGTACAATTTTCAGAGAAATCAAATTGCCAATTTTTCTTTCAGGAGACATTGAGAGACCAAGAGTTGTTTGTCTAAATATTTACAAGTAGGTATGCGCCTAACAATATTCTTAGTATTGCTTGCTTGCACGGGAGCGAGGCTTGCTGATGTGGATCCACTGAAAACAATTGTGTGGGGTCCAGGACTGAAACCAACGGAAGTTACCATGCGTGCGAGATATTTCTTTTTGCAGCTCGTTGATTCGCACGGAAGAAAGTTAGTATTGGTATCAGACAATTTATGCACAAATATAATAAAACAAGTGTATAAGAATATAAACACTACAACTGTAGCATTATTTTGGTATACAGACATTCTACAGCTATTCACAAAATTTATCATTAATGAAAAATAAAATAAGACATGTATAATCATTTTTCTCTTGACAAAAATCAATATAAATTTCAGCAAAAATACGTTAATAATTTCTGTAATATAAAACAAAAAATTTGAAATCCATCATTTTAAGTTAGAATAATGAAAACTTAGAGAAGGGATTTGTAATATTCTGAGATTTACAATTGCATGATAAAAAAAAGGAATGATTTCAGCTACAAGTATCTGTGAGAACAAATTACAAATATATCTGCAAATGATTTCTATAAGTTATAAGTTAAATTATATTTCTATAAGATATATATAATATTATATTCTATTGTGTTTCTAGCTTGACAAAATCTCCCGGTGAGAATATAGTTGCTGGTCAAATACACGGGGAATCTCTCAACGGTGCATCGTGCCGCGTGTGGACTCAAATCCTTGATTGTAAAGATGGAAGTTTCATTGTGCGCTATCAAGTTTTCAATACCTGCTTCAATGTTAAGATTAAAGTGAAAATCAAGGAAAAAGATTTGCCCATTCCCTATTCAGAGATTAAAGGTATGCGAACTTGTTTATCTCAGGCAGAACCTTAGAATCTAACAAAGACTGTGTTGCTAGGTCCTGTTTACGAAGAGGAATGTTACTGCCCGAATCCATCAATTACTAGATGGTTAGATAATTATCAATGTCGAGAAAATTACACTCAAATACATCGTGATCTCTCTCCATTTTCAAATATTAACTTTGGCGAAATACGTCAAAGCATTATTAAAAAATACGATCGACCGACTAGTGTCAGCATTTGTCATTACGTATTGAAATCTAACAGAGTAAATATCATATTATATCATCGACTTACAATTCGTGTTAATTTATAAATGTTGATTTAAACTAAATTAAACTAGGTTTATAGACAATGTTACGGCCAATATGTTGGCTTCAAAATATTTATGGATGCTATATTGTTGTCACTTGCACGCAAAGTGACGCTGCCGGATATTGAGTTCTTCACGAATTTGGGTGACTGGCCACTTGTTCCCGATTCAGGTCCGCTTTATCCTATTTTTTCATGGTGCGGATCTGAAAGTACGAAAGATATTGTTATGCCTACATATGATATCACAGAATCATCTTTAGAAGCGATGGGAAGGTATAACATGCCTCGATAATGTCTTACAATCTAAGCTGTCGTTTTATTTGCAATATGCCTGAAAAACAGGGTAATGTTAGACACACTCTCCGTACAAGGTAATGGACTGCCATGGGAGAACAAGACTGAGCAATTGTTTTGGCGTGGACGCGATTCCAGAAGGGAACGCCTTGATTTAATAGATATTTCAAGAAAGCATCCAGAGCTCTTCAATGTCTCCATTACTAATTTCTTCTTCTTTAGAGATGAAATAGATAAATATGGGCCTGCACAAAATCATGTATCATTTTTTAATTTTTTTAAGGTAAATATAAAAGCTTCCTATATTAAAGCTGACATTAAGTCAAATTTGAATATAAATAATATATATATATATATATATATATGTATACATATATATATATATATATACTCTAAGTTGATTATTTCAAGGTCAACAAATTTTTAGAAAATAAACCACGTATTGGATATATACTGAATTAGAGAAATTAAGATAAAAATATAATGATAACGTATGTAATAGAAATCATAGCCAATTTAATAAAGTTTGTATCTAAACAAACTAAATTACTACATAAATATATTTTATTTTACCGAAGTCGTATGTACATTTATTTTTGTTCAAACAAATTTTGAACATGGAATGTGTTCTTTGTTAAATCAATCGCATTGTCTTCATGTTAGCTACAAGTTTGCTGAAAAGAAAAAGCGTATAAATTAAATCAAATTATTTCTTGAGAAATTGTTACTATAAAATCATGTATATACGATTACTAGAAAATGCCAATTTCCACACGAGATTTATTTAAACAAAAAACATAAAAAAGATTAGACAAATTTTCTCTTTTTCTTTCCTTCTCAAATCGATGGAAATATTTTTTATAATAATGATTAGTAACATTGAAATAAATCTTATCGCATGAAATAATTGTAGCTAAGCTTCAAGTATTCAAATTAACGTGCATATTTTCCCATTTGACTCTGTATAACTTTTTGTACCATGTTTATTCGCAAGCGCCCGATCTCTTTCGTCCCATAGAGTCAAGCCGTCGCACGCACAAATCTTCTTCGTATTTTGAAATAATCCGGATGATCTGGCTATAATGCCGCAAGCCAACCTATGTAGGAAAAAGAATTCAATATAAAACAATAATAGATAACCAAAGATTAAGCTCTGACACAACAATAATCATTTTGTTTACCTAACTCCGCTATTTCCATTTATTTTCGATTCTGAACTATCGCCTCTTCCAAGATCGTCCGGGTCTTTGGTAATAATGAGAGATCTGCCAATAATGTCGGGAATCTTAAGGAGCTTATTTATCTTCCGGAAGGCAGCTCTACCAGTAGTGTCTGCTAGGACATTACCGAGATCACCGACATGCTGCAAATGCAGACAACAATAACGTCGTTAAAATATCATGAGAAATGTCACGTTTTATATTTACCCTCTTGGCCGGATCATCATTGGGGCCACCGTGCGGTGAATTATTTGGGTTGAAATGTTCGCCTACGCTGCAATAGAAATAAAATCTGCTTCAAAGCCCTGCGTCAAAATCCAAGCGTTTCGACTGCGCAAGATCGCTTACCTATCACAGCCGTTAGATATATCACCGCATTCGTGTATGTGCATACCGTGCTCGCCCGGAGTTAAACCGTCGATTGTGCCGTCTATGATACATCCCTCTGGTGTTTCCGCAAATCTTATCACTCCTCTGACCAGATTACCCACACTGTATCCTGAGTTTCCACCTAGCATTGACACGGCACTGGATCCATCTGCGACGAAGTATTTAATTCTGAGTTCGTACATACACGTATGTAAACATATACAACATATACATGAATATAAAAACATTCAAAATAAACTTTTTAGTTTTCTAAATCATTTTTCTACGTAATACGCCTTTTTTTTCTTTTCGACAGTTCTAAAAACACATCTCTTCAGAAATCATGAATGAAATGTGCAAATTTGTTGTAATCAACAGATATAACATATTATATATAAATAGCATAGTAAAATTCATTTGAACCTCCGTATCCCCTCAACACAGCCTGCCTTCCAGTTCTCTCAATTCTTTCTTGTATGACAGTGTAGGGTAGACTGGTCTCGAGGGTGACCGTGCCGCGTTCCAACGATATGTCGACATTCCGGATGCCGTCTAGATCTGCTATACTCTCGGAAATTGCATTGACGCACTTTTCACATGTCATATGTACCGCGAACTCGATCTGCGGAAATCACATTAGATCTGATCAGATTATTTAATGCTTCTCTCCTTCGATTTGTTACTGACAAGTATGAAGAATAATCGCTCACCTTCGCCGAAGCCATTTGCGAATATATAATCTCGTGTCAACGTGATAAAGCAAATTTTTTATTATTATATGCACCGGTTGCGCACCGGCGAGACTGCTCTTCCATCTTTTATTTATTTATTTATTTTCTTTATTTGTTACTAACAGTCTGGCCAATTTTCCAGCAGCAGGGTTTTCGCGTGGAGGAATAAAATAGCACGTGGAAATGGGAGTGCAAAAAGCGGCGGCAGCAGACGGAAGGAGGGAAGAGCTAATCGCGCCAGCATTTGAAATCCAACAGTCCTCCGCAGGGAAAGTTGAGGCTTTTGGGCCTAATCATTGGGCACAATCCTTTGCGCCCTGTCTAGACGAACTCGAGTTCACTGCAAACATCCGTGCACAGTTACGTACAAAACATATTTTTAATTTTGTATTTTAACATTAGCGGTGACATTAGAAATATTGGTCATTTCTGTTTCTATTTTTTAGATTAACATCTTACCCGGATAGAACAGAAAGTCATAATAATGACAAAATGACTTCAAATGATATCAAAATAACAAAAAATGATTACATTATGATTGAAAGGTGAATTTTGTAATCATATTCTCGTCATTTAGACATTATTATGACTTCCTATTCTATTTGGCTTATTTCTTGTGTAAAAGATAGGATTTTGAAATTTTATTACGTCAGAAGAATAAAGGGAGTAATTGATGAAAAATTATAAGCTTTCAGAATCCTATCTTTTACACAAGAAATAACAATTATGTTAATCTAAAAAATAAAAATAGTTAGAAATAAACTCGATATTTCTAGTTTCTGGTATTAATTAGTATTCAGTGTATTGGATCTATTCTCGCATTAACCGTATCGAATTCGATCAAGGGATCAAAGCTATTATTGTTAAAAGAAGAAGAGATTAAAATATGGTCCAAAAAATCATTTGAACGAGTACAGACATCATTCGTGTTCACAGGTCCGCCGGCGGCGGCGCTGCTCTCCCAAGCCGTCTGTTTTCGGAAGTTGCTCCGACCTCTCGTGTCACCTCAAGTCCGAAGCTGGATGCACTTCGCGAGGTAATTGACGATAATTGCCACACGCGTCAGCTACGTTACAGCAAAAATACGGCTGCACGCCCGACTGGTTTGTGGTTAGACATACCTATATACACGTACATATATATATACGTATATGTAATGTAAAACAAATTATATATAATTAAAATTACACAAATTTATATCAAATTATATATATCATTTTATGTTATACTTATATCATTATACTACATTAAAAAAAATATATGAATACTGAGGACCATAAAAATTGTAAATAAACAAGTTCAACTGAGAGTTTTTTTAGAACAAAATCTCTCAAAATTTATATATAACTTTTTGCCCCAAGTTTTTTTTTCTTACCAATTTTAACTTGTAAAATCAAATTAAATTAAGTTCGTCACATAATTCCTGTTTTAATCTAATCTCATCCTTTGTATTGAATCTTTATAGTCAAATATGATTATTAACATTGATTTTCCCAATATTTAAAAAGATATTGTGAATTTACATTATGAAAGTAATAGTATATTAATGTACTCACAATAATAAAGTAATTAAAAATACAAATAAAAATATTTTCGATATTAATTTAAATTTTATGTAAATTTGGGAGTTATTAATATATTTTATTGTGTGGGTGGCTGATAACCGTAACCTCCATATTGATTAGGTGGAGGTGGTCCTTGTGGTCCAGGTGGAGGAGGCATATGTCCACCAGGTGGCCGTGGTGGATATTGCGGGTATCCTTGCCCTGCTGGTGGTGGAGGATAACTTTGAGGAGGATACTGAGGATGTCCATAGTGTTGTCCTCCTTGAGGCGGATGAGGACTGTAAATCTACAATTTAAGATGCTCACAATATATCAGTAAATACATGTAAATAATTATATAATTTTTCAGACATTTTAAACATAATTTTAAACATAAATTTGAGAAGAAAAATAAAGCTTTCTTATCTTACAAAGAGAAAATTGAATAAAACTATAAAAACTGTAAAAAAAATTATATCACCCAATTATCACAAAACAACTAATTCAAAATTGAAATTTAATCTATATAATCAGATATATAGATTACTCGAACGATACCTGTGGTTGCCCTCCTGGAGTCGGTGGCACATATGTTTGCGTCGTGGTGGGCCCGTAGGCAGGTTGCTGTTGAGGACCTGGCGGTGGAGCGGGACCTTGCGGTGGACCAGACGGCGGCTGAAATCCACTCGGAGCTGGACTCTGTGACGGTTGTTGTTGCGTCTGCGGAGCTGTTTGCGACTGTTGCTGAGATTGTTGCGGTGGTTGATGTTGTGATTGATGCGAGGGTGGTTGATGGGATGACTGATGAGTTGGCTGGTGCGGTGGCTGATGCGAGGTGTGCGGTGGTTGATGTGGTGACTGATGCGGTGGCGGTGGATGCGGGGGGTGCGATGTCGGATGTGGTGTTTGATGAACGGGATATCCAGAGGGGGCCGGCGGCACCGGGGGTGCGTAGCTTCCGCCCTGTGACGTCGGTGGCGGACCGCTATTCGGCGGATACGTCTGCGTCGAGGCAGACGGCGTGCTTGTCGGTTGACTGCTTTGGGCGTAAGTATTGCCGCCGGTCGCGGAGGAAGTGCTAAATGGCGGAGATGTGGAGGCGGGACCGTACTGCGTCGCACCAGGACCCGGACTCGGTTGGCTAACGTAATTGGGCTGTGGACCCGCGTTTTGCTGAGACCCAGGTTGTGGGGACTGAGTCGCGCTAGTTGTCGGGGGTGGCGGGTAATTTTGCGGTGGGACATTGTTCGCGTATGTCTGCGAGGAGGGAGGGGGATAGCTCCCGGGCTGTCCAGCGGCGTATGCGTTTTGAGGTGGCGCTTGGGACGGAGGCTGCTGATAATTTGGTTGTGGACTAGGGCTGCCATATTGTCCTGGCTGTTGTTGTTGACTACCTGATGAGAAATTTTGCTGCGTGGCGTTTGAAGGCGGGTAGCCTTGCTGATTTGGCGGTGGTGGCCCGTATCCCGAGGGTGGCTGAGCTGCGCCCGGTGGCGGATAACCACCTGGTTGTGGACCGTAGCTGTTCACTGTCGTTGGAGGACCATAATTTGGCTGCGTCGCTGCACTGTATCCTTGCTGCTGAGAAGCGTTTGGCGGCCCGTATTGATTTGGTTGTCCAGGAGTGTATGCGGATCCTTGTGGACCTTGGTAGTTCGAGCCAGGATTCTGACCAGTGTATTGAGCAGGATAACCTTGCTGAGAAGGTTGCTGAGGATAACCCTGTGGACCTCTATACTGCTGCGGACCTGGTGCTGTTGGAGGCCCTACAAATATTAAAAGATTAAAATGTCTAATAATAATCGAACTGAAAATATTACGATTATACTTCACAAGTTTGATTAACATAATTATCATTTAATATAAATTTAAATTAAAATAAAAAAATTAAGGGTTTCTCTTAGTGGAAAATTCCAATTAAAATATAACATTACTATTTATCGCAGTTCCTTGGCCAGGCATCACAGGTCCGCGATAACCTTGCGCCATTGGTTGGCCTTGATTAAACGTCGACATTGGCATTGTTGGTTGTGTATTTGGTGGCATTTCTCCTCCAGGGCCAGCTGCACCACCCGGACCACTTGGAAGCCCTTGTGGACTCATCATACCATGCTGAGGACCATTGGGAATACCTTGAGGTAGCTTGAAACAAAGAGATAAATTAAATTTTGTAATTATCTGTAAAACAAAGAGATAAATTAAATTTTGTTAATTATCTGTAAAAATTTCATTTAACAACAATTTTGTTGAGTCAAATATACTTTATTTTTAACTATGTTCTTTGTTCCTCGAGATCTGTTACTTACAGGTAATAAAGTTTGCAGATTCTGGTTCACATCAGCGATAGACGCTAGATACACCAGGTTGCGATGTAACATTTGTTGATACCTGAAAATTAAATTTACTGACTAGCTTGACAAAAGTTGCCTATAAGTTAAAAAAAAAGATCCTCCTTAGCATTTGTTTCTGATATATATATATAATTGAAAGAAATAATTCAGTATAAATTTAAGGCTATTATTTTAATAGTAACAAAAATATTTAATTCTGCCACACTATTATTTCAAAAATCCCTTTCTGATGGAAGCAAAAAAGAAACGCACAATCACTGCACATCGAGCACTTACTGCATGCATTCCTGCGCCTTGCCCTTGTTCTGATACTCCTGAATCATTTGTATAAGCTGGCTATTCTCGTCGAGCATCTAAAAAAACATGACAAACACATACATGTACATAGTTAGACTACTTAGAATCCTAAATCTTTCACAATTTGACTCTCAGTCATAAGTGAAACGTAATAGCTGCATTTCATTCACATTTCTTACTCTTTAAGCGAAGCTATAGTCAACGTCTTTACCTTTTGTATCTGGGCAGAATTTGGAGGTGGCCTGCCGCGTTGCGCGAAGGTCACGGACATTTTCGAAGCGACAACTCTCACGACGTGGAAAACTGGCTTCGCCGAGCGAGGGGGAGAGAGAGACAAAAACACAGAGAGAGAGAGAGAAACCGGGTGCTCTCCGCAAGGGGAATAATCCTCCGTCACGCTATCCTGGCGCAGATACCTGGAAATACCTTAAAGCGTGGTACGTTCATCTCCGTCGTTATTTCCCATGCGTGTTCCTCGCGATGCCCGAGTTCATTCGCGCGGGACCGCCGGGAACGTCGTGGAGATCTCTTTTTTTTCCGTACGCAACCCGCGTGTTATGTATGTACACACGCGCACGTATATATATATATATATATGTACGTGTATATATGTATGTCTAACCACAAACCAGTCGGGCGTGCAGCCGTATTTTTGCTGTAACGTAGCTGACGCGTGTGGCAATTATCGTCAATTACCTCGCGAAGTGCATCCAGCTTCGGACTTGAGGTGACACGAGAGGTCGGAGCAACTTCCGAAAACAGACGGCTTGGGAGAGCAGCGCCGCCGCCGGCGGACCTGTGAACACGAATGATGTCTGTACTCGTTCAAATGATTTTTTGGACCATATTTTAATCTCTTCTTCTTTTAACAATAATAGCTTTGATCCCTTGATCGAATTCGATACGGTTAATGCGAGAATAGATCCAATACACTGAATACTAATTAATACCAGAAACTAGAAATATCGAGTTTATTTCTAACTATTTTTATTTTTTAGATTAACATAATTGTTATTTCTTGTGTAAAAGATAGGATTCTGAAAGCTTATAATTTTTCATCAATTACTCCCTTTATTCTTCTGACGTAATAAAATTTCAAAATCCTATCTTTTACACAAGAAATAAGCCAAATAGAATAGGAAGTCATAATAATGTCTAAATGACGAGAATATGATTACAAAATTCACCTTTCAATCATAATGTAATCATTTTTTGTTATTTTGATATCATTTGAAGTCATTTTGTCATTATTATGACTTTCTGTTCTATCCGGGTAAGATGTTAATCTAAAAAATAGAAACAGAAATGACCAATATTTCTAATGTCACCGCTAATGTTAAAATACAAAATTAAAAATATGTTTTGTACGTAACTGTGCACGGATGTTTGCAGTGAACTCGAGTTCGTCTAGACAGGGCGCAAAGGATTGTGCCCAATGATTAGGCCCAAAAGCCTCAACTTTCCCTGCGGAGGACTGTTGGATTTCAAATGCTGGCGCGATTAGCTCTTCCCTCCTTCCGTCTGCTGCCGCCGCTTTTTGCACTCCCATTTCCACGTGCTATTTTATTCCTCCACGCGAAAACCCTGCTGCTGGAAAATTGGCCAGACTGTTAGTAACAAATAAAGAAAATAAATAAATAAATAAAAGATGGAAGAGCAGTCTCGCCGGTGCGCAACCGGTGCATATAATAATAAAAAATTTGCTTTATCACGTTGACACGAGATTATATATTCGCAAATGGCTTCGGCGAAGGTGAGCGATTATTCTTCATACTTGTCAGTAACAAATCGAAGGAGAGAAGCATTAAATAATCTGATCAGATCTAATGTGATTTCCGCAGATCGAGTTCGCGGTACATATGACATGTGAAAAGTGCGTCAATGCAATTTCCGAGAGTATAGCAGATCTAGACGGCATCCGGAATGTCGACATATCGTTGGAACGCGGCACGGTCACCCTCGAGACCAGTCTACCCTACACTGTCATACAAGAAAGAATTGAGAGAACTGGAAGGCAGGCTGTGTTGAGGGGATACGGAGGTTCAAATGAATTTTACTATGCTATTTATATATAATATGTTATATCTGTTGATTACAACAAATTTGCACATTTCATTCATGATTTCTGAAGAGATGTGTTTTTAGAACTGTCGAAAAGAAAAAAAAGGCGTATTACGTAGAAAAATGATTTAGAAAACTAAAAAGTTTATTTTGAATGTTTTTATATTCATGTATATGTTGTATATGTTTACATACGTGTATGTACGAACTCAGAATTAAATACTTCGTCGCAGATGGATCCAGTGCCGTGTCAATGCTAGGTGGAAACTCAGGATACAGTGTGGGTAATCTGGTCAGAGGAGTGATAAGATTTGCGGAAACACCAGAGGGATGTATCATAGACGGCACAATCGACGGTTTAACTCCGGGCGAGCACGGTATGCACATACACGAATGCGGTGATATATCTAACGGCTGTGATAGGTAAGCGATCTTGCGCAGTCGAAACGCTTGGATTTTGACGCAGGGCTTTGAAGCAGATTTTATTTCTATTGCAGCGTAGGCGAACATTTCAACCCAAATAATTCACCGCACGGTGGCCCCAATGATGATCCGGCCAAGAGGGTAAATATAAAACGTGACATTTCTCATGATATTTTAACGACGTTATTGTTGTCTGCATTTGCAGCATGTCGGTGATCTCGGTAATGTCCTAGCAGACACTACTGGTAGAGCTGCCTTCCGGAAGATAAATAAGCTCCTTAAGATTCCCGACATTATTGGCAGATCTCTCATTATTACCAAAGACCCGGACGATCTTGGAAGAGGCGATAGTTCAGAATCGAAAATAAATGGAAATAGCGGAGTTAGGTAAACAAAATGATTATTGTTGTGTCAGAGCTTAATCTTTGGTTATCTATTATTGTTTTATATTGAATTCTTTTTCCTACATAGGTTGGCTTGCGGCATTATAGCCAGATCATCCGGATTATTTCAAAATACGAAGAAGATTTGTGCGTGCGACGGCTTGACTCTATGGGACGAAAGAGATCGGGCGCTTGCGAATAAACATGGTACAAAAAGTTATACAGAGTCAAATGGGAAAATATGCACGTTAATTTGAATACTTGAAGCTTAGCTACAATTATTTCATGCGATAAGATTTATTTCAATGTTACTAATCATTATTATAAAAAATATTTCCATCGATTTGAGAAGGAAAGAAAAAGAGAAAATTTGTCTAATCTTTTTTATGTTTTTTGTTTAAATAAATCTCGTGTGGAAATTGGCATTTTCTAGTAATCGTATATACATGATTTTATAGTAACAATTTCTCAAGAAATAATTTGATTTAATTTATACGCTTTTTCTTTTCAGCAAACTTGTAGCTAACATGAAGACAATGCGATTGATTTAACAAAGAACACATTCCATGTTCAAAATTTGTTTGAACAAAAATAAATGTACATACGACTTCGGTAAAATAAAATATATTTATGTAGTAATTTAGTTTGTTTAGATACAAACTTTATTAAATTGGCTATGATTTCTATTACATACGTTATCATTATATTTTTATCTTAATTTCTCTAATTCAGTATATATCCAATACGTGGTTTATTTTCTAAAAATTTGTTGACCTTGAAATAATCAACTTAGAGTATATATATATATATATATGTATACATATATATATATATATATATATATTATTTATATTCAAATTTGACTTAATGTCAGCTTTAATATAGGAAGCTTTTATATTTACCTTAAAAAAATTAAAAAATGATACATGATTTTGTGCAGGCCCATATTTATCTATTTCA
>JAJVSH010000027.1:889849-929717 GCA_021460005.1 Tetramorium alpestre | reverse complement strand
TCTTTTGTGGAGGAACTGGCTAGTTCAGAGTTTATCTTTCTTCCTTGAAAGGAGAAGGATAAACTGTGTACTAATGCAGTCCAGCTTTAAAAAAACTAATCTATGCATCATTATTCAATATGGCGTGTTCACAACTCACATATCTTATATAAGACATCCAAATCCATGTCTATTTATTCTGACGTGTCATAATTATTTGAGGAAGTAGTAATGATGAGACATCAGGAAAATGTTAAAATAAGTAGAAGAATGCTTCGTTGGAAAGAACGCGTGTAATTCTACAAAGAAAACGTAAAAACGGATACGGTTGAGGTTAGACTCCATTACAAACAAACCATGTAAGTGATAAATAAAAATAAGAAAGGCCAACTATATTAAGCAGTAAAAAGAAGCTAAAAAAATATAAAAATGTCAGAAATATCAATGTTTAATATCTTCTTGCAGAACCTCGCGTGGATATTGAATGAAACTCTTAGTTTTTCCTGAAAAAAATTAAGTATTAAAATGGGAATCCCCGGTTTAACAACGTACATACAGAACAATTCGGAGCGCTACCTCGAAAATTACGCCCTACACGATTGTTATCTGGTAATCGATGGCAACAATATATGTTGTCAATTGTATATGTGGCATGCGAGATGCAATTGCGCCTTTGGTGGCGATTATGACAAGTTCGGGCAGTGCGTGAGGGATTTCTTCGATAAACTGTTGCGATGCAATGTCACCCCGCTGGTTTTGATTGACGGTGGCTGCGAGGACAAGAAGCTGCGGACCATCGTGTCTCGAACTAAACAGAAGGTCGAGATTGCATCAAATTACACCTTGTCCTCGCAGAATCACAGCAAATTTCTCCCTCTACTTTTAAGAGAAGTCTTCAAAGATGTGATGAACGAAAGAGGCATCAGATACGCACAATGCTTATTTGAAGCAGACAATACCATAGCTGCAATAGCACGCATTCTCAATTGTCCTGTATTGAGCTACGACTCTGATTTCTATATTTACGGATCGTTATACATACCGTTTAACACATTGGAGCCCAACATAGTATCTAACCCGACAGGCACAGGCTACATGAAACGCTGCAAAATTTATTACGTTGATAAACTCTTCCAGATTTATCATGGATTAAATCATTCCTTGTTGTTCTTAGCAGCAGTATTATTGGGAAATGACTACGCGAAGCAACACACGTTTAGGAGCTTCTTCCGTCATCTGCCACGAAATCTGGGAAGTCGCAAAAAATACAGCAATGAAAAACAACGGCGCATAGATACCACATTTCAGTGGCTACGAAGACGCAGTTTAAATGAGGCTGTAATAGGGATCCTAAGTAGATTACGGAAACCCGAACGCAAGCATGTATTAAATATAATTGAAATGGTAATAAATAGTTATATCAATGCACCACTGAGCGTGGTACATACGCTGGGTATCCCTCCAGAAATCTTTTCGAAGGCAAACATGCAGAATATGTTCAAGATTTACAAGTTTGAAGGTGATATAAATAATCTGACATATATTGACGAAAAGACAAATGAGATGGAAATGAGCGATGAGGCGGATGAGGAGGAAACAGGAGAAGACAAAGAAATAACGAAGATACTTAAAGAAAGGGAATTGGTCTCTAATGAGTCTCTGGTTAACAACTTGCCTAAATGGTTTATTAATGAATTCAAAGAGAGCAGATTTCCTTCCTATTTCATAGATTTAATAGTCAGAAAATTATATGTTTGTCCTACGCAGATCGAAGATCCTCTCCATGTTTCATCTATTGTTATATGTTCAAAAATTATTAGTGTTATTTATGGATTGTTGATATCAGAAGTCAAAGGAAAGAAAACCAATATGGAATATATAACCAAAGATGAGAATAAGGGAATAAAACGTTATCAATTGGAGTACAGCGATAATCTACTTGGTTGTAAACTACCTTCTTTAGCCAGCCTGAGAGAATTATCCATTGTCGTTAGAAAGGAAATTTTAAACACCACTTTGACGATCTCTCAGGCAAGTTATATAAACGAAATTCCATCGTATTGGATGATGTATATTGCAACTATAAAATATTGGTTGGCTCAACAACAAGAACCATCTAAATACAGTTATCACGTATACGCCTTATTGTTTGCTTTGTTATTTAATATTATCGATTACAATGTAGGCGCCTATAGAATCCTAAGCAAATTCTGTCAGAGATTTAACGGAGTTATGGATAATATTCGAAGTGAAAGAAAAACAAGAAATTATCAGCCACAATACTCAAATGATGTTACGCTTGTAGATGCAGTTCAGGAAGTTAATGCCGACGACTGTGTACTTGCAGCTGCATTCTTCGTATCTAATTTTGAAGTAGATCAGAAACTGTATTGGCGACCGAAAAGATTTAATATTACAATTGTTCATGGTTTTGCGGAATTTCAAAATTGCTTGAGGCATACTATGAATTTAAACGCACTATTGGGATATCCATATGAACCAACCAAAGTTGCTACTGTATTCAATGGTACCTTATTGTATAATTTATGTAGCAATTTTAGAAAACGTGATAACGTAGAAAATTACACAAGTTTAATGTTGGGAGAATCCCCAAGTTTGTTGCGTCTATTTAAGTTGCTTTTATCAAAAGTCAAACCTTTGCTTAGCACTGCATTGGAGAGGAAAGTCGATAAATGTAAGAGGCAAAAAACGAAAAGATCTGAAAAAGACAAGCATACTACACACGAAGAAAATTGCGAAGAAACGTGTGAAAACACTGGCGAAGAAATATCTTTCTATGATGCAAATAATCCTTTTTCCGTACTTGGGGTCGCGCAGCAGTAAGCTTTTTATTGTACATAATTAAACTTGTATATACACAATTGTATATACAATTGTATCTCTACATATTACATATTTCATACATTTGTATATTATATATTAATTTTTTTTATATATAAAGCATTTATATTACAAAGGATGTAATGTAAAAGTGTATCTAAAAAGATTTATAACTGTAATGTAACATCAAGGTTTAATTTTGACGATTACTTCTTAGATTAGAAAAAAATCTAAATCCTCGCTGCTATCGGTTTCATCGTTCTTAGAGGAATTCCCATAATCTCTTCGTTTCCGATTCGTTAATCTTTTGGTATCTGATGATTTGGTATCTTTATTTCTCTTATTAGACAATTCTTTCTTTCTCTTATTAGACAATTGATTGTTCTAAATGAATAACAGAAGAAAAGTATTTGTGTTAGGCGATGCAAAGATTGATGTAAAAGAAGTCAACGCATTACGTTTCTGTATATTTCCCAAAATGCGTTGATCGCTGTTTCATCAGTATTAGCCTCTTCTCGTAAACTTGGTATATAATATTGATCATCTCCGCGTTTAGCAAGCAATCCAACGCAAACAGCGTACTTTAATTTCTCCTGTAATTCCTGATCAAGCATTTGAAAATCGGTTTCAACCGGATAGTATCTTTGTATATAATCTCTTAATTTTTTAAATTTAACAAATAATTGAAATTTTTGTAATTCTTTCACGACTGTACGTAGCATTTGCGGCGTTATTGGGATCTTCTCCATCTGAAAATGTATTTTGTTAGAACGTTGTATTTCTGATCGATAGTGCTATGTGTAAAAGATAAAGAAAAGTGTTATATCTATATCTTTTATTATAATTAACATAAATATATCTTAATTAAGATTTATAATGAAAAGCTGTATTTTATAAATAAGATTTTAATAAAATTATTTAACCAAATGTTCTCCTAACGAAATTTTTGACAGAGGGTAAAAATTTATTATTAAAGTATATTATTAAGCACATACAAATAATTTTGTATCATTTGACTTACAATGTTCGATGCATTAATGTTATTAATAGTATTGATTTGATAACTTTATATTATTTTGACACAAGAAATTTTGACAATTGGACGGCATAATTTGTTGATTAAATGTAATCGACATAGTCTAGTGCGCATGAATACATATTATTTATGTTTTTTTTTAATTATCAAAATCAATGAAAATGACAGAATATTCATAAAATACAAAGTCATTGTATGACTTGGAGAAATAATACTCAATATTGAAGCAAATTGAAAAAAGATACTGTAATTGAAACTTCATGTCAATATTTATTTATTATCTAATTATAGTAATAGCAATCTTAAATAAAATGTATTTATGTACATATCAAGTAATAATAAGGGAAATGCACTATTATTCAAAAGTTCATATAAATTTTTATGTATGAAATAATTCTGTCGAAGTTTCACTTTGCTATAATAAATGTTATTATTTTTTTCATGAACTTTTATAGGAATAATATTACTGATTAGGATGTTTAGGATGTTAGTGGCCGATATACATTCCTTTTGTTAAATTACATATATTACATAATAACAAGTACATTTGTATACATATTTATATTTTCCTCTCGTAATTGTAAATAATGTTATTAGTGAATTATATTGAATCTTTTTTGTATTCTCTGTTTGCAAAATATGTCTGTTTTATAAAAATGTATCATATCTTCAATGTAGGATAAAACAATAATTTAAAAGTTGGAAACTATGCGAAAGAAACTATCAATATTTTATAAAATATAAAGAGGAAAGATATCAAAAAGTTTTTATTCGTAATACGATCATATTTAATATATAAAATAACTAGTACACATAACATTCTTAAAATTTTTATCAAATTGTAACTTTCTATCAAAAAATATATAAATTAGTAATTTAACAAATTGTGACTAAAATAATAGTTGTTCCGCTTTTCAAAGATCAATACTTTATATTACATAGAATTTTACATGCGCATTTAACTAATATTTTTCTTTGCATATATAATATTAGTAGTACTAAATGATAAAAGTTTAGAATAAATATATCTCAAAAAGCTTTATATATATATTTTTTTCTTTTATAATCCAAGAACAAGTTACAGCCAATAAAATATTATCACATTAAAAAAAACGTGCATAGATAATGAGCAGATAAAACCATTTTTAATGTACAATTTAAAAAAGTACTATTATAAATTAATATACCAAAAAGCTTTTTGACGAATTATTTACGTTTCTATATACTATATAATTTTTAAATAATCCGTTCGCGCGTAATTTATAACAATGTAATTAGGTAACTACATACATGTCATAGAATAGTTTATTAAACTATACTATTTTATTTTAGTTTCCAAAAATTACATAAATATGTTTATTAATTTAAAAAAAATTGTGTCCGGTATAATGTCAAGCGAATTGGATAGATTCATTTATATATACAAGTCTGATACTATTGCTACATTATCACATGACAAGCTTAGCGGTAAATAAAATATAAAATATCATAAGCTTTCTATACCGGAGTTTTAGAGAAAAGTTTTATCAATTACATAGAATATTACGACACAAATTGATGATAGTCCATAACAATGGTAATCGATTTGTAAATATAAATGAGACAGCTTAATATAGATTATTTTAAATTTGATATCACAAGAATCAAAATACAATACGTATTACATCATATATTAATACAGATTTAAATATAGTGGGATTTATAATATAAATTAGCTGCGAAAGTGATGTTTGAATAATATTTTTACAACAATTACGTGATTACATTACAATTTGGTACTGGCTGGTTGCAATAAAAATTATATTAATAATTTGAGAACTATTATAGCTTTTCTAATATTATACTTAAGCTCTATATACAATATAAGCTCATATGGATTGTTAGTATTAGTTCTGGTACTTAAATTTTCTTACTTTTACAACTATAACAAAATATCATTGCACTGAATCTAACATATAGAGAACTTCTCTCTAATGTATATTTCACTTAATCTTATTTCTATATCAATGAGAATGCGTCACACATATATCGTGTTTGGAATAAAAATTATAGTTATATTTCTTCCGCGGAACGATCCATTTCACCATAATCATGAAGTACCAACACCACACTGTAAGAATTTTAGGAAACGAATGTATATAATTCAAATAACAAGTACAACACAAAAGATGATGTGAACGATCGTATTAAATCCCTCAACCCTTAGTAGGATCGTTATTCCATATGTTTATAAAATATTGCACGGAGAAAACGATAATAATAATAAGTATAGTATCTACGAAGCTCTTGATCATATTTATGTTATGATGCTGTTCACCAGATTCTCTTTGCTTCTTTACAACTTGTTCTACAATCTGCTGTATACGATTCAATTTCTCACCGTGTCCTATCATTTGATGCTCTACTTCTTTCATTATGTCAATTAATCTAAAATGAATATAGATTTAAATATTATATATTATCACAGATTATAAATTGTGTAATATAAAATTAATAATTCGTCACGATGCCTTTGTTATATTTTAATATTCTTACCTAGCAGTTGAACGTCTTCTTTTTCCTAACGATTGACTAGAATCAGTATGTGCCTCTGCAGATGAACTTCCAGAATCATGAGTCTCTGTTAAAGGCATATTATTTGATAGTTGCCTCTTAGAAGATTTGAGCACTGATAAGGAGGAACGTGATTCAGCTTGTAATAATGGAATCTGCAATAATTTATAATTTAAATAATTAATTCAATTTAAATATGCATACTTTTTAAAAACTTTATTCGATTAATATGAAGTGCTAACATTAATGTTTTCTGAGTTTAAAATTTAGCTAGAAATTATTTTAATTTTTAAAATTATGCCTTGTCTTCTTTTTTTTATTCAAACTACTTGAACAAATGTGCTTTCTGGATTACAGTGAACGTACGTATTAAAGTACGAATAACAGTACATAAAAATAATTTGTCTCTCTATTTTATATTTAAATATTGTGCAAATGAAAAGAGATAAGAGATCTTAATTTGTTAAAAATATAAACAATAGTAATAAGTAGTAAAAGAATTTTTTTATTAGCATGCATAATTTTTGCTTTTATTGCTTTTATTCTTGTCATTTATTAAATTTTTCTTTTTTTTTTATTGATTTTAGTATTTATTTAGTGTTTTTTATCTTTTATATTATATTTCTTCTCTAATGAAAGCAATATGTTTTGATGATATGTACAGATTTCTGCTTCAGAAAGATGACATTACATTATGTACAACATTTCACAATTATAAAAATTTAAATATAGAAAATTCTATACATTATTAAGTATTATACTTAACTGTTATAATCATCTAAGATATATATTTAAAACTTACTTTGAATGTGTAATAATTTTAGATTCTTATATATAATGGCATTTTAAAACCAATAAATGATTACGCAGAGATAACGTTAAGTTGATTAGTAAATACACAATATAATAATAATAACAATTAATATTACGCATCAATTAAATTACAAGTCAAGCGACACAAGTTTATTAAAAATATCAGAGCTGTGTACAATCTATAGATAGCAAATAGAATAAAGCAGTATAACATGCAGTTGTTCAGTAGTACTGCTGGAGAAAGTAGAAAATAAATACATAAAACGATTAAAGTACTTATTACTTATAGAAATGTGTACAAATGTTAAAACAGCATGCACAGTGCAAACTACATCTTACATCGCTGTACCTGTGATTGTGGATCAGTAGATACAATACTACCAGTACGCATGATAGGTGTTTTATGTCTGGTCTTTGTGCGCACTACATAATTTTCTTCGTATTGTACTACATCGTTTCTCGGATCCCACGGTCTTATATCAGCATGCCGATAAACCCAATTTCCAGTTATAATGTCCTAATGGAATCAGAAAAAGTTAGAAATTATTTTGCAAATATTAATATACGATAAATAATTTATATGTAAATAAATATCATATGAAAGTAGCGAGTATATCGTACTTGAACAAAATATTTTGGAATCCATTCTTGTCCTAAAGTCTTTCGTTCTTTAGCACGTTCTCTTTGTGCTTCCTCAAGTCGAGTTTTAGCTTCAGTAGCAGCAACCTGGTCATCCCTATTAATGGCTTGTGTAACATTGTACCACAATTTTTCGCTTTCCCACACTCCCTGATATTCCAAAGGAACGGTAAATTTCTTCAATCTTTTTTTGCGTATTTCTGGAGTTGGATTGAAGAAAACATTTTCTTGCTGTGAAATAAAACATCATATTGATTGTGAAACACAGTTGTCTAAAATCATTGATTAAGGTTTAAGTTTATCTTACTCCTGTCCGCTTGTCTGTTATTAAAATTAATCCATCCCAATATCCCGAAATAGTAGCTAAAGTTTCCTTCCCTAGACGTATTCGTCCCACAACTTGATTCATGAATTCTGCACCGCCCAAAAATGGCTAAAAATATTATATTTTTAATATAAATTACATCTTAATAAAATATATAAATTAAGATCTCATTATCAGATTTAAACTAAATCGCGATTTCATTAATAATTCGAAGTAACAAAATAAGCTATTTGTTACCTTAAGTTTAAATTCTAATTCAGTATGATAGCCGGTTTTCTCACATATTATGTTCACTTTTCCACCGAGTTCCATAGACAACGTTCCCATAAGAATGCCTTTGCAATGTGCATAAGGAATTGTCATTGTATAATCTTCACCTCTCGGCAGCATCGTTAGTACAGCGATACCATCCAAAATTGCAGAGGTTGAATTTCCTATAAAAGTTCGATATGCATATTATTAAGTAATGTTATCATTATATAAATTGGATAAAAATATTAATATAGTTATAGTTATTAATATAGTTAGTATATATTACACAGTAAATAAATTATTCACCATAAAATTTAGATTTTGCAATAATCGTAGCGCCAATAGTAAATCCATCTTGGCGATTTGTCACATAAAATCCTGAGATAGGTGGATGATGTGACAGCTAGAAAGATTAGATACATGCGTTAGGATAAAATATTAATACTAATCTATAAAAGAAAATTAATAATTGGCTGTATATTGTTCTAAATTGATCTAAGGAAATCTGTTATTGAAGTTGGAAAATTTTGGCAACGTATGTAAAACTTAATAATTAATTATATGATTAATTAATATAATTCATTTTTTATTGGATTATTACTTGTTCGGCTAAATAGAATGTCCTTGAACCATTAGGATGTTGCCAATAGCAACGGAACGTTTCGCCCAAAAGCGGATTGTATGGCTTTTTCAAACCTTGTGGTTTCTTGTAAAACCCCGACAAGTACCATTTCACTACGGCCTTCATACGTGTAAATGCATCATCTTCCAATACTGCTCTGTAAAATGAAATAAAATTCAAAAATTATAGTTAATTATTGTATGTATTGTAAATAAAAATAACAATATAGATGTACTACTATGTTTTACTAACTGGGACAATAAATCTGCGTGATAATACGAATCGGCCAGTTTTTCCAGAAATGAACGTGATTCCAAAATAAAAGTTGGCAGTACAACTTTAGACAGATCCATGCCAGGACGAACTTGTTTCATTAAGAACCATATCAAAGACTTTTGCTCTTCTTGCAGTTCCGTAACGACTTCGCCGGCCTATTAATTAATAATGGTACAATATTATAAGGAAATTAATGCAGAATATGTAATATTATGCATTCATGATATAATTAAAATAATTCAGGAAAAAACGAAACTTTGAAGAACAGAATGCAATAAATTATTAAATGTCTCTAAATAAATGTTTATTACAAATGCAATTCTAATTAAGAATTATGTTATGCAAGAATAATACTTACCGTTCCAAGAACTTCATTTTCATTAGCTGCATATGGTGTTTCGGTGATTGGCTCTGATTGATCTTCTTTGGCTGATGCCTCAGACTCGCTGTCCGACGCACTAATTTCAACATCAGCTGCTACTCCATTCTCTGGCTGACTAATATCGTCCAGGTCTGTATGCGAGGTGTATACAGGATCTAACGTTACTACTTGACGGGTATCATACTCTAAGACATGTACAGAAGGAATAGTCATGCGACGTGCTGGGGAAATTGGTGGTTGAGATGCAGAAGCAAAGCATGAGGAACTAGATGGTTGATTATCACCACTATCTGGTTCCTCATTGGGAATCGAAGATACAATGTGTTCTTGATCTGTGCCAGGTGTGGGAGATCGGTCAAGCAAGAGTTTTTCCCAATGTGTGACTGCATGACAAAGATGTTGAAACATTGGAGTTGGTGAAGGGCAAACGCTTCTAAAATCGCGATTTACAGTGGGTGAGAGTGATTGCGGGCAAGATAACAGAC
The DNA here is from genome assembly GCA_021460005.1 of Tetramorium alpestre. NCBI lineage: Eukaryota > Metazoa > Arthropoda > Insecta > Hymenoptera > Formicidae > Tetramorium > Tetramorium alpestre. The sequence goes on along the minus strand of JAJVSH010000027.1, from coordinate 919,514 downwards.
GCCTTTGAGGTGTCGTAGGCGTTCTTGGGGCATAGCGACTTAAATATACTGTTGGTGTGCCAAGCAGGATAGCAAACAAATAGAAAGAAAAAAGTAACAGCAACAGTTATTATTACTGCAATTTATGAATTTAAATATCTAAGATTACACTAATTTTTATAAAATTTCAAAATTTTTTAAGATATATATATAAATATTTCTATACTAAAGCTGCGTTCGGAAACTTCACTCGGGTACACACGAGCATCGTTCTATCTTTGTTACTTACGTAGAATTGAACAAGGACAAAATGATGCCGGTGTGCACCCGAGTGGTGTTTCCGAACGCAGCTTAAATGTTCCAATACGAATCTATGAAATTTTAATAGCAAATTCTTCAAAAAGTTTTAAACATCAATTTAATAATAAAATTAATGATTAAAGTTTATTATATAATAAAGTTTGTTGGAACAATATTTTCAGATAAAAATAATTTATAAAAAAGTTACATTGCAAAGTTATATAACACTGCACAAATAGAAAAGATGTCCATAATTTTGCATGATAATATATACGGATAAAAACAATTTTAAATTATATTTATGTTATATATAATATTGTAGAAAATCTTATTAAAACTTATCTATATGTTATTAAAATTTCTTAATCTTTTTACGCGATGTTTATTAGGTTATATAAAATTAGATAAGAAATTTGAAATTAATTACTTTCATCAATAGGAGTGCAAATTGACAAATCACCATGCATCATTCACAGATTATACTTTTTGTATAACATACTTTTCTAATTATTAAATGCCTTTATCAATTCTCCAATTCTCTATTCTATTTATACTGTTCTATCAAAAATATCGATTGTCTATTCTTTTGTTTTATATAAAAATTTCGATATGTCAAAATGTGTTATATTTGAGTAATAATAATGTCTTATGTTTATATTTATTATATAGCTTTATATAATAAATAGAATGTTTTAAAAATAAAATTGATAAAGAGATACTAATAACTTATAAAATAAATTAAAAAATAAATAATAAAATTCAAGAACATTTTTACTGTGGAATAATTGATATCAAATTATTATCCGTGAATGAAAAAAACATGCAGAAAAAAATCCTATACGTGCTATTAGAAATTCCATTTCATAAAAATTTCATTTCAACGCAAAATATTTCACTCTTATTGCACATTTAAATATCTTTTAAATATAGTAAGTAGGAAGCTATGTCAATGATACTGACCGTGATCATCAAAGTGCTTCTCATAATCAGCCTCGCTCCATTGAGTTTCATGAGTAGTGGTTGCATCGTGTGGTAAAGGACGCGGTAATGCGCTTGTCGAGCGTACTATTAACGAAGAACAGCGTAACGATAATTCAAGTGCGTCTAACCAACATTTGCCTGCCGCTTGGGACGGTGCTCGAAAAATTAAATAAGATGTTGGCAAAGGTTGTACAACAGCACCTGGAAAATATTAATTTGATAATAATTATAACTAAAATAATTGCTTATAATTATAAGAAGCTAAAATTGTCTGTAGTTGCATATATACATATATATATTACTAAATTAGATTATAGGTATTATCTATTAATATAATGTAAAAAAAAATAAAATTGCTACATGTGAGCAGTACATGTAAAATATACATAATGTCATAGATATATACCAATAGCTTCTTTTTCTGGTCCTCGAGGAGCCCAGATAGATTGCTCCAAAGGATGAAATAATTTAAAACAAAATCCATCTTTCTTACTCGGACGTTCTATAACTTGACATGTATTGAGTAATACCGTTCCCACCCAATGATTACTCTGTAATAAATATCAATCGTAGATATCTTAAAAGAATGCGCAATCAAAAAAGAAGAGATGCAAGTGCGAACCTTTGTCTTTGGACTTTTATACAGTAGCAATAATCCAGGTTTCAGAATACACCATAACTTGGTCCAACTTTTCAATGTGCCGCGAACTTTTAACCAATCACTCATAACAATAACGGTTGGATCTTTGAAAGAACTTAAAAGTTCGTTGGCTACTCTTTTCTTTTCCATTCGATAATTCTTTCTCTGAGCCTTATACGATTCCTTTCGCGTTAATTTGCCGGCATCCAACGACTAAAAATATCATAAAAAAATGTTATTTATTTAAAAGACATATTCAAATTAGATCATATCTTATACTTCAAGTAATGCAAAATAAAAGTACAATTAAGAAGAAAAAGATGTGAAGATCTGTAAAAATAAGTAAAAGAGAATCAAATTTTTTGATTGTGTATATAGTTTATAGTTTATATTATCGATTGTGTATAGTTAAAAAATAATTAAAAAAATATTTTTAGATATAAATCCTAAATCAAATCTGTTGTAATCTTTCAGCCATAAAACGACTTATAACAATAAATAAAATAATAATTTTGCAAAATTTGTTTTCAACATATTGGCTTTCTGGATATAAATGTCTTAATGAACAAATAAATTGTACCTCATATAGAATTACCTTGTCAGATGAATTATCCATTTTTTGATTACCTTCGCTCATTCCAGAGATCCCTATAACATATATAATTGTGTAATTATACTTTATCGTAACTAAATGTCAAAATAGAATATGTATGTACAATTTAGTCTTTAAAAATTTTCAAATTTTAGAATACTTAAAAAAATACATTAAAAAAATTTTTAATATATTGTTACATCATAAATACTTTAATTCAGAAATAATCTTAATAAACATTTTTAAGTGAGATTAGTATTATATTAGTTTTAACACACAATGTATCTAATAAGTATATGTTAAATTATATATTTCACATATTGTATATTTTCATTTTGTTATACTTACAATTTACAGATAATTTTTAATAAATGGACAAGTCAATGGCTGTTTTCATAAAATCAAACTTAATCACATATTAAGTGATTTAAAATAAAGAATAAGACAAAATCCAAGTATTCTATTTTTTTTAGAGAGAAATAATGCATACTTATACATTATAAAAAAAATAAAATTACAATATTTTCTTTATAATAAAAGAAATTCAAATGTAATATATTATTCCATATTAGTTTTATATAAATAGAATCCTATATAATCACGCATTCAATCAACTAGAATACAAATATAAAGTAACACACAGATATTACGTTTTCTACGTCATAATTGAACAAATCAAGATAATTTGTTGTTTTAATGTTGTTTCAAGAATATTAATTAATATTCAATTTGGTTTCTATTGACAGACAGCTTACTTAATATTTCATTTCATAGGTTCCACATATTTGATTATAATTTATAAAATGTTTTACAAAAAAATACAAGATAATATTCAACAATGCATAACAGTAAAAATTTATTATCTTGATTTGTGTCATAAGTATATCACACATTATATTTATATTAAATTATCTATTCTTATTCTGTTTAAATATACATAACACGATGTATATACGTTTATGTTACGGTTTTTAATTATATAAAATAAATTATATAACATAAAACTCAAATTTTTGAAAAGTTATTATTGTACTAAATCGTATCTGTTATGTTAATATATGCAGAATATGCGGTAAATTTACAAGATTTGCATCAAATCTTGCTAATACTTTTAAACAATTTTAGATTAAATTAATTTCTTATTTTTACAATTTAGATTATATGACACAATTAGTTACAAATTTAAACATAATTATTCAAAAATAAAAAATTTTGATTTACCAACTTTCAAAGATGCAAATTAGGTATTATTGCAACAAAAAAATCATGCTTAAAAGGAAATATTCACTACTTCACAAAGAGATATTTAACATTAAAAATCAAATTTTGGAAGGCAGCATGCAATGTTTTTTTTTTCTAAAAATACCATCTAGCAATCTATAAAAATATAATTAAATTTTTAACGCAAACCTTATGAAACAACTCGTACAATACAATAAGATATAAACATTTATATTGCATGATTACACTGACAATGAATTACACAATCGGGAAGATCGATCAGTGCTCTCTTTTATATAAATAATAATTAACTATTAAATAAACATTTTTTACGTATCTGAAACTTATTTTACAAGCATATAATGCAGATAATAAGCATTAAATGGCACTGCTACATATAAAAAAAAGCTCAAAATTTGTAAAGAAAATTGCATTTAAAACGATACGCAAACACAAACGTCTAGAAAAGAGCCATGTAAGCCATACACAGGTCTCATTGTCAGCATCTAGCATATTTATTATATTGCAAAAATAAAAGTATATAACGCTAATCAAATTTGGGAAGCTGTTCGCAACTGTTCAGTTATCCCAAACTCTAACAACGACGTATTACTTTCGAAAATATTTCTAGGTTTATACCTGGAGAAACTGGAGGTGCACCGATGGTAATATTTATGCTTGTTGAAAGGGACTCAGTTGATGGAAGTTTAGGTAATGGTGTAGACTGTGCTTGGACGCTGCCTCTTCGAGGTTGTCGATCCGCTGGTTCTACATATTTAGCACTTATTCAATTGCACTCAATATTTATTATCACATCTTACGTCATATTAAGAAATAGAAATCGTCTCTAAAAGAACTATTCGGTCGATTGGTCGACCGTAGACAGCCAGAATTAAAATCTTCTACGTTACAGACAGATGAGATAACGTGTAGTAACAGAAGGAATGTCGCAGTATTATTATCCTTTGTGTGATGGACGAAATGACAGTTGCAAAAACGCGTGATTGCCTGCAGTTGAGTGAGAGATATCGCATGTTTGTCCACTCTATTGCGTATATGTATGTATACATACGCTACGTAAAAAGAAATAGGATACACATGCTTAATTTATACATGCACGATAGAGAATATGCTTCAACTTCATATTGTTACATGCAGCCAAGCAGATCATATATGCACGCCGATATACATATATTTACAAAAGAACTATCCGCAAAATAATATATCGCAAAATAATGATCAATAATACATCCATCTTATAACAGCACAGTTTTTTTTCAACAAAAATATCACAAAAAAATAATGTATTACAAGTCATTAGTAGAGATAATCTAGACACACATTTGTAGAGCTTGTAAATATAGTTTCCACACTATATTCGTTTTTCTTGTATACGTGTATCGTGTTTTGTATATATGGTAACAAAATAATGTTTATACGGTAAAGAGACATGTCGTGTGAAAAATGTTATCTAGAACACATTGACTGCACCTTTGCACTTCAACCAACGATTTACAGTAGTCAATGTAAAATCATACATTGTCCTCATTGTATATTGCAGGACAAAACCAGTGGAAAAGTGGGTCGTAAAGCATAAGTTATTATCCACAACAAACTGTAAGTGCTTATAGCGGTATAGGGATTCCTGCTATAATATGAGAATGGTTTGTTACACTCTCAAGTATTGATTTCCATTTTTCCGACAGTCAGATATGCTACAGTATGTATTTCATTCATATTAATAAGCTACCATAACTGTGCACCTGGCGTACCTTCATTGTCAAGATTACTATGCACTTTCATACATAAAACATATAGATGAAATATGTCACTAAACGGACACGCAAGTAACATATAAAATATCCTTTTAACACAACTGTTATGTTATATTAAACGTATTTCATTTACGTTGAAAGCATAGAATTGAATTCAAAGTGTACCACTTTTATCTTTCCTGATATTTCCAAGGATCATTTTAAATATCCAAAATATTTTCAAGTAGTGTAAAGCTTGTGATTTGTTATCGCAAAAATAAATTTTAGAAAAAAACGCTTGCGTTCATAAATAACAAATTGTAACAGACAAATGTAAATACCTTGACCTTTGTAAACGTATAAATATAACTGTTATGTAAATGTAAAAAAAATTGTACGTAATTTATGATGTTACATAAATCAGTCTTAGAACACTAATAGTAGGGCAGAGTTCTGCAGAAACATGCCGCAATTACATCTATATTCTTAATTGACGTAGTTCAAATGTCAATGGCAAAATGCTTAAAATACTTTGACAAAGCTCATGAATTTCTTTAGGAAATGTAATCTTTGTGTACATAAAATTATGAAAAACGCAACCTTCTTAATTTCGTACTTTCATTGCTCCCCTAATTTCATATTTTTATGCCTAATATCCATTTCTATCAATTTAAATTAACTTAATTTTATTTCTTACTAGTTCCAAGAATCAGAAAAGGATAAAAAACAAGTTAAACTGATTGTGAGTGAGATTAAAGTTAATCTGCTTTGGTAAAAATGGAAAAAAACATAAAGGTCGATTTTTCCAACTTCTTGATAAGCTAACTAATAGTTAAATTATACGTCTGTCTTTATTATAGCTTCAAATTAGACAAGTTCAGTTGTATAATTTAATCATTAATTCACTGAAAAAAAATTCTGGTCGAAAACAAATAAATCAGAAAATCTTGTAGAATTAATTAAATATTCTGGTTATTATAAATACTTTATAAAATATTGAGTTCTATTTTTTTTTGTAATAATAACCATAATTTCTATTATAATAACCAGAATATTTAATCACGCCTACAAGATTTTCTGATTCGTCCGTTTTAAACAGAATTTTTTTCAATGTTAACTTACCAAGAAGTTGGCAAAACCAGTCCTAAACGCTTCACAGCTAATGCGTAATTTCTTACAAACTATATTACATTATATCAAATAATTACATCATTACAATTTACGAGCGATAGACTCATGGAAACAATTATTAACGTCATTATAGCGTTTTATAATAATTGAATTGTTTACATCCTGGCGCTATTACACACATGACGTGTCCCCACCAAGATATAGAACATGGTAATACAATAATGATAATGATAATAAAATAGCACTTACGGCTAAGGGATCGACTGACATTCGGTGGTGTCATGGTCTTGTAGGTGTCCGCGGAGCTTCCGACCGGCACGGAATGTGTCTCCGGCTGCAGACGATGTTGCTCACCGCCGGGCACGACGATCGGCTGCGAACTCATTGCAGATCGACGATCCGTATCGTGGGCTTCGATCTGACACGAGGACATTACATTCTTCCGCGTCGAAGCCGACGAGCGCGTCGGACGGAGCGGTGACGACGGCGGCGGCGGGAGCGACAAGGGGGATCAGNGGTTGTCCGTCGAGATAGACAGCTAGACAGTTCATGGAGAATAACAAATCGTTAGGAACACACGCGGAATCAGCGGAATGTCCACGGATGCGCGCGCGCGCGCATGCGTGTGTTTACCTCGTCGTACGTCGGTCACGACTGTGTGACGCCAAGGCGTCGCAGCGGCGATTCCACCACGTTCGTCCGTCCGACGGTCGGCTCGCAACTGCGGACGCGCGCGTGTATGTGTCCGTGCGTATGCGTGTCAGTCCATCGCGCCGCGACGGCGGCGAATTACGCGGCTCCGCCGCGTAGGCAATTAGCACGCGGCGGGGGGGCGCGAGCGGAGGAGTGCGACATCGCGGACGTGCCGGGCGGCTCTTCCGCACAGCGTTAACCGCGGATCTGCTCTCTTCGTGAGGCGGCACGGTACGCCGTCGTCGATCACTCTACAGCGGCCGGCCTTGGGGGCCACTTCCGCCCGCGGTTGCTGCGGCCTGCGGCGAGCCGGACGAGATTACGGCGTGAACGACGTCGCGAATGGACAACCTGCGAGGCGCGATCGCACACCATCGATCTACCCGCGCGGGCCACTCGCCCGTCGCCCCGCGGTGCCCCCGAGGAGATGCGAATGAGAGGGAGAGAGAGAGAGTGAGAACGCGAATGCGGCGCGCACGCGCACTCAGCGCTTCGCGACTGCACCTGCTGCACTATCTGCACTCGCGACGAACGTTTCGCGCGCGACAACGTGACGGGAGGGAGACCCCCAGTATAAGCAAAAAAACATTAAGTCAACATTTTTAAATTTTATGTAAATTTGTCCAACTTTTTGACATATTTTCTAAATATTTTATACACATTATTATATAATATGTAAATATAATATGATATTTGTAAATATCACGGAAATATTTTAAAAAAATTGTTTTGAATGAATTTGGAACGCGACGTATTCGTTTAGTTTACTCTTTCAACCCATCTCAGAAGCAGGGTTCATAGAGTTAACTCTAATGTTTACTCTCGGTTTAACTTATCTTGTATTCGTTTCCAATTTTTAGAATTAGAAAAAAGATAAAAAGTATGTTAAACTGAGACTAAAGTTGATCTGCGTTGGTAAAAATGGATATAAGAATACTTTATTCTTACTTTTGGAACGAATAGACTCCGCCTAGTTATTACAGTCAATTACTTCGTGTTTTTGAACGGCGATAGAGTTAACTCCGCTTCATTGTCAGAGTAAAGTTTTGAAACGCAGGGTTCCTGGAGGATTTTTTTCCTCGCGCGCTCGTTGAGCCGACGGTGTCGCCGCTTCGTCGCGTGACGCACGACGCGATTCCACCGTCGTATTGCCGATGGCGATGACGAGGACGATGGACGATGACGATGACTTGATCTCTTTTTTTTTTTGTAGTTTACGTTTCACTGACGGACAAATCTTTCATCTTCTCCTCTCGGCGTTTGATTTAACGGACGGTCGAGCGCTCCGCTGGAATGTCCGGCATCGTTTTTCTGAGAGCGCAACCGGCCGTGACTGATGACGTTTCGCGTACGCGGGTTTGATTGAACGTCGTTATCGCGCTCCGCATCCGCCGATTGACCTTTTCGGTCCTCTCTTTCTCTCTCTCTCACGCCCTCTCTCTTTTTCGCGCGCGCGCGCTTTCTCACTCTCTTTGTCGGCTCTTCGAGAGGACTGATCGATTGCTGATATATGTAAATTTTTAATAATCGCGGCCGCGCCCCACCCACGGCTTCGTTCTAATATTAACATGACATATCCACCTTAATGCTCCGCCTCCGTCTCTGTGTGCGTTGCATCGCGGCATATATTGTATTTCTAAAAGAGAAACGCTAATTCTAGGCCGGATAAAACCGGCCACCAGTGCGCGACGGTCCGCAAACTAGCGCTTCGTTAACCCTGGAATTTTATAATGGAACTCTTTCTCTCTCTCTCCGGGCCTATGTGCGTTCAACGGGCGTTCGATCGTAAATTGCTGAAAAATTTGCACGAGTGCAGTTGAGCGTGCTCCGAATTAAATGAGCTAATTTCAGGCTTTACCTCGATTTTCCCTCTCTCTGCTTGCATTATGCGCAGAATCGTGATGTAGCGGGAGAGAGAGAGAAAGAAAAAGAAGGGAAAAAGAGGGAGAATGAGAGAGAAAGATGAAAAGAGTGAGAGCATGTCGATAACTCAACGTCGTTCACACTTTATCGATACGATCTGCAAATTAGTTCACATAAATCAAACAATCTGCGCACTTCTTTTTTCTAGCACCATTCAATACCAAACTCGATGAAAAAAAAAAATGATGAATCTTTCGACTTAGCTTTGCATTTGACGCGTCTTCGTTTTTTTTTTCAAATAAAATATACTTGATTATGTAAGCAAAAAAAATAACACTTAATTTCCTTCTCCCCTTCCCTTTAATTGCGCAGATTATGTCGCGTTCTTGCGTCCTCTCGCGACATACATTCATTTCATTATCGATACAGGAGGGAAAACAAACAGAGACGTCAAATAATCGAATCTAGGAATCCGTTTTAATGGCATTTCGCGTATTCTACGATTGACAGGACAATGCGCGGTACAACGTGTGCACGTCGAATGTTGCTTATTCATAAGGCAATTAAAGCGGCGCGATTTACGCGCGTGCTCTCTGCCCTGCGATTCTTATTGCGTATACACAGCTTCTTGTCCACTCGCGGCGCGTTGTGATTGGCCGCGCGAATTTTCGATCGCAATCACGAGACGAGATGCTCTTTGAACCGTTCATTTTTCAATTCTCTCTTTTATAATCTAACTCCTCTCCTAAATAAAAAATTCAGTTACAATATCTATTTTTATTTTAAAAATATAACACATGTAATTTATAATTAATTAGATCTTATGTTAATCTATCATATTCACATCGTACGCAATGTATCTCGGCTTTTTTTAGCAGGTAAAAAAAGTAAAAAAAGTAAATCAAACTCGATTTACAACAATTGTTAACGCATGTATTGTTATATAACATTTAATTAACAATTCAATTCAAGATTATTAATCGTTACGGCTGAGTCAGCTTCGGTTTTTTACATCATAATTATTATGCAATCATAGCAATTATAAAGATTCATTTTCCTTTAAAGTCAATATTTAATGAGTTTATTGTTATTAGTTAATTGTATTAGTTAATTAGTTTATTGTAAAATTATCTGTGCATATAATGTGTTCTTTATGTCAGATTTTTCAATCTGTCTTCTAACCTCATTAATCTTAAAGATTGTTCTCCTACTTGCACATTTTGGCACAAAAAGCAAAAAAACTTTCTTAAAGAATTTCCCTTATTTATATAAGTAGCTGCAGATCCAAACGGAGCATTCTCGGGCTTTGTCTAGTAAATTATTTTTCTCATCGTCAGGAATCACATTGTTCTCGTATTTGTACATTTAGACACAAAACACTTTTTTCTGATAATTTTGTTTTGTAACTTTTTTGTTTTCTGTTATTTGTTCATTAATTTTTAATTGTTTTTTTTTTTGTTAATTTTTTTACTGCAACAAATTTTTATTTTTCGCTCCAAGGACGCTCCAAACTTCAAACTACATGATACGTTTGGCAATTCTTGGACGAAGAGACGAGAACAAAGACTCTAAATCTTTTATGTCTCGCTGAATGCTGGATTGGATTTTTTACCAGATGAAAAACTAATAGTTTAATAAACAGTCGAATGGTTCAGATTTCAATTCGTATTAACTTAAACTTTCAATTAATATTTTATATTCTTTAGGTTTACTTTGCTGTGTGATATAATAAAAAATGAAAATACGTAGCTCTTATCAATTTGAACACTACGTGCATATCAAAGTATATTAAATTGAGAATTAATGATGAAAAGGACAAAAAAGTGCTAAAATATAAAATATTAATTTTTTGTAAAAAGGGATAATGCATGCTGCGCATACGGTAATGTAAAGGTTGAAAGTGCCAGAGAAATTAATTTTAGTTCATAGAACGTTCGAATTATTAATATTCAGTAAAAAAATTCTAAATTGGCTCGTACTAAAAAATGTTATTTTTGACATTTTCATCCTTCTGCACAATTAATTTCGTAGAGCATTCATAAACAAAATAAAAAAATACTGCAAATTTGTGCTTTTCAGTCAAGGACGGGAGACATGTAATATTAAAAGAGACGTGCACAAATGCAGATGAAAAAAATGCGGGGAAAATTCTCCTCCCAAAATGAAAGCGTAAACTATTCACGCCTTGATAATGCCGGAACGTGCCGGCAGGCCAGTTTCGGATGCGCGTTTCCGATGTCCCGCCGGTCTCGTGTGATGTCGCCGCGCGCAAGCCGGCGCGATACAAATTCAGTCAGTCAACTCAGTTTGCCTACGGCTGTCTTCACCGTCGGTTATCGGTGTCGTCGGCCGGTACAGAGGACGCACAGTATCCGCGTAAAGTTTCGAGACAGCATCCGGCGGTCCGTCCAACCCCTCCCTTCGTCGAAGGGCTCATCGGCGGCGCGCGTCGCCCGGCGGTTCAGTCACTCCGGTCTGCTCCGGTCTCTCCAGTCCAGCGAGTCTAGTCCAGTCGCGCGGTCGCAGTGTGCCGAGTGTGCGATGGCCGAACGGTGCGCGAGCGAACAGGTATCCGCGGCGAGTGCCGCGAGGAAGACCCCGTCAGCGGCCGGCAAGCCGCTCTGCTGGCAGCACCGGCTGTTCGGCAAGCAGCTCGTACGCTGCAACCATGTGAACGACTCGGCGAGGAAGTCGATCGACTCGGCGGCGGCCGCGACGCTCGTCCACGAGGACGGCCGGCCGGTCTGCGAGATCGTCGGCATGTACTTCAGCTTCGTCAATCCCGGGGCGACCTGCGACGACTTCACCCGCCAGCTGGTCGAGCTTTATGCGAGTATCAATGGCAACTGCGGCAGCGGCGGCGGTGAGAAGAGGAAGAGGCTCGAGGTGGTGCACGTGGTGCTCTGGAGCAACGCCACCGACGAGCTCGACTCCGACGAGACCTTCCGCGGTCACGTAGCCGATCTACCCTGGCTCGCCGTGCCGAATCGCGACTACGAGAGAAAAGTAAGCGGTTTCTTCATTCGCTCAGCATGACAGCACGGCGCCTTGCATTATTTCACGCTTTCTTTCTTTTTTTCATCCCCCTTCCCCGCATCCCATTCCTTCTGGACCTCCTACCTGAGCTTTGGAAGATCGACGATGTTGTGACTACCACGTGCTGTTTTACATGGATCTCAATTGAACCCTGCCGACTTTGTGACCATTGTTAACATTGTTTCAACTTCAAACGTTTGCGACTGGCTCTATTAACAATATGATGTTTGGAGAAAACCTTGAAGTTTCAACCTTACAATTAGATTACTATCTAACATCGGTTCTAAAAACCTCGAGTAAAAATTTTCAAAATTTGGCTAAATATTCTCCTTTATACATTTTTCTTTATATAATTCTCTTTTATATATTTTATAATTTTTTTATAACTTTTTCACTATGATTCAATAAAATAAAACTTATATAGATATTACGTTCCAAATCTTTAACTTTTATTTACTCCAAAGCAAATTTGATACCTTTTTATCCTTGTATTTAATCAAGATACTAAAAATCTCAAGCAAACTACAGTTATGTTCCAATTAAAATTAAAATAAATAAATAATAGTTAAAATTAGTAGATAAAAGTTGAAGATAAAGATTAGATGAAAGCTTTGTGTTTTCCAGATCCATAGTATAATAACAGAGTAAAAATTAAGGATAATTTAGAGTTAATAATGCATGTCTCTTTGTCGAAAAAAAAAGGAAGGCGAGCGATATGTTTAAGCACTGACGAACTTGATTAATTTTATAATTGGATGGATTTACGTAAATCACGCATTACTAAAATAGAAATAGTTCAAGCAGTTCATTATTAGAACGGAATCAACGATCGAGTTGTTTGATCGATTCGCAATCTGCGATTAACCGATTCACTTTGAGTATTAATGAAAGCAATTGGAGTAAAAATAGTATTTACTGTAAACAGAAATGTGAGTAATCAGTTTTCATTTCTTCGTTCTTCATCATTTATTATATTTTTGATATTTGAATCAGAACAATTATAGTAATTAGGTTACAAACGATCCGAAAGATAATTAAAATTTGAAAGACAAATGAATAGAATTACTTGGTCATCAGAAAAGACCGTATTTGAAGATGTCTTTTTTCAAGCGAAAATTTTGCTCATTATTCCTCGCAAACTTTTAATTGTCAATATCAGGTATCTTAGAAAATAGATTTAAAATATTATTAAAATTAATTAAGAAATAGAAAGTTTACATTTTCAATATTTAATTCAGAAAAAAATTCTTTAAGATCATCTTCGAATAAAAAGCTAATTTTTTCAGCTTGCGGTATTTGTGATTGATAGGATATGTACCGTAATCAGAGATAATGAAATAAAAATGCAGATATAAAGAGTTTCTAATTGCGTCCAACGAAGAAAACGACGGAAAGAGAAAAAGAGCCAAAGAGATGAATTGAGGACTAATTATGGAAATTGGTAAAAGTGTTAAAAACAAAATTTTTCAGTTTAGCGAATTTAAAACTTCTCTTGTTATTCGACATTCATAAATATTAATAATTCGGGCTTTCTATGGACTAAAACAGATTTTTCTGACTCTTTCACTTTATCACCTTATACAACATGGCTCATATATTCCTCTTCACCAAAAAAAAAAAAAAACAAGAAAACAAATTTGATATTTTGGCACTTTCACCCTTTTCCAGCATCGGTCCTCAATTTGCTAGAACATCCATCCCGTAAACATCGCCGTAGGCGGCAATTTTGGATATTGCATGCACGCACGTATGGATATGTCATTCCGGCTGGGGGCGAAAACGCACAACCTCCGTTTTTCGTTACAGCCACGGGCGTTTTATCCCTATCGACGTACAGTCGCGCTATTTAAGGTCCGAATGTTATTTGCGCGAACGCGCCAGGCGGAGGGAGGAGGATCGGGGTCGCATGCACGCATGCACGCTCCGTTCCTTCGAGGCGTATTATTCACCCGCGCGCTATCGTTTTTATCATCACCATTCCCCGATGTGCATTATCGCCGATGCTACGCAGAAGTTCGAGGAAAATATTGCGACAAAGAAAATTGCGAAAGTGTAGCTTGTGAGAATGGGGCTCGCGTGTGAATGGGGCTCGGGGAGGAAGAGTGGTGCTCCAGGTGTGGCGAAGTGTCTCGTTGTTGCGTGCTATCCGTTAATGTATTTCGAGCTTCTCCTCACCCCGAGGGGCACTCGAAAAATTAGAGAGTGGTGAATATTTGACGATAACCGGCGCGCAGAAAGCGTAGCTTTACAAGCGATGCGATATCTTTATGGAATTAAACGTCGGTTTTCTCTCAAGGGGATTTTCTCGAACGTTGGTTACGAGTGTTCGGTCGCGAGAAACGACAGACACGCGATCCACTAATCGAATTTTTCCGCGAACACGCTCCGAAGTATTTCTTGTGAAATTCATTTAGCTAGTTTTTACATGGACGTTACTTGTCGATTAATTGTATCATCGAAACTTTTTTAATTTAACATAAATATATGGAAGATATTACAGCAGATTAAACGCAGAGAATACTTGAGATGTTCGAATGTTATGAGAAACGTTGAACCACCATTTTATCCAGCTCAGGTACTTTATGCCCATTGATGTTTATAATAGAGATGTACACAGGATACAATATATGTATACATTTAATTTATCTCAATTGCGAGACGGCCATAACGACGAGCCGTAATCAACGTCAAGTAGCATTGCGATTGGTCCTCGCTCATTAATTCCAAACTTAAATTACTTTTGAGAGCATCTCGCCGTAATCGCGAATGCTTTGTGATAGTCGAGTAAGAGGCACTGAATTAATTGAAGATTACGACTAATTGTAAGTAAGAAAAATTAAAGATTGATTTTATCTGGAACGACCTATCGTGCTGTTGCAAAGTGCATAAAATACGTCGACGCGATTTGAATTGTCGCATTTATTTAAAATTGAATTGTTCAGAGAATCGATATCTCTCCTGTTTAAAAAAAATAACGTTCGTTTTTATGAAGTATTTGTCATGACATCGGTGAAGTTGACATTCTAAAATGTGAATTTTTACAATATCAATATAGCGTTTAATTGTCCACAATTTGTCCATATTTGTCCATAAAAAATAATCGTTTTTGTCCAAAAAATTGTAAAATATAAATAAAAGTAAACAAAAAGATTTCATCAGCTAAAATTATACATATATGAATTCTATTATTTGTCTACATTTGTCCATAAATAATTATTTTTTGCCTACCTTGTAAATATATGTATACAATTATATAATTTATTATTTAATTTACTTATTAGGTATATTCAGAATGGATAATTCAAAATTGTTTTGCATTTACTAAACTCTCAATACTTTGATAAGGTCAACTGTTATTTTACTTTTCGCACGTATTTTAAGCCTCCATCAACGAGATCACAAAAAGACGCGCGTGGTTTATCGCGTCGCTTATCGACCCGGTCATTCGCCTTTTTCGTGCCTGTGCATTTTCGGTATTTCTCCATTCTCCCTATTTCGCCGCGGGACATATAGAGATAGAACTCTCGGCTATACAATTTACGCATATCTAGGAAGTTTTACACGCTTCGATGTTTTAATCAGCGAGGTTGCTCATTGCTTTCATGTTTTTTTTAAATCGCCTCGTAAGAAAATGACCGTCTTTACCCGCGAGCAACACTAACGAAAAAGTCACTCCGCGGGGAAATAAAAGGGGTTGAACCGACGACGGAGAGGCATCTCTATTCCGGACGGATGGTCGACCTATATCTTCCTCAAATAGCGTTCCCGTCCGTTCCACGCGATAATGAAAGGAATCGATGGAGGGACGGAGATGAGCTTGCAGGGTGTATGTTTCTTTTCGTTCGCGCGACCTCGTGCGTACGAGATTGTTCATGAAAGATGCAGCGCGAGCACCGTTTCGTCAAACTGCCAGAAAGTCCGAACGAGAGGCGTGGGATTTCGAATCGTCTCTCCGCTCGCTTTTTGTAATTGCGTTTTGAATTTTAATCGAAGGAATCAGCCCTCGAGTTGAAATAACGTTGTCGTTGATGATTCAGTAATTTTATTTGTATTTACGCCGCTGCAACATTAATCAAAACACAAGAAGTGAATCGTATAAATCGCGGATTCTATACGCTCCATTTAATTCTGAATGAACTTTGCGAAACTACAGCTCGAAGTTTCATTGCGAAGCTGTTTAATTCTGCGCGCTGGGAGAAGAGGAACATTTCTGTGTCTGTTTCTACCAACGCAGTTTAACTTTATCTTGGTTTAATTTTCTTTCAATTTTTCTAGTCTTGGAAACTAGAAAAAGACGAGAAGCAAATTAAACCGAGTTTAAATAACTTGAATCTACATTGGCAGAAATGGACATTAATGAAGTCAACCGAATCTTTATAACGAAATCCCATGTCGTAATAAAGAATCTCACAGTCAAGAAACTCGGCGATACATCTGAGATTTTGTGTAGGCAATCTTTGTATAAAATATCTTGCAGACTGTTTGAAATATCCGAGCACGGAGTGTAGATCTGGATTACATCCGATTTGACGGATGTACGTCAATATAACGTAACGTAATTGTTTATACACGATATAATCAACAAAGTGATTCGCCGAAATGCTAATTTAAACATTGCGGTCTCTCGGAGAGATTAGCGTACATTAGACTGTTTGTACTGATTATTCGAAATTTGCTAATTAAGTTATCGTAGATTGGCTGATAGCTTTCTCTTTCTCTCTTCTCTTTGTTTCCCCCACTTCCCTCTCTCGGTTCATTTCCTAGATCTATCATTCCATTTGGGCGCACAGATTAATCTTCCATTACGGGATTAACCTTCCATTTGGTACCGTACAATTGTTAATTGGTTACTATAAATGGTGTAATTATGTACTTTTGTGTATATTGATCAGAAATCGTATATCTTGTTAATGAATATCTTCTACCAGCAAATAGTTTATACAAAATAAAAATCATTATATTAACGTTAATGTGACTAAAATTTTTTCTCGATATTATAAAAGTAATTTTGTATTAATTAATTAAACAATGGGACCGATAATGCTACGAAGATAATTAGTACTGACTTTAATAAGAACTTTAATTCTCAAAGATAAAAAATATCATGAAGGCGATAAGTATTATTAACTTATAATTATATATTAAATATCAGCAGCGTGGTAAAAGATAATTAATATGGATAATGATTAATATATGTAATGAATGTAAATTGCCTAAATTAATATTATAATAGATATCCTTAAAATCGTTGTATTATTAATATTGTCAATTAGCATCTAATCTGAATGTAAGTTTAACATTATTAATTAACTAAGGGATATACATAATGCGTCATTATAATTACAAAACATTGTGTCTTTAAATTAAAAATATTAATATTAAATTTCCCATTATACATGTATAATATTTATTTTGACACTGCTTTTATTTGTTAACTATTTTATTGACTTGCCAATTGATCGTTGTTTCAAACACATAAACCTTAACAATTATTTAAAAAATCACGTACAAGAATCGCCTGCAGTATCGAATGCGCACGTGTTTGTAGACAAGCGAAATCTTATCGCTACTCCATGTCGCGGTTTCCTTTTACATTTTGTTTCAGTCCCTCTTTTTTCTATCCCGGTGCATGCCCATGAATTGTGCATGGCCTGTTAGTTCGTGGTCAAAGAGAAAGTGGTGGTAAATGCACAGGTTGCTCGCACGAAAAGCAGTCCCTATGTTTGCTGGGGAAAAACGAATTTCGCGACGAAGAACTTTGAGCCGCACGATCGTCGTATATCAGCCTTTCACGGCGGCCGGCGTTGCTCTTATAATCGAGTGGATTATTAATAATCGCGTAACGAAGACAACGAATAAATTTAGACGATTTTTTTTTTATCTATTGATAACGGCAGATAATCGGAAGGATAAAAGTATCTTCGATCTGTATAAATTCTAATTAGCGCGTTTAATTCTGTCCGATGGACGCTCAATCGAGAGCTGGAAAGGGGAAATCTACCCGGAACATAACGGGTAGTTGAAGATCTCACAGCCGATCATTTCAACAAGTACTTAACACATCGTCAGTTACGATCGTCACGCGAAATCATGCTTCCGACGCGTTGTCGTCGGTCACTGATCGCATTTGCTTATCGATAACAATCACCGAGGGATATAAGGGTCCCTTCCCTTTCTTCTAATCCTTTCATGACCACTGGGACATACAAATTCCATTTAAACAATTAAAAAAGCTCAATGATTTAGCATGCATTTTATTTTTGAAAAAAAAAAATTACATGGACCGATAAGGAAAAGAATTTCGATTTGTGATTACTACAATTGTAATTTAATAATTCGTGCAGTATCCGGATTCCGTTTGATTTGAATTCTCGTTAAAAATCTTTGCTTACTTTTGACGAGGTGAGACAATAAGAGATGAGAACAAAACAAATATTTTTATCAATATTAGCTAATCATACGACAAGACGTTATAATTTCGATTTCTATAATTAAAAGCTCAAAAACAAAAATAATTCGATCAGATAGGGGTTGAACATGTCAGATTTATAAATACGTTCCGTAATAGGAGGGAAGGAAGCGACCGGCAAAAAAAAAACGGTAAATCCTACGCCGTAATGAACCGCCTACACGCGACATTCGCTTATCTGCGGACATTGCTTACGAGCGGCACCGGTGGATAATCGAGAGGGAGTCCGAAGGGAGAGCACGTCGTCGCGACGGCTGCAGTTGAACGCGCACGGCGTGCAGAGGCGTCGGACTAGGCTTGCGGTCTCTGTATACACGAAAGGGCGGGCGACGGGGGAGACGATTGAACGTGTGCGAACCAGTCAAAAGTGATCTCCGTCTCGTCTCTCCTTCTCTCATCCTCCCGGTTCTTTTTTAGCCCGGTTGCTCGCTTTCACTCGGAAAGTCGCGACCAGAGCGATTTTGTTGGTCTGCGACGAGCGACAGACCTACGAACGGGGAGAACGCGAGACGGAACGAGAAAAGGGATAGAGGAAAGGAAACGAAGGGAGAGAGAGACACGGAGACGAAGACACGTAGAGCACGCTGTCGCGTTGGTAGGGAATGTACACTGGACGTCGTAAATGCTCGCTCGACCGTTATTAGATGTATACACATGAGGCACATAATTCAGGGGGTCGTAAATACCGTGACACGCGCGAAATGTTCATATGTGAGACACGATATCCCACGTGTACTTTAAAATTCACTTGAGATATCTGCAGTATTAATGTCCGGTTTTTCGACAACAATCTAAACTCAGATTAAAGTTTAAACTCCACATGTCCATTTCTATTAATGCAGATTAACTTTAATCTCGGTTTAACTTACTTTTCATTTTTTTCTAATTTTTGGGACTAAGAAAAGATAGTAAGTTAAACCGAGATTAAAGTTAATTAATCTGGTATTGGTAGAAATATATATTAGACTTATTTGAGTGTTTTTCAAAGAACACGGGCAATGGAAAAATGAATAGTACATGAAACTATAGTTTATGAATCAAGGAACGTTTCATTTTAAATTGTAGTTTAGGCCAATATTGAAAAATCCTAAGAAGTGCCTCCGTGGAAACCACGTACTTCGTCGACGTTCTTAAAACTATATAGAGAAAGAATACAGAAAATATAAACAGGAATGTTTTATAAAATAAATATTATCCAAGTGGAACAAAGTACTAAAATACGGACTCTTTCATAAAGAATTTCAAAGTAAACTTTCAGCTTGAATCTCGAGCGCAATACCGTTTCGCCGGCGAGGGCTCGTCTAGTAATGGGGGCGAGCGTTTATGACGGTCCCCGGTGTACAGGGCTGAACGAGGAAAATAACGATAGCGTCGTTCGCTGAGCGGTAGCAACACGGGCACGAGGGAGGACGCACGCGTTATCGACCGCTCGAGAGACTCCGAGCGAGGGCGAGCGCGAAAGCACCACCACGTCGTAGGGCACCACGTGACGCGGCAGCGGGAAATATATGAAGGGACGCGCCTCCGCGCCGCCCTTCCGCGTCCTTCTCGCTCTCTCTCTCTCTCTCTCTCTCTCTCTCTCTCTCTCTCTCTCTCTCTCTCGCCCGGTAAAAGTATTATATTCGCGATAACGTACAGCGCGATCCGTCGTGTTCGCTATCTATGAGACCCTTCTCTCTCGCCTTACGCCTCTTCTATCTCACCCTCACCGTGTCCCCACCTTTCACCCTTTATGCGCGCTCGTAACCCGTAACGGGGCATCCCGCGCGATACGAGAAATCCCGACCGATCCTCCCTCGAGATATCGGAGACCGAGGGGCTCCGAAAGCTCGAGAAGAGGGTCGTCCGACTTAATGCAGTTTCAGGGGTAGATTGGAAGGTTTAGACGGTTTAGACTCTCCGTACGGACGCACGCCCGCGCGGATTCGCCGGTCGCTCGAATTATGACATCCGTTCGACGGTTATGACGAGGAATTGCGTCAGCGTGTTTTCTCGACGAAGGGACTGGGAATGTATTCTGAGATATTATGTTTCGTTCTAAAGTATATATGCACTTGTGTGTGTGTGTGTGTATTCTATTAAATAATATTAGAAAACTGAGAGAAACACATATGCTTTATCATATACATATAAAGAGATAAAATTATAATATTCTACTTTTTGTTGCGGTAATTTGGAGAAGAACTAGAGAATCTTTCATAAATGTATATTACAATGAAAGATTTTTTTTTTATATTTAAAGTTGTTAACGTGGAAATGACGCAGAGATAAAATAAGATGACTCAAAATATTGAAGCATCTATAAGATTATAAACGCTTTCGGGTAACTTTGACCGAACTCCGATTAATCAGTCAATTAAATAATCTAATATTTATGTAGGTTTAATATTAGTAGAATCATTTTTATCGTTTAAATAAAAAGAAAAAATTTGATATGTATTATAAACAATAAATAATCAACAGTTGTGGTATGGGAATATTTGGATTGAAAACATGCGTTCCATACATGCAAACAAATTCATGCATTAAAGCGCGATCAAACTCCTATTAACTTAATTAACTTAATTTGATTGACAGAATTGCTTAAACAAATTTTGTAAATATGATCTCTTCTGTCCTTTTGATATCTTTCTACCCACGTAGTAAACAACAAAAAATTGATTATTCTATTTACATCAATTAAATAGTATAGTAGATAAATTAATCATCAATGCTATTGCAGAAATGATTCATATATGTTGTACTTTAATTGCAATCTTTTTCTATGCATGTTTCTTTTACGAGAAATATAAAAACTACTGAAAAATTTCTCTCTTCCTTTCCTTCTCTGAAAAAAAAAAAAATGTATTATCAGAGTAAATAACGTACTAGTTTTGCAGTTAGTAGAAATCTGAAATGATTGCATCGTGATTTGCATTGCGAACGTAAAATAACTTTTACGAAAACGCATGCCATTACGAGATTGCGAACATTACATTGACGTAAAATATTACAATTGTATAAGTACTAAAAAGAGGCAATGGAAAATCTGTTTGTTGTTTAGGCGAATTGCCGAGAGAAGCGAGACCAACGCAGACGTTACAATAAACTGTGCACCAATATATTTTCGCCGGTAATTGCTTTCCGTGTGCAGCTCTTATTCCATTATCTCTATTATACCTCGGGTAATATTATCTGTACGGTAACATCGCTTGCATCGTTAACGCAACTCCGACTGCAACTGTTGGCGCTTATTGCTGCAGAAGATCTCTAGAGAAATACGCTTTTAGTGCGTCTTGTTTATTGACGCCAATGAACGAGACCATTATTTCCTTCCTTCCTTCCTTCCTTCCTTCCTGCGGCACGTTAATTATACCCGTATATATATATTTATATGTATATATATGACGGTCGAATTAAACAATATCAGATATAATCGTATATATATATATAGATATATTATCGTGCTCGACGCGTGATATGATTTCGACGGATATGAAAGATATTTGTAATTAAACGTCCGAGTCGCGGTGAATGTAAAAACTCACGTCGTTTCAGTAAATTGACAGTAACATTACATCAATATGATAATTTTTTACTCATTAATGTAACTGTTATGTACAATGCGTGTTATATTACATTTATATCGTTGAGTGAGAAATTATAATATTGATGCAATTATTCGGAATAAATTTATTTCGCAATTCCGGATTCTCGCGGTTCTAATTCCGATATAAGTACACTGAAAGAAAAATATAAATTACCTTTGGATCCAACCACAATTTTATAATATTTCTAATGATAATTTTAGTTAACATAATGATGCGTACAGTTAAATTAATCATATTTCATGTTAGAAATATTATAAAATTATGATTGGGTCCAAAAGTAACTATATTTTTCTCTCACAAAGTGTATTATTACATTTCAAGTGGATCTCCCGAGTTTTTTGCAATTTATTTTCTATCATTGCCATTTAATGTTATGTCATTCACAATGTATTAATTATTTTTTTTTAGACGAGATTGACTCGAAGGTATCGAATAAAGACGGGCGCGCCGACGCTGATTTTACTGGAGGCATCCAACGGATCAGTCGTGACAAGATGTGGAGTCGAGCGAACTATCGCCGATCCCACCGGCGCGGAATTCCCTTGGAGATGTCCGCATCCGAAAGCTGCCCTCGAGGACGGGCCTCTCCTACCGTGCGGCGCCCGCGACAGCAATGAGCCTATGTTGCACGAGGAGCTCCGCCACTGCTTCAAGGGGGTTTACTTCAGTGCACATTGGGTGAGCAACGATACTCAAGTGAATGTTAGAAATGTTTCGTCGCTTCCGGCGACAAAATTTTGCTTGAATATCCATCTCTTTCAGAAATATAATTAATCTCTATGAAGCAAACCACGCTTATAATTAACTTTTGTAAAACTGAATGCTACTTTTAATTATCTTGATATCTTAAAAGTAATTATCTTAAAAGTATTTTTATTATAATGAGAATATTTCCATATTTTTCTTTTCACGAAGTTTTAGCTTCATATATCCTTAGACGTTTTTAATTAAATTTGCGTCGGCGACGCAATCTATTTTTCGATATGAGGCGGCACTCATATTTCAATATATTTTTTTTTTCACGAAAATCAGGCAGTATAATCTTTTTATACTTATCGTACGGGAAGAATCCTACTGATATTTCGAATATTTGATATAATAATTTCCAAATAAAAATCACGCTCTTATTAGATAGACTGAAATAAAAGTTTTCTTAGATTCTGTTTACAGAAGAATATAGAATCTCTTTTCTAGGATTTATTTTATTCGATTTGAGTTATATTTAAGTATTTTGTCATATTAATTTTTCTGTATTCCTGATTGAATAGATATCTATGTTACGCATTTGAATCATTTTATTAATATATAGCATTGTTTTAATTTAGTGTCCGCCTTGTAAAGCATTCACTCCGCAACTTGTGGATACATACCAGCGAATTCGAGAGAGAGGCCACGACTTTGAAGTAATTTTCGTGAGCTCGGACAGGTAGGCTTTCGTAATACATTTTAAATCGCATTTCATTTTGAGATGTTGGTTCTTCTTATTTGATGGACAATTTTTCAATGTATTTATTGTTATGTCTATTATCTTCTTATTTTCCTTGCATATCTTTTGTAAAGAATTTAAATGGCATGCTTTTATTCTAGGAGCGAGGACTCTTACAATGTGTATATCGAAACAATGCCTTGGTTGAGGATACCTTTTAATCAAGAAGAAAGACGTCGAAAATTGGCACGAGCTTTTGATGTACAGGCAATACCTACTCTGGTCATTCTGGATCCTCGCGACAATATAATTACTCTAGATGGACGCACCGAATTGATCGACGATCCCGAAGGATTGGTAATTTGAATAAGTTTTTCAAATATAAATTATGTCGCAAATAAAGTACCAGAAAAAAAATTTTGCTATTAAAGATGATCAAAAACTAATGTATAATATCTCTATCTCTATAATATATCCTTTTTTTTGTCATTTTTATTACAGAATTAATTGTTAATATAAGTTATCTAAATTTTCAGAATTTTCCCTGGAGCTTTAGACCGGTAAATATTCTAACAGAAAAGTATGCTTCAACGTTACATGATGCTCCAGCCATTATCTTGTTTGTTGGTAAGATGATATAAATAAAATATATATACACGCGTGTGTATAGAAATTAACAGAGAGAATTAAATTGCTAATATTCTATTTACAGAGGGAGAAGATTGTGAGATTCAATTTGGAGAAAGTGTACTACTGCCAGCTGCACAAATATATAAAAGGGATCAACCCGATTATGATCCAAATTATGATGACCTTGATGATGATTCTTTGCAGTTCTACATAGCTTTGGATGTAAGTATACGTACGTAGAATAACATAAAAATTAAATGAATATTAATATAATTTTTGTATTTGATTTTTGAATATCAAATTTCATAAGACGTAAGATGAATATAAGATGTAAATATCTTGTATAAATTGCAAATATTTTTTAAATATAAAATGTTAAAATATGAAATGAATTAATGACACCTAATGACTTTTCTAATACAGTGTGAAACATCGGAAATTCTTCGTGAATTCATTGGTTTGGATGATGCAGTACCTCTTTTAACCGCCATCGATATACCGCGAGGGATATATGTCGTAATGGAATACGGTGCTGAGATTACTGTGGACTCTGTACAACAGTTCGTCGATGGATTTCTCGATAACAAGTTGCCGATAAATAAAATAGCAGCAATACAAAAAACATCAAAAACCGAACGTATGCCGGCCTAAAATCATATAAAACGTTAAATACAAAATTTATACTTGTCAAATTTTATAAGAGTTGTTCAGACAAAAAAATCCTTCTTTTTCTCTTCTTCTTTTCTACTCCTGTCTCTGTGATATCGTCGTTCTTTATGTAGAGAGAGAGATTTGCGTGTTGTACTTGTTCTTACACAATTCATCGCGGATGTAACCAAAAACTATGTATTATACCACAGTCAAAATTAAGTCGATTAAATTGTATTTTTAAGTGTACGTATAGACGCACACGAATACGTTAATATTATAAATTACTAAATAAATATCGAATAAGCGCACTGAGAGTTTGTGTTTATGAAATAGCCTATTCATTGTTATGTAACTTTTATATATACACACACATATATATATGAGCTACATTGTATTTATATTACCGGTTTTTAAATATTTGACACAATATTTGCATAATACAACACTTGTATAAATTTTTTTAGGTATATAGACAATCATGAGCGTCATATCAATTGTCGGATATAGCAAAAGACTTTATTTGTATCTGCGTTTTTTATTTCTCCGTTGAGTTCTTTTTTATAAAAGTATTTAACTTATCATGTCTCTTAAATTACTAATGCAAATATTATTGGAATCTTTCATTTACTTATCATATTGTTGTATCCTAGTAGTTTTTATACAACACACATTACACTCACACCATGTTATTGATTCGCATATCAGTCCTAAATTTATATATTAAATATTTTACAATTATAAAGCTACTACCGTCGCTGGTTAAAAAATGTACAATGAATTTGCGTTTTTTTTTTAAAAGGCACTATACGTCATGCGCAATAAAGTGCTTTGAATTGTTTTAATAGTCGTATTAGTTAAAAATTTGATTGAAGTGTCATATTGTCCATCTCTGATAATTATACGTCTGTGATGATTATCACGAAAGAAGTGCTGCCAAAGCATCAAGAAACTTGGGTCTTTCCTCGATTTTCAGTCTTATTACTGTAAAAGGCAAAAATGTTAAAATAAATTCTATCTGATTGATGTCGTTTAAAATTTTACTTCATACTTACTTGTACTGTCAAAATAATCTGCCTCAATGTAACAATTTTTATTCTTTGCAGCTTGCTCGAATGCTTTCCCAAATAAACTGTAAATATAAAATTCATGGTTAAATAATATATATCATATTTTCTTTATATCTTAAATATTACCTTCTGGGTTGATCCTCGCAAACTGGCGGTATGCCAACGAGAAGACACGATCCTTCTTCCGCATTAAACATTGCGGACGCCACGAGAGGCCATTCAGAAGCGCGTCTGTTTCTCGAAGAATTTACATATGCTTTGAGAGCAAATTGAGCCAACATGGTCAGAGGATGAGGATGTGCAAATAAATAATTATCTATATTTCCATCCGGTACACTGAGATATAAAAAGGAACCGAAATTCTTTACTTGTTTAGCTTCTAATACACTCTGTGCAGTTTTAAAGATATTATGAAGCATAAACTTTGCTTTTTCAATGCCAGTTTCTAAAACATCCTTTTTGGTACGCGACAAACAGTCTAGCGCTTCTAAGAAACAACGTTGTGGTGGTCTGTCTTTTGTCTGTAAAAGTATGATCACGTTAAAAAAAAGTATTTACTATATTTGATTGCTATATATATATATATAATGACTACTAACTTACCGTAGAGTCCAGTAAAGCCAACATAGCATATACCATATCTGATGCACAATATTTAAAACGGTAACCATATTGAAGGGTAAAACTAGTGCCAATAATACTATTGACATTGTATTTGCCAGCTAATTTCTCAACCATTTGCCTAAATTCTTGTCTAAAAGTAAGATCCATTGCACGAAACAATTGTCTGGATTGCACCAGAGGTAAACCCATTTCGGCTAAAACTTCCTTCAAACGTTGTTCTCCTCTAATGGACCATAGACGTAATGATACTGCAGTTGACACTGAATACTTTAAACTGGCTTCAACAGTCCAGTGACGATATAATGCTAATTGCAGACTGTTCGTTATCATTAAGAAATTAATATAGTATATACCAAATTTGAGTATTAAATCAGGAACAAATTATATATGTAAAAGGATACTCTTTATCGTATGTAACTTTAACAATACTCTGCTGCTGTTGTTGCTTATCAATATCAACACCTTGTCTGTGTGTTAATCTTGAAACATGTGCCTGAAGAGAACCTTCCTCAAGAACAGATATTCGTGACTCCACTTTGTTAAGAATAGATTGTTCTGTGGAACCAACTATGGCCCACCATGCCATATCTAAATTATCCTTTGACATATTCCAAGCCATCTCAAATACTACTATCGCGCTCTGCAATAAGACGTAACAATGAATTTTAAAAATAAAATACCTTTATTATTATTACAATCATAATTAATATATTGCATACCGATTTGCCATAGTAACTGTATTGTAAATAATTGAAAAGAATGGTCGTCCTGTTTTCAACCCATTTTCTTCGTTCGCCTCGCCTCAATAAGTCTTCTTCGTTCAATCTTCGACGTTTACTTTGTCTGCCTTCATTTTCATTGTCTGATTCTTCACTCACATCCTCTTCATCTGACTGTATATAATTAAACAGAATTGTAAGATATAGAAAAAGAATTGGACAAAATGAAAAAAAAAAAAGTATTACACACACTATCATCTCGGAATATATCATTATATTCTGGGATCTCATCATCTTCTTCGGGTTTACCAAGAATACGTATTTGACTTTCTGAATATATATTGCATAAATCATAAGGCCTATGACTGTCAAGAATAAAAAATATCACGGATTCATCTGGTCGGAGTAATTCCACTAAATCTAAAGTACCACCACAGTTTATCATAACAACATTCTTTATCTAAAAAGAAATTTTTCTTAAATTAATTACTGTCGACAAAGCATACAACAGTATATGTCGAAGAATCCTTGAGTCACTACCTCTTCACAATTTTCGTCAAAGGCGCTTATAATATCCTGAATACCTCGAACAGGTACAAGAGTATATATCATATGATCATTTTTGAAAAGCTGTTGTAATATCCTACAGGCACAGATTGCATCAACATCAAAGTTCACCAGAAGTAAACACCTCTAAAATAAGAATTAGATTCATTATTTCTATGCAACAGAAAATTGTCCAGTTGAATAATACTCAAGCGATAATTTTAAATCTTAAAAAATGTGAATATAAAATTATAAATTTAATGAAGAATTGTTTGTTGTAAAACTTATAATAAACATATGTTATTTCCGTCATGTTTAATAAGAAACAAAGAAATCAGACATGCATGATAAGATTCTTGAATCATTTAAAAGAAAATATACATAATTAAATGAATGAAAATACAGATTTAAAAAGAATCACTTGTTGTAAAATCAGTGATGAACAGATATACGACTTATGCGTTAAATCTATTATTAATAGAAAACTTATTAATAAGAATCAGACGTGTATGATACAATTTTCTGTTTAGCTAAAGGAAAAATAGAATTATGTATAACTATAAATTAAACTATAAAGTTAAAGAATTATTTGTTATAAGATGTAAAAAAAAATACACATGTTGTTTATATTTATTATGAATAAAAAACAATGGAATCAATAATAATTAGAAACTTGCACATGTTTCAAGTTTCCAACCGCTCACAGCAGAGATAGAATGTGTATAGCTGCGTGATTTACGTAGAAAGAATAAAAAGTCCTGACGAGCGACCGGAACGTCGCAGAAGAGTCAAGAGAGCAAGAGAG
This sequence comes from Tetramorium alpestre, assembly GCA_021460005.1. Lineage (NCBI taxonomy): Eukaryota > Metazoa > Arthropoda > Insecta > Hymenoptera > Formicidae > Tetramorium > Tetramorium alpestre. Next base: position 890,797 of record JAJVSH010000027.1, on the reverse strand, counting down.
GCGAGACAACGCGGACGGAGTCGCGACGGTAACCTAAATACGATAGACGCAGATACGCTGCCGCGAGACAGCACTTGACGACTCACGCTGCTTTGTATCGCATCGTAGAAATCCTTCTCCAGGTTCGTCACGAACATGTTGCGACCGTCTACGGCAGGCGAAACATCGCAGGTTTCGCGACGGCCTCGCGCGCGGATCACAGGACGGGCAGTTTAGCGCGAAAAATCCAAACCGTCGGCTCACACAGCGCACCGTTGCGCGCGACGATCGCGCGACCGCAGTCGACGCCGCCATCGCTCCGGAATTCGGTCCGCTCCGACAACTCCCGAGAACGAACGAGCGCGGGCGATCGGATGCGACGATAAGGCGCGCGATTTTGAAAACATTGTCCGCGACTGAGTTTTTTTTTCACAACTCTTGTGAATGGTGTTCCATTATCCAATCACATGTTTATTTCTCTCCGAGTACGGAAAATATATAATATCTACTCTTTACATGAGCTATTTGTTTTTTTTTCTTTCTATCTTTAGCGTTTAATTAAATGTCTATTTTAAGTGCAAGAAGTAAAACATAGGCTGTGTTTCAAAATTGCTGCCAGTATTGAAAATCTGTAGTTCATGTCACGTAAACTGAAAGTTTTTCAGTACTGGCAGCAATTTTGGAACACAGTCATGAAGTTGGCCGCGAATCAGCGCCATCAGAGCAAGTTCGAAAAGCATGCAACTTTTTAGCTATTCATACGTCATGACTGTTCACTGATTGGTTGATTGATTGTTGTTTCCAGTCGTTTCTTGAATAATCAACAGTCATGATGCATGAATAGCTAGAAAGTTGCATGCTTTTCGAAAGTGCCGCTGATTCGCGACCAATTTCATGTGTAAAGGCATTGCTGTACTTCACCTATATACTTAGTACCCAGTAGGGATGGGCGATGTTGAAAAAAATAAT
>JAJVSH010000027.1:867083-889309 GCA_021460005.1 Tetramorium alpestre | reverse complement strand
TATATATATTATGCAGAGAAATATATAATATATAATTATTACATATATTTTTTATATGTAATTATACTAACGATAACGTCGTTGTAGCGGCTCCACGACATCGAACGTGGCTGAGGTGGCGGTGTTTTCGCGAGACGGTGACTCCGGATTAACTATCACAGATGCCGGAGACACGAAGCCAAAGGATGACATGATCTTCAATGCTCTCGGAGCGACAGACGAGCTGTCATCTTACATAGGATTGGCGAAGGAATTCGCTTGCGACGGCAAGGTCGAGCATCCGTACGTCGACAAGCTCAAGAGAGTGCAAATGATCTTGTTTGACTTAAGTCATGCCATATCAAAGTCTATACCTGGGAAAACCAGGTCCTTCGAAAGCAAACACACCAAAGATCTGGAAGAATGGATTCTCGAATACGCGAATCAGCTTCCTCCCCCTGAGGATTATATCATTCCAGTAAATATCTGAATGTTATATATACTTTTGTGTACATGTATATATATATATTTTTTTTAGTTAACACTAATCCTATCTGATATTCTAAAACTAGGGTGGTGGAAAAGCTTGCGCTTCCCTGCACGTCGCGCGGACAGTATGCAGGCGTGCTGAGCGGAGTATCACGACGTTAGTACGAGATGGTGCTCTGGATAAAGAAGCACAAACGTATTTAAATAGATTATCAGACTTCCTTCTAACAGTGTCGCGTATTGCAGCCAAATGTGATCAACGTACAGAAAATATTTATATTCCACGAGCGGAAGTGACGGAGGAGAAATGAAAGGACTGATTTACAAATTTCTGCACACTGACATATATAAATATTTTCACATAAACACAATACACATACATATAACGCAGACGCAGTTATAGATATAAATAAATTATATAGAATACCTAAGTATTCTAACATGATTGCCATGATTTGTTATCAAATGTTTGTCTACTTGATGTCAAGTAGCAGATATATATATAAACTTTCGATATAAATGGATATGTATACCGTTACATATCTAGAATTGCAATTGTTAAACAGAATAAATTTAGTTTAATGAAAAGAGTGTGCAATTCTTAATTTGTCTTAACAAGAAATGTGTATTGCAGTTTTCAATAGGAATAGTGCCATGATAAAGATATTGTTGCATGACATGTGTATAGATAATTTACTTAAATGAAACTTGTAAATAGAAATGCGAATTGATTTATTAGCCATGATATTAGGATGTAACAAAGTTGTCAACGTATACGTAAAATATAAACGAGAATTGATAAATACGAATCTCTCCAATGAATAACAACTCCTAGAAATATAACAATCACAATTTACATTAAGAGTTCGTCTCCTTCGGCTACCGCATTTAAATTAACTAATTCTATTAAAGCAGTGCCCTTTGTTTCCGATCGTATTAATTCATCTATTCCTCTGTATTGGCCTGGATCGATTAAGCAGATTATCGTTAATGATCCATTATCCCATTCCTCCGTTTCCATCTTAGTTGTGAATTTAACGATTTTATCCTTCAATTTTTTGGCCTCTTTCTCTGGAATGACAATTTTAAGTCTCATTTGAACACGCTCCAATGGCATCACCTCTTTTAACTGCGCAATAACATCTAGGGCTTGCTGCTTGGCATTTCGATTAGGTTTGACAGAAAAATGTATCTCATCCCTCATGGCAGTCTCAATCATGGTAACTGGATATGGATGCTTGGTCTCTGGATTTATACACTTGCTGGCGACTGTCGTGGCAATATCTTTGAACATGGAATCCAATGCCAAATGCCTCTCTTTATCAGAAACCTGAAGCTCACCCTTAGCAAGAATCTGCTTGCAGATTTCGGTCTGATCTTCAGTTTCAAAAGCTTTCACGAGATCTTCCTTTTTCGCCACCTGACCCTTTGACACATTGGTGAATATTGTATGTGTTTGCAGTACTTCATCAATATCCTTTTCTCTGAAATATATTTCCATGAGAAATAACGATTGATATGTCTTTAGCTCCATATTATTCATATAACAAAAAGCATCTTCTAAATAATCATAAACTACAAATAAATTACATGATTTCATCAAACTTTGAAACAAAGTTTTTAAATATATAAGCAGTATCTAAGAAAGTATCTAAGAAAATGAATAAATTAATTCTAAGAAATAAAAAAATAGAAAAAGAAATAAAATAAACGTTGAAGTCTTGCAGATACAATTGTCGAGAAGATTTAACACGCGGAGGTACATTCGACGTACTAATACAGAGGAGAAACCGTAAATTAGGTTAAACAGGCAGAGCATTTCGGTACGAGAGAACTCACAGTTTGTTTCTCCAAGATATCACTTTGTTTTTGTAGCACGCGATCTCAAATCGCTTGCCAGCCTTCTTCATGCGAACGACGGCCACGTTCGTCAGTCTTATTTGATTCGTCGGCGTAAATATCAACGACATTTTCGCAGCGAACTTTACTGCAAGGGATTGACTGATGCGCTCTCGGCAAACGTGACGGATGCGAAGCACACGATCGACAACAGTTTTTTCTTTTAAATTCTACTCACGCTTTGTGAAGGGGAAATATTGCACATTGTTTTGCAAACGACAGAGTTGCGACCGACACGCATATATATGCTTGATACGTAAGACGCAATGGATGTATGTACGACCAACTGGGCGACTGGAAGGTGAAAAAAAAAACAATTAGCATGTTGAAATTTATTTCCCTCATGCATCTCATTATTCTGATGAATTCTTATCTTTAATATCGGAAATTTTCTGTAAAATGATTAATTATACACGTTGCGATCGACGTGTATTTTACTATATGCGAAGTTACCTAAGTGCGTAATATGTGAGCACCGATGAAACGCCCAAGATATACTTCGCTTAACAATACGATAGCACTGGGTATTTTGTTAAAACAATTAGACTGTGTTTTCATATTTAAATAACTCCGTACATTGCAGCTTCTAGCGAACGCTCAAACTCGTTTTTATTACACAAGCGTGTTTACACTGTTTACAGAAAGAAGCAAGGACCACGTTTTTAAGTGGAACCCGTTGACTGGCGCCTCTACGTGCACAAAGCGTGAACGATGAACTACGTAACTAACTAATTAACTATCCATATTTCCAACGGGTAACTACCCGGATAGAACACAAAAAGTCATGATAATGTCAAAGTGACGAGTTAAAATGACGAAAAAATGATTAAATTATAATTGAAAGGTGAATTTTGTAATCATATTTTCGTCATTTTGATTCGTCACTTTGACATTATTATGTCTTTCTGTTTTATTTGAGTTTTATTTACGGCGCTATTTTTAGGAGACGGCTATAGGCATCACGTAAGACCTCTGTAATTCGAAATTAAAGATATGTATAGCCTCTGCAATTTGAAATGAAGTCCTACAAATCAAGTTTTTATCTACTAAGTTTCTACAAGTCGAAGCGGTAAGAACTACTTTCTCTGTTATTTACATGGACCTCTATAAAATATAATAGAATTTTCTGTCATCCTAACCCACAACTCGAAGTCTCTAATGTCCATTTTTACCAACATAGATTAACTTTTATCTCAGTTTAACTTATTTTTTATCCTTTTTTAATTCTCTTGGAACTAGAAAGAGAAAAGTAAATTAAACCGAGATTAAAGTTAATCTAAATTGATAGAAATGGATATAAATCAAAATTTAATTTTGTTAGATTTCTGTATTTCGAACACTTCTTTATTCTGAAAAGTTTAGCTCTTTTTTTGGGATTCAATTATGAAAGTTCTACTGTTGCATTTCATCAATAATATGATTCTGAATTCAAGAAAAATGCATTAATTCTTACACGAACACGTTTCAAATTTCAAGTGAAACATATGAAATTCGTTATCGACGGTCGTTCAATCGAATCTCATCGCAATTAGAAATTTATTGATTAATCGAGAGAAGAAAAATTCGGGGGAGAACATTAGCGCAGCCGCGTGCCGCGAGATCGCATTGCGTGCGCCGGAAAACTCGGGGGAAATGCGCGAGGTCGCCGGGCAGCGCGCGCGATAAGCGCGGTTCGCGCGCGTCGGTTCGCCGGGAGGAAGGGGGGGGGAGCCGAGGGACGACGACGGCGCGAGCGTGCGCGGTGCGCTACCGTCGACTGTATCGAACATGGCCGCCGCGAGCGTGATACCGTCAAAGGTGCGCGAAAAATGACGGGTTTTCCGCGCTCCTGACGGCGCGATCGTACGTGCGCGCGCGCGAGTACAGTGTCGAGCGAGCGTATCTGCCGCGTCGCGAGGTCGGGACGGCGGTGCCGTATCACCATGGCGTTGGTCACAGTGCAGCGTTCCCCGAGCGTGTCCAGTTCCCCGCAGAGTTCGGTGAGTTCTCCTCGCGCTGCTCCTACCTACTCGCCTCCTCGTCTCGCGCGCGCGTACGCGTCGCGCGCGCGGCCGCCGGCGCGGCGCGTCGTGCCGTCGATCGTCAAGAGGGTGGCCCGCCACCGACCCGAGTACCATCCTAGTTACCGCGAGGCGACTCCGACGCGGCTTCGCCTCTCGGCGTCAGCTCGGCTCCGCTCGGCTCGGCTCAGCCGGAGCTCAAACCGGCCGCCTTATTTGGCGGTGCACTGACAGCCGCGCGAAAAAGGGAATCGCGTGCGTTCGCGAGAGAGAGAGAGAGAGAGAGAGAGAGAGAGAGAGAGAGAGAAAGAGAGAGAATTCAGAGTCTTCGCGCTCGCCGAAACAAAGGGCCTCGGTGGAGTAAACAAACGCAGGTAGATGAGCGAGCGGATAATTCGGAATTCCACGGCCGCGCGCGTCCCCGATATGCGGAGGCCCCGCCGGTCGCCCGCGAATTGCGTCCCCCAGGGGATTGTGTTGTTACACGACTTTTTGTTTCCCCGCTTCACGCTTTCGCTCTCCGTTCACACGATCGTCATCGATGGAGGGTCTCTCTCTCTCTCTTTTTCACGCGATCGAAGACGGCTCCGCATTCAATTGTCAGCGATCCCGAGTATTTATTGATGTTCGCAGTGGGGCACTTTCTCGATATCGAGGGCTTTCCTGCAGGCAGATGAACGTGGAAGGATGCGAGTCTTCTCTCGTCTCTTTTGTCACGATGCGCGAGCGGCTGAATGATTAGGCCCTTCCGTTGTACTGATAATACGAGATACGATTGATAATTTCACGATTTCCTTCCCTGGAACGGTGGAATCGTGCAGCGGTTACGAATAAATGTGAAACTGTTTTTTTTTTTTTTTTTTGTTAGTCATTGCAGCTGATGATCGAGTGGCTGATGATTGAGTGGCTTTTGTTATCGGAGTTATCGGTCGTTGAATTATATTGCACAATCGCAAAGATTTAATATTTCAATGGCACTGTCACGATGAAGTTATTAAAATTTTAGGTTTTAATTTAAAGATGTATGAATATATAATTTTAATAATAATGCAATTGAAATGATGATATAGTTCAGTATTAATCATCTAATATTCTGTAATAATTTATGTATGCAAGACGTTGATTGTCTTTCCGACACAATTCATATATTACATATTTTTCAATAAATAGTTTAGTTTCTTTTCAGCACTAGATATAATTAAGAAAAAATTATACTTTATTTCTCAAGGAAACAAGTAAAACCGAATTTAAAAATTAGTTTTGCATTTTTAAGAAACGTTTTTTTAAAGTAAAAGTAATTTTCTGTAGAATTGTCAAATATTTAAAAAAGCATCAGCACTTTTACAAATGCAATATTTGTATACATATACGATATTAATTTCATTTATATTTTTATGATTAAATAACATCATGTATGGTTTTCGTAATCAATGCAGAGTAGTACAAGTGACCGCGTTCGCTAATAAACTTATTTGGCAGAGATTCAGCTGCGCTGTGAACGTCAATAGACACTCGAGATAATTGAATACGGAGATTCGCCTGACTCCGGCACCCAACTTTCATTCGTTTTTCATTCGCTCTCTTTCTCTCTTTCTCTCTCTTTCTGTCTCCACGCTCTTGAAATTATCTCGTCCTTCGGACACGGCTACCTTCGACGCGACCTTTCGTTCGTGCCCTGCGCTCCAAAGGGTGATCACGTCGTGGAGGTGCTGCTGACCCGACTCGACCCGAAGCGCATCAGCGAGCGAGATGGGGGACGCTCTCTTTCTCTCTCTTTTCCTCGCAGCCCTCCTCGACGCGACGTCGACGGATTCAGTCAGTCCGCCGTCACTCGGTACGCCGGCAGCTCGCGTAGCTAATAAATATTCGGTGTTGTTCTACCTTCTCGTGTTCTCGCTGAAGACTGAAAGAAGCGTGAACCAGTGTCACGATAATACGATCCGGTTGACGGGGCGGCTAAATCAAGCGATATAAAGGATATTAGACGTTCAATCGAATGCTGAATTATAATTAATGCAACTGATCAAGAGAGACAATTAAAGAAGTTGAATTTATTTGGTTAATCAATTCAATTGAATTTTTCGCCCTTTGTTTTCACATTTCGAACATTATCGATCGATGTTATTTCAATTTCAAAATTTGTGACACAAGTCTCTCGACTATTAACATTGCGAACATTCTTGCATTTCTTACGCGAATTATGTTGAGAGATTAGATCATGGTAATAAAATGATGACAAATTAAAATGATCGATATATATATATTAATCGTATTTTTATACATTGTATATATATTTTATTACAACTAAAAATTTGATTATTAGTGCGAAATCATTTACATCCAAGGGGTCAATCGATCGCGCTGATGTGTGTCTGATTAGTAATTGTGATCTATCTGACAAACTTTATCCGGCGTGAGGAAAGTTCCTCCCGCGAAAGTACGTTACTATTTATTTATATGTGAGAGAACTTTTGTCGATTTTGACACAAAGCATGATCGTGCTGAAGCAAAAAGCCGCTGTACTCTATGGCTTACCGCCGCCCTCGCCACCCCAGCCACCCTCGCCGTGGTCCAGCATACTCCGGGGCGACGATCGGCGACCCCGTCGTCGTGGACGAAGAGTCGCGTGTGGCGTGCGCGTCACGCAACTGCGAGACAAAGTCACCGCAAAAGTAAGATTTCATGCCGGTGATTTCTCTGATTGTCCCACGGGTTTGGAATCACGCTAGTAAGCTTCGTGCGTTAGTGATTTCCGCGATCATTACGGCAAATGAGTCGAGCCAGAAATGACAATATTTTGAATCTTCGGAATAATCGCGTATAAAAAATGAATAGAGCTGTTATTGTTATCCAGAATGTATTTCAAACATTGTGCATTTAATTCATTTTATGAATAGATTTCATCTTGGAATCAATTTGTCCTTAGCAAATATACACACCGGGACTTTTTTAACAAAACTTAATTCTCGATATTACATATATAATGAAAATTCAATTTAAATTCAGTCAAAGTTCATTTGAAAGTAAATGAGAAATAATATGCTTTGTCTATATCTATATTTACAGATACTTTATTCTTGAAATTATCTATATTTACTCTTGCAAAGTGCTGATAACTCGAAAAACTTTATCGTTGTATCGATTATTTTACCGAGAAAAAATTTATTCTATATTTATTGAAGATAATTTATCCTTCAAATGAAATTTTACTCGATGTAACTTACAACTAACATACTCTATGTATTATTGTAAACTGATGTAAAACTGATAATTTTTTTTGCCTTTAGAATTGTTTGAAATAATTAAATTTCATATTTATTTTTCCGAAATTGTATTATCTATTTTTACCCTTGCTTTTTATAAAGAAACGCATATTCTCACAATTTTAAGTAATTTTTTTATAATAAAATATTAGGCGAATTTTACTGAATGAGAATTTATCACGCTTATGTTTGAATTCGTGACTCAGTAAATTAGATTTTGATTAGAAAAAAACGGATCGTGAAGATAAGTACAACTTTTGTAAAGATAATTGAGGTGAATAACGACCGTTAGCCGAATTAATCACATGCTTTTCTTCGAGGATAATCAAGATTTACGATAACGGCAACTAAGCAACACGCAAATCCGTATCGAGTGGGGAAAGTCACATTAATGGCGTACGACATGGATACGCGCATATTTTTGTATATATTAGCACGCTAAGGCACAAAGTTATCACGTTGTATTAATTACGATACGAAGTGAAACGTGAAATTGGATTATCCAAAATTATTTTCTAACATTCTACATTGCATATTGATCGCGGTTGTTCTGCATAATTGTCGTATACTCGAATTCAATCGAATGGAAGCTATTGACCTATTCTCGGTGACAAATTTGCATTACTTAATTCAGCTAACGTAATATAGCTCATCTCTACTTATATCTTCTATAAACGTAATTGCATTTATATCAAACCTTTTGATATATTAAGAAGATTCACATTTAATAGAATATTCACATTTTTAGAATAATAGCTGATATTAATATTAAAACAAGAAATGATAATAAAATAATATTTTTTAAAGTTCATGTAACTATAGCTTTGTAATGCATTTATAAAATTTTTTTTTTAAATTATTTCCGTGATTGTTTAGAAAATTAGAAAAATTTCGAAACATTTTTAAAAATCGATAGTTAAAAATTATAATTAAGATATTTTGTGAGATGGTATCTCACCTAATTAGATGTCTTTACCGCTTTGCACAAATTCTCATGCGTGACTGTTATGCATTGTTTATCGCATACAAGCTGTATTTACTGTTTTTGTCTCGTTAATTGAGCAGCAGTGTAATTAAGCATTAAGATGGATTGACACGTACTCATTGTAACACTACTTCACTTGCATTGTTCGAAAGTACATTACGGAACTCGAAAATACTTTCTGTTTCACATTGAAGAGAGTATACCTTTGTTCTTTCATCATTATTACATATTTTTAAATACATAATTAGAAACACACAAATGTGGACATATGATGAATAATTTAATCAGAATCCGGCATTTTTAAAAATTATATAGTAAATATATAATTGAAAAAATGCAGTTAGAGAGGTGCTCATGATAAAAGTTTTTATTTATTTTTAATTTTTGGTAAGATGGACAAAAAAGATTATGCACAAATATGGATAATTAAATGCCATATCAATTTTGTAACAATTCACATGTCGAAGTGCCAGTTTCACAGACTTCTAAATACACTTCATAATATTCATATTCAGTTATGTTTTGAACTATATTTTCTTAATATGGCGTGGGTGACAATGTCATTGAGTTATTTCGGTCAATTGGCATAACCATGTATGGACATCGAAGAGAATTTTTCCAGCTCAGCTATTATACGCGTCAACTTTATCATGTTGAAGAGGAGACGCGCTGAGCGTGCGACGTTAAAAAGATAGGATTATCAAGATTTATGCTGATGCATATGTAAATTTAGAAAACGACATTGTAATCATTCAAATCACACGTTTGAAATTTTCTGTGACTTCTAGAATGTGTAAATGTGTAACGCAACTCAAGAGTATTTGTTATTAAAACTTTTGTTTTATGATAGTATTACATATCTCTGCCATATAGATACATATCTATTTTGGTGTTTATAAAGCATTAATTACATCTCGAGATAAATAAGAAATTCAGAATACGCTCTGTAGAAAGAAGCAGTTAAATAAGATTTCTATTCTTTTATACTTCTATTTTTATTCTAGTTTTTGTCATTGGTTTAATGAGATTAAGATGATGTGTATGGAATGCAGAGCGTATCTAATTAAAGTTCTTCGTAACGTAGTGACCAATTAACTTATAAAAAATCTTAGATTCCGTGTATTCTACACATTAATTAACATATTTTTAATAACTAATACAAACGCACGATATAAATGAATGCTGCAAAGGAATTTGACACATGAGTTCAAGAATTTTTGATTTATTGAGCATTGTGTTCGAATTAGATATTCTTTAAAAAGATTCCCGAGATTGCGTCGCATTTAAAAAAAAGCAAAAGAGTGATTAAAAGTGCGAACAAGCTTCGTTAATGTTAATTATTTCTTCGCGTCAATTAGATTATCGATTCGATTATTCTCTATCAGATAGGTAACTATCAAATGAATAATAAATTGTGTTTATGAATAATATCGTGCTATTGCGTTTGTAATTTTTATTTATAATTAACAGTTATAATATTAAAAGGAAATAAATACAATCAAAGCTAACGTTCTAAATACGTCATACGTACGATATTTATTATCACATTTTGATAATATAACATCAAGAATTGCCAGTTATTTTATTTATGTTATCATAAATTCCACAGTAATTGCAGCTGTTGTTTTTGTTATCGAAATCAAGAAATTATTGTTAGCTTTTCGATAAAATTCATAAAATGCGGAGTTAATTAAGATATTACATTTTGTATTACTTGATTTTGAAATAGATTTCTGTTCGATATCAAATAAGGCCAATAATTTTATCTCAATTAATAATCGAGTAATATTCTTCGTGATAAAACATTACTGATATTCAGGAGAAGTCATCACTAATTTTTCATAGATACATCGTGAGAAAGCGAAATCAGTCGCGCATATGTGGTCAGTGTATTTCTATTCATGAGTGTGCGTCGTCCACGGTAGCTAATCCGTACAAACGTCGGGAGAAACGTAAGATAATTCATGTGAGACGATTCGAACACGACGATTCGTTGTCGTACGCGATCAAATCTCGTATCCGCGTTTCGCCAGTCGGCATTTCCGCATTCAATTATATAACCCGAAATAGAATTCCGAATATCTCTCTTGCACGTGGAACGTGTTTTTGTGCGCTTCTGTGATAAATATGTGCATATATTTTTATCATATATTTTTATAATAGGATTAAAAATTGCACGTAAATCATCATATTGAAGATTTAAGGATTTGTTTGTCCAGGATATTAAAATTATTGATTTCATATGTACGTACTCTCTTCACAAAGAATAGGTTAAAAGTATAAGTATAAAAGTATAAGTAGTAAAGGCATTAGTATCTTTATTTTCAAGATACCCTGTATACGTAGTATACAGACTCGAGTGTATCTAGAACTGCCTCTTGTTTATTGTGAGGTAAAAGTGAAGATGGGTGGGAAGCTGAAAAGGTCATGTGTTATAATGCAATGCTTTCTTAAATCGTTTTAAATTATTTTACGCGGATATTACATTTTTCAAGATCCTCAGACATCTGGAGAATATTTTTTAACGCTGACATATAAAGTGTCAAAACAGTTCATCTTTTTTTAAAATCTAAGAATTGCCTATATCGGCTATTTTGATTTGCGATAATACCGGCAAGCTATTTTTATCGTGACATAATTCATAAATTGATGGATATTCTCTGCTGTTTTAAAATAAAGAATCGGCTATTGAGAGGCTTATGTTATAATGACGATAACAAATTCATTTTTTACATGTGTCGCGCGATACATTCAGTTCGCCTTGAAAGCCACAATTAAAAAGCAGCAGCCTCTGCTCGCTACTCCTTTCTTCTCGCCGCATCTCTTTCTCTCCTGGCTCGGCCAGGCGCAATCTTCTTTTCAGCAAATGAAAGGTTCTATTTTAAGCCGCAGCCACTAAGGCAAGATAGGAAAATTGTACTCCGCTGTTAATAGTGCGCGTTGTTTTATGCGCTCGCATGATCAATTTTCTTAACGATCGTGCTAGTACATTGTAAACTACCTTCTTCGAGAATAATTGCAGGATGTTGTCTTTTGCATATTCTCATCGGAGAAATTTAAAATGTGATGACAGATATATTTTTTTAAAATCTCAGTATCTAAATATAAATCGTCTATCTTGTTAGCATCTATCTTATTATAAAATTTAAGTTCTTAATATATTATTAAAGCACGATATTTATACATTTTATTTTATTTACTCTAAACGTCAAATGTGGACATTTGAATTCTTTTTTAAAAGTTTTTGAATAATTTGATCGTGTAAAGAGATTCAAAATACTTTGAATATATTGAAGATTCTGAAGAATCTTGAAAGTTTTGAATACTTGAAATTGTGTTATCTCTTCTAAAAAGCTCAAATGCTTAGAGAGTCTTTCCTTAAAAGTTTTAAAATGAATGAAATTTTTAAAATATAATTATTACTTATGTCTATGTATAAAATGAAGAAAATAAATGAAATAATATAAAATGTTACAAAAATTGTATAATTTCTAGGTAAAAAGACTTTTAACATTAATATTTTTAAGACTTAAAAATCTTTTGATTAATATCCGATCGTTATTTAAAATAATTCGATGTGTTACGAGTCCAGATATGTTGTCAGTCAAATATATTCAAAATTTCACATATTAAATTTTCTGTAAAAGGAAATTATAGGAATTTTGTAAAAGTTAATTTTTCAAGATGTAATCTATTATTATTTGCGATAATTACAATATATTTATATTTAATTTCGACGATTTTTTTATTGGCGCGCAGATTTTAAATGATTGGAGTGCAATTTTTAGCTCGGTATTGTATTTATGCGTGCCAAAAATGCTTTCGAGGACAATGCACTTTGTCAAGTATTTTTGAGTTTCAAAAGACTAGTAAGAGGTCGCCCTATCGCTTTGCATATAGCAAAGTGCACTTACTACGAAGGGGCCAGTTGCATTTTTTTTATCAAGAGAGGGGTAGCCTTGAGTTGGCTGCACGGTCGCCTATTGATTTTGAGGGTTCGTTTTCTGCGTGGCCGTGCGCCAGCATGGGGATTCGCGCTCGTATCCTTGATATTTACGATGCACTTTATTAATAAAAGAGCCACCACTCCGTGACACGCGCGGAAGCCTACGTGCGGCTAAACGACGCGTGGAAATGTCTAACTATATTATATACGGGAAACGATATGAAACAAGACTATAAATTCCACAGTAATGTACTTGTGTCAATAAATAGGATTATCATTTTCATGCGTATTGCATAAAACGACATTTCAGACATTATATGCGGTATATTATTAGTTATAAATTTGAATACTTAACTTTAAAGATTAAAAATAAAATTTTTCAAGATAGAATTTTTTTTTAATATGTGAGGAAATCTATTATTATTGATGATTTATCGGAAACTATCAATCAACTGTTATATTGAAATTCTGAAAATGGAGTATTGTTATTGCAAATAACAATTTTAATTCAATATCCTATAGTTGGAGAAAATTGGAAAATGCACAAAGGAAATTAATTTTATAAAAATTTTATCATATTGAAAATCAAAAATTAAATTTGCGGAAACGGATCTCTGTAACTTTTCCAGGATAGAGTCGTTTGTCGACAAAAAATCGTCAGATGACTATAATAAACTTTCGAATTGAGCGTTTGCGGCAGCAATTTTATTCGGTAGCTTACAAACACAGCATTGTCTTCAAGTACACAGCTATATTTTCCAACGTTCCGTTCACCGCGGTTGTCACGATACCTCAATTAGCTTCAGGGGGGGGGGGGGCGAATAAGGACTTATCCGTATTTCCCTGTCGTGGAGCTGGCATTGACGTAATTCCGCGGCAACGATCCTTTGTTGGCGCTTTCACCGCAAATTATTAATGCCGTTTGTTTGGCGGTTTTTGTTCGTAGCAGAAATTGACCGAAAGTGAAAAGAGGAAGCAGGCAAAAAAGTTCCGCCTTGTTAATTAGTAATTTCTTGGATTATACTCGAAGAGAATCAACAAATGTTGTGATTTGATCTTGGAACTCTAATCTTTGAAAACGAAACCTGTAATGAGAGTTCCAATGTATAAATTTAGTTCGTTATCGTTATTATGATTATCTCCTCATAGTATATATTGTATTTATAGCAAAAATTATTTTTCAGGATTCGGGAGCAGGAGCACCGGCTGACGACGAGGATACTGCGAGAAGCTGTAAAAGGTAAATTTGTATACTTATTTTTTTATGCAAAAATTTGTATGTGCATTTTTTCTTCTAAATAAATTCGATAAAGCAAAATATAATATTCGTTAATATTACATGTAGAATATTTGATTTAAAAATCATGTGATAAATTAGAAAACACAATAAATGTGTTTCTAATAAACTTCATAAAATAAACATAACGCGCACTTTAAATTATAAATTATTCTTGCAATGACATGATCTTTGCGATAAGCAATCTCATTTTCAAATCTTTGTGGCGAGTACGGGACACCCTGTATAAACGGATACATGTACATACACAGTTTCAATGACGATAAGATCGAATCGCAAGGCCGTATCATTAAGCGTGTCGAGATCAGTGGAGTCTCCGGGCTCTCATCTCGTGCACGGAATGTTCTTGGCCGATTTTCTCGTTTGTCAGCGCATAGTTGTAACTTCGGCTACTCGAAAAGCGCAAAATGAAGCGGAATTCAACACGAGTGCGGGTTAATAACTCGCGATAAGGCTAACGACATGGCTTGCCAGACTAGCAGCCTGTAGACTAGTAACAATCTGTACTTAGCGAATAATTTGTTCTCACTTTATCGACCACTGGCAGTAAGATCGGCATTCGGTCGGCTTCCACGATCGGCGATCTGATCAAATTCCTCTTACAGGATTTTTCTGTCACGAAAATCGCACGGGGATATTTCGAATTTTCTTCGACTTATACTTTCTTATAATAAGCTTTCGCGAATCCAAGACGCTCTCGCATGAACGAAGATTGGAATTTTATCATCGGATATTTGAGATGCGCCAGGCGCTTTTATTGCGTTGGTCAGGCAGCGCCGTGTCTTGCTGTGTTTATGTTCTTGGAGACAGGTATCGGAATACTGCAACGATCGGCACTGGTTTTATCGCTATGCGAATAGATACCTAATCTGAAATTAGTTTATTTTATGCGTGTCTTCGCGATTTTATCTTTAGAACATTTTGTTTAAATGCATGCAGAGGGTTTATTATTTTTCCATTACTGATGTGTACTATATTAAGCTAGAATACCCACATAGGCACGATCATACAAAACTGTACGGAGAATTTAGTGCTCTTTATGTGCTAATTTAATGCTTTAATTCTGATTTTATTGCTCTAGCCCTTTTGTGAGAAATTATTTGTATGCTGTCTTTTAAAAAAGTTAGAATAAATTAGAAAAAAGAGTAATTAAAAAAAGACACTTGTACTATAATTTAATGCTAATTATGTACTTTTAATATCTTCTAGTTTAAATATTTTGGTGCGCTACTCCTTACGCTGAAAATTACTTTTATGCTACCTTTTAATAAAGTTAGAAGTATATAAAAGTAATTTTCAGCGTAAGGGGTAGCGCACTAAAATTTAAACTAGAACATATTAAAAGCACATAATTAGCATTAAATTATAAGTGTCTTTTTTAATTAATCTTTTTTTTTAATGGGCATTCTAACTTTTTTAAAAGAAAGCACAAAAATAATTTCTCGCAAAACGGCTAAAGCAATAAAGTCAGGATTAGAGCATTAAATTAGCACGTAAAGAGCACTAAATTCTCCGCACAGTTTCGTATGATTGTGCCTATCTGGATTTTCTAGTTTGATAGACATTATTTTCTGATGTAATGACATCTTTTATATTGAAATACATTGCAATTATATAACAATAATTCAAATGTGCACATATATTACAGTAAAAATATATAAATATATTGTATCTATATATTACAAAAGATATTTATCGTTATTTAATATTCATTTATATGAATATTAAATAAATTTTAATATATTAGAAAGAACAGTAATTATTTTTTAACTGTTAACTATTTTGATTGCTAATTATTGCTTTAAAAATGAATACACTTGTCTCTATCTATTTCGTTTTTCTGTTTTCATGGTCTTAAAGATACGGGGCCATTTATTTCTCCTTAATGTGTCTTTCCTTCCTATTAAAGATACATGGCAGTATTTTATACAATACGCAAACGTATACTTGGCGAGAGACTGCGTTATCACGTTTCTCGACCTTTTTTTGATCAAGTAGTTTAATACTTTATAACCACCATAAATAAAATCTAGACTTTAAATCGAAGTCGTAAGATGAGGATGATAAGTATATACGAACATTTTATGAACTAATTTTACGACGGCAACGATCGACGATCTCTTCCCGGCGAAAGGCGAATTCACGATTGATCGCGCTCCCGGAATCGTGTCGGCTCAACAGGAAATAACGCGAGAACGCGACGAGGCGTTATTTAATCAACGACGAAAATGAGTTCCAACGTTTCCTGGTGGAAGCGCGTCTTCGCTTCCTCTTTCGAGGCAGTCGCTTTAACTCGCCCGATCCGACTTGTCTTCCACAAAGGAAAGCGCGGTGCCTCTGCGCGAATTTCCCGCATGCGGACGCTGCCTGGTGCGTTTTCCAATCTGCATCACACTTGTGCGTAAACAAACGTGTACGCGGGAAATCCCCCACGGAACTCCGATTCACTCTCCTACTCCGGGCGACCGCCGCGGGGAGAAGGCTTCGCTCTTAATCGTCCGACTTTCTACGGCGCGTTTGCGTAACATCTCGCTTCATGCGCGGATCGTAAAGTTACGCGTGAGACGTAATCGGACGTTGCTTCGTGGATGGAAAGAGGGAAAAAAAATCCCTCCCGTCGCAAGCGGATATTAAGATACCCCCAGCTCTAACGAGGGTCACGATCGTTACGAGAGTTTTAATCGCGGATATTGCTACGGACGAGACTTCGAATCACGGTGAATTCGATTTTTCACGTAAATGAATAACAGAACAGACGGAAGGCATGTAATTTCTACAGATTATTCCAAGATAAATGGATGAAATTACAACGGTAAATTGTTCGAACAATTAAGGGGAAAGTTCCATCGATAAAAACAATGGTTTTCAATAGCTTCAATTTCAATAGATCGAAAATAAGAAGCGGATCTCACGGAAGTAAATAGACAATGGAAGCCGTATTGCTCGGTTAACTCTAAATGTAAATCTCATTTTAATAAAATTTTTCATTTGAAGTTTGGCTCCAGTGTTCAAATATAGAAAACCGTGACAAATGATCTTATACTTAAATTTCTTTTGGTTAAGAAAAATTCGGCTCTATATTTACCAAGAAATCTGTGATCAATCAATCTTGATCGTAAATGCGACCTGGCATTCGCTGTAATATATTTATATTTTCATTATTATTGAAATAATATTTTTTTCACTGACATTTTGCAATCTATTTTTCGCTACCGAGTGGATGAATTCACGATTGTTTTCGGTTTTAGATAAAGTACTATTGGTACTATTGGTTATAGCGATATATCACGAATTGATATATGCTCTCTGCTTACTCTACCTCCATATGGAAAAGTCGATTTGTAGGCAATCAACATCGTAATAAAGTACCCTCAATTCTTGCTCCTGGCAGAACCGACGACCGCTCGCTATTTTTGGCTAGATTGTTCGCAAGGCATTTCAGCAGGGCACGTATCCGATACACGACCTTTAGTCCGGCTAAAGTTCAGGCTGCCAACGCGAAGTCGTGTTCTGCCAGGGAGAAATGTTGACTTGAGCGCAATGCAACGAAACCATTAAGTATTAAAAAGATCCGTAGTGAAAACTTAAAATTCCATTGTCTAACCGTTTGTTTATTATACAAATCTATTATACTTGCATTCATTAATGCACATTTGTTATCCATTGAAAGAAAATCTTGTAACGTTATTTTATATTGTTTATATTTGTTTATATACGTTATTTTTTGTTTACATTTGTTTATATACGTTAAATTTATAATATATAAAATTATCATGTTACTCAAAATTATTTTTCCTATCGCGAAATATGTACGATTATCTAAGTTGGAAAAAACATTTTGCAAAATATTTAACAATTTTTATACTTTTGCATGCCAACGATAATAAATCATCTATTAATCTAAATTATTTTAACAAAGAATGGATGCTTTGATCGGAAGCAAAGTATTCCGTTAAATTCATTATCTTCAACAAACAAAATGTGCAAACGTATCAATTACAGAACGTAAACAGTTCCAAAGTAATTAAACTGACATTATAGTACTGATCTAGATTTATAATTGCGATTAACTTTAGCCCTCCTCTTCATCTTAAATGAAGCAGAAGCGCTTAGTATAGGTACTACATAGCCAATAGCGCAATTATCGTTAATTGGGATCTTCAATCACGGACGACGCTTATTTTAGAATTGCATAATTTGAATCGCATGGATCTAGTGCCATTCATTTGTTTAGTACAATTAGTGCAATATTTAATAGAAAAGAAAAAAAGAAAATGATTGATATTCTCAGTGGATATTTCTTTTTACTAAATATATTTCTTTTTTATATTTTTTAAATATTAAGAATTGATATTATCGTTGTTAAACTTAATATTTAAATTTATATATAACAAAACCGAATACGCTTCTTGTTTGCAATTTTGACTATTTTGGCAACTCTTTTTGTGATTTTTAATGACGAATATTTATTGCTTTTTAACAAGGTGATTTAATGATATATTATTTAGAAATTTGTCTCTCTAATTTTTTATATATCTTCAGTAATCGTCTACCCTCACGATCTAAGATATTATTTTAATTTGTATATGAAATTCGCGCATTTAAAGTCGCCATTAATATTTTTCTAATATTCCTTCAAGAATAGTTAAAGATGTAATATTCTTTATCCAGTGTTATCAAAAAGCTTTATTAAAAATATATTTATTTTAATATGCCATTTAGATTAATTTTCCACATTTAAAGTAACGGAACAATAAATTGTCTTGAACGAGTAATTAACGTGCATTATGCGCGCGTATTCGATTCTCGTAAATTTGAATAGCCGCAATAAGAAATATATTTTCACCCGAATATGCAGTTTATTTCACGATGTCTCGACGACAACACAACAACACGGTTTACGATGTACTTTCACGTTCCGTGTGACCTACCATAGATTTAGAGCCCGACCGCAAACTCATTAGTATCCGTCACGGAGTGGACGTTACTCTATCCACGTCCGGCGAATCTCCATAATTTTCTGCACGCCTCCTCGCCTTCGCCACGAGGAAAACTTCGATCGCTCGTCATAAGAAAAAGAAAGGGACGTCCGGTGTTTACCGTCAACTTACGGTCTTCCCGAACGGATTGATGCCCCTAATTTTCTGCGTCACCTGATGGCGCTCGTTCAGGCTAGCCGAACGGACGTGCACGGCCGTGCAATTATTACACAGTCGTATTTACAGTCGTAGAGAATCGCAATAGCTCGTTGCCTTTAAGGCATTATCTCCAATTACGTAGTGTTTGCGGTTTCAATATACCTCGCGCAGTTACAATGCAATACGCGTATCGAGTTCCACGCTTGTTAACACGCGTTAACGGTCGAATTGCTAAAAAGCGAGTTAACGCTCTGCCGATCGTTTATAAGACATTTGTATGCACTTTAAATATCGCCCACCGAGCGAAGAGAAGCTGGGGCTCGTAAGAACCTTTGACGACCTGCTCTCGGGGCTCGGAGCCCGCCGACCAAGGCGGTCTACCTTGAACGGGATTCCTGGTCGTTCGTAAATTTCACTAACAAAGAGTCACGAGACTCGTGAGGATAATAGCCGGATATACACGTATTTTCTCTCACTAACGTGGATTATGCCGCATACAGGCTACTTATTATAGTTTTGCGAGTTCTGATAGTTTTTCGTGCGAGAGAAATAAATATGGAAAATAATACGCGTTATTCCCCGTCTGCATTTCTTATTCTGTTTCTTAACTACGTCTGTATATACTTTCTCCAGTACGGTAGCTTTAAAAACAAACTCCGTGTCGTTAATAGCGTTATTATTTTGCGAATTGCACGATAAGTGATATTACGCGACAGATCATTTCTTTCTAAGATTAACGCTATGTTCCATTGCAATTTATTGTTTCCTTGAATTCCAATTTCTTATATTCGAAAGATAAATATACATTTGAATGCCACTTTGATGAATTCTGATCATTTTTCAAGCATTTGCATCTAGTAGCTCCAGTATTAGCAATATTTAGTAATATTTTTTGCTATATTAATGCATATATATTTGTGCCGTAAACGTTCTTGATAATATTTACCGATTTACTGAATTTTTCATACGAGAGTTTCGTACGAGATACGTAACCCTGAACCATATTTCAGTCGAGCATTTCGAGCGAGCGAGAACAATGTGGTCTTGTGCAATTTGAGATTGGATCACGCTCCGAAACTTGCTAATTGGTTTCTGTCTTACGACATGCATCAGCCGATTGTTCTTGACCGAAGTTCGTAAAGAGTCTCATACGAAAGTACTCTTGAGAATATATGGAATTATATTTATGACAAAGCGAGCATATTTGTTTCAGCATTTCAGTAAATTCATTTAATTTATAAGAAAGGAATTTTTTTGTATTAATAGTTTGGAATGTATAATATTTTATATGTAACAGAAATTGAATTATAAGAAGTAGTTCAGCACGAAGAAAATATAATATTATAGCAAGTTAAACGTCTATTTTTAAGGCTACTTTAAAGTTTAAAGGCTTTTTAAAAATAAAGCTTTAATTTGAATCTTTCTGTTTGTTATAAAATTGAAAATTTGATCTTAAAAAATGATTTTGAAAACATTTTTATTACAAACGTTTAAATTGATAAAAAATACCGCTAATTATAAGAAAGTGCCATAATTCTGATATATCCAGTATACCGTCGTTTACATTGTATTTGATCATTTATTCGCGCACTCTTCGCGTGTAGATCGATACGAGAAAGAAAATCTGTTTGAGAGAACAGTATATAGATAGTAACTCAGAGAACAGAGTGATCGGCACTTCAATTTGCACGATACGAAGATGGACGTTCGTCTATAAATTGCCGAGTGGGTGATTTTCAATGAGTCACGTAGAGATCCTTTTACGAATATTTGCACTATCCTGCTGCCGATGAATCATTGTCAAAATTTATCGCGTTATCTGTTTTCGCTGCCTCAAAATTGTTTGTTAAATCTTACATTTTATCTTTGACGGCTTTATTTCTAGCCTCGCGTTTTCTTTTACCTGATTTAATTACATATAATTTTATTAAAATATTAATTCCATTATACATATATTAAAATATTATTTCCAATATATATTAAATTCTACAGCATGATATGTGAAAATTTAATCGATGAAATTACGGTAAATTATATTCTTTTATACTTTTATAGAATTTTTATATGAAAAACAACTATATTAACGGTTTGATAATAATAATTCGAATATTTACGTCAAACAAAATTGCATGATGGACTACAAGCATTATTCGTGTTTTGCATACTTTCATGGAGAGCATCCGGCATTTCATAATAGTAGTAAGGCAGAAAAGCTTAAACAAATGACTCAATGTTTGCGACTAAGAACCGTTCATTACAATACCTTTTATACCGGGTACGGATAATACCGGGATAATAATGATGATTGTAGTTATTACACATCCCGCGATATCTCCTTCTATTTTAATCCGCTTTAGTTAAATTTACCTTGCGTTCAAGATATCACAATTACGTGTAGAGTGACAAAAATAACTCGAATAACATCATCTCATAAATAATCTCATAAAAGTCAGGGGATAAAATATTTTCAATTTTATGATTAAAAATATACTGTCTGTTAAAATATTTCTGCATCTTGAACAAAATACTTGAATATTTGTTTATATTTATTAATTACAGTCACATCTTATTTTGTTGGTTTTTTAAAATTTTCACCTTTCGCGGCTATTTAATTATATTCAATATTGAAAAGATCATATTATATAATTTCCACAAATATCATGATAATGTAATATTACGTGATATTTGTGGAAATTAATTGAAAAGAATGTGATAAAAATTTGTCAGTTTTTCGTTGAAATTATTAATACATAGCCATGTAATTATGCTTGTATTAAGAATTTACATTTTTATTGTTTAGAAAGTAATTTTTTTTTAACTGGACGTCACATGCAACATGATATCTGTTTTTTTTGCGAAAAGAAATTCTGAAAGATGACAGCTCGTGAGACCCCGAATCTCGGGGCCCATCGATCGTCGCGATCGTGTGCGGATGCCTGTTTCAAGAAGCTCTTGAATAATTCATGCACGACCGTGCGTCCTCGTCGTCGGTCAGTCTGGCGCGACTGTAATCCCCTTTCCTTTTGTAAGCACAATGTCTGGTCTGAAGCTTCGTAAAAAAAAAGGCGCGCGATGATCGAGATGTTGTGCATTATATTTCTGTGCTTCTCACGTTGCATATTTTTCGAGCAAAATAGAGAAGCAATCGGCAAAAGTCGTAGACAAAGTCGATACAAGTCATTATGACCAGATTTCACGATTATTTCCATCTTTTTTTATATATAATTTAT
>JAJVSH010000027.1:685855-866248 GCA_021460005.1 Tetramorium alpestre | reverse complement strand
ATGTTTATATATATATATATATATATACGCATTTTTTAAATTAAATTATTTTATATATAATTAAAAACTGCAAAATTTAAACCCGCATGGATTCACGTGAAAGAAACATGGTGGATTTAAATGGTTGGCTGCGTCGTAAATACCAAGCAAAAAATAGCGAGGAAAGGCCGGAAAGTGCAAAGGGGAAGGGCATCAATCTCAAGGGCGGAGAAATAAAAATGATGGACAGAATTATACTTTCACGTCTCCTCTCATTGTGCTCTCCTGTCATTTGCGTAATCGCCCTTGAGATTATCCCCTTCCCCTGCGCTTTTCCGGTTTTTTCTTGTTGCTATTTTTCGCTCGGTGTTTATCCATACTATAGGATATGTATATAGATAGGCGTTCATCAGGTCTCATTGATAAGCGTCTTCTCTATTACTTACTCAGAAAATAGAAGTAAAACGTGAATAATTAACATTTTAGTATTAGGTATGGATTATTTTACTAGTTTCTTTAGTTTGTTCATTCTTATTTCTCTGAACTTGATAAATATTTTTAATCTTCTTGTTGTCAAATCGTGATGTTCAAATCGAAAAGTAAACTTGAGATTTTTTTAAACAATTAATTTTATTTTTTAGCTTTCGTATCATTTTATCGATTCTTATCGTTTTATCTTGAGAGTTTTATCTTAATAAGTAATTTCAATCTTTGCTTTTATTAGTCTGTTAAATTAGACTTTTAAATTGGAAAATAAATTGGAGACTGTTATTGTTTTAAATCATTAAGTAGATTTTAATTTTACTAACAAAGTAAGTATAATTAATAACATGTACATAAAAGATATGAAAATAGAACTGTCAGCATAAATTACGGATCTACATTTAATGCGAACGAAAAATTCTCCGGTCCCCTAAAAGATTATACATTTTTGCTAGAGATTACGTGCCTTTTCAATCCTTTTGGATGGACTCTCTTTTCTCGACAGAACCAAGAGTACATCAGCAGAAGATAAAACAAGTTATGGGTTCGTTAGACCCATTTGTCATCCTTCCCTAGGCTCTTGATGAGAATGTAAAAAGTGATATGACACGTATCGCGGAACAGATTTTCACATCGCGTGATACTTAGCATGATATCTTAGCGTGATATTATGCACGCACTATTAGCTTCCCCTGCAACGAATGCTAATAAATTTCGAAATGCATAATAAAAAATGCAAAAAAATCCGCCGAGTGAAGTAATTTCTGCGTATCGGAAAAAACCCAATTTGCAGTGATCAATTATAATTATTGGATAACTTATACGGCAATTTGTTTGCATTATTTGTTAATTTAAAAATCATGCTATTCTCAATACTGAAAATTGCAAGAATCTATTTTTCGCAATCAAATTTCTTCCGTAAGAACACAAATTTTTATTTCTATTATTTAAAGGAAGGTTTAAATTTCTATTGTTTACCTATATATTATTTAAATACTTTTATAATGTTATTAATATTTATAGATTTTCGCAATTATGAGATGTTTGATTTATATATTGTAAAAAAGAACCAGCGCAAATGAAGCTACTTAAAACTCACCAGCGTCGAATGCAAATAATTCCACCGAAAGATAGTTCCGGCGGATAAACTGCGGATATAAAGTTTAATCGGGAATCAATGATACCTCTATCGGAAACTCGTGAATAATCTTTGTTTATCAAGCGAGACAGATGGATTCCAGACTGTCCCTTCTCTGTACAAGGTTTCTTCGCGAATGTATTAGCGTTTTACGGTGTTCACTCGCGTTTTGCATGGATGAGCTGGCAAATCGGAGCAAACATACATACGTGTATACGACAATCGTAAGGAAGGTCGTTGCACTGATGATGTCAGCTGACATGTGTATGAATAACGTGACATCGGCATGCGTGGCGTTCATCACGAAAGCACTGTGCTGCACTGTGATCCGTATTAGTGCTGCATCCAGATATGCGGGCATTTTGGATATTACTCAAATATCTCTATATACTTAGTGATCTTGAAATAATTATAAAATTGGGTATCTAAATATCCTTCTTCGAAACTTTTTATTTGAGATATTATGCAAACGCATGAGAAACGAAATTTAGCTTTCGAGAGATAATTTTAGTAAAGCTTATCTCTCTCCCGAAATTTTATGTAGATTAATAATTATTTTATGCATAATATAATAATAATATACTAAATCACCGTTGATATATAATATAATATCAATGATTAATACATGAATATTCATAATATATAATACCGTGATGTAACATTTAAAGTTTTAGCAGCTTGTAGTACTTTCACGCGCTAAAGAATCTGATAGTTTGGCCATTCCGAAAAGAGTTATCGAGGGAGGCGAAGAGAATTTCTCCTTGCTTTTACGTCATTGATATGCATGACATAAGAGTTCGATGCACTAAGAATATTGATGTTATTCCTCGCATAGTCCGTTGTGCGTTAGTAATTTCTCGGCATTTACTCGCAAATCGTACGCAAATATTTTCACGCGAGGAAGACTAATAACTATTATCACGCATCCAACATACTCGGTTGCAAATAAAAACATTAATAACATCGAAATACACCGCGAAATCACTCTACTATCTTGTAATCTTAGAAACAACACGACCTAGTTTCGTCTACCCTACGGGCATGTAACCGCGATTTCAATCATACGAGACCGGACTGGTTGACGCAGATGATTAATGCGTCGCATGCGCTCCCCTTGACAGTGAAAAAATTGAGAAACGATTCGTGTAACGAGATCTCGAAGGAATGGTCTACTAGCGTATAGGATGGTGCGCGATGAGTCATTGTTCGCAATAGGGTAGTTAAAATCGTGCTATTAAG
Organism: Tetramorium alpestre; assembly: GCA_021460005.1. NCBI lineage: Eukaryota > Metazoa > Arthropoda > Insecta > Hymenoptera > Formicidae > Tetramorium > Tetramorium alpestre. The sequence continues at coordinate 863,409 of JAJVSH010000027.1, read as the reverse complement.
TAGAAACGATACTTGGATCGAGAGAATTTGTATTTTAATGAACATTTGTGTAAAAACAGATCGCCTTTTAAAAATGTCTATTATTACTCCAGCGAAATCTGTCGGAAAAAATCGATTATTAACTTAATTGTTCTAGTTTTTATTGTTTAATTATCCAGGTTCTTATTTTTTCATCGTAGGTCACAATTTAATAGTACCTATTTTATGATTAAATACATACACACACACACGAATTCTATTATAAACAAGACGTAAAATATTCGAAACGCGAATATTTCATATCTAAAATCGATTATTTATGCGCAGTCGCCGTGGAACAACTAATCGAATATATATCTAGGTTACTTCATTATATAAAAGTTATAATATATTTATAACGTAGCGACAATAGTAACTGGTGCAGTGGGTCAACAGTAACAGATGTTCGTTGTAAGAAAATAAGAGCATTATAGTTTTGGAAAACTATATTCTTATGAAACTATTCCTTGTACAGTATTTTTTATATTTTTATATATGTGGGTGTGTATCCCTAAAAAGCTGATTGAAAATATTGATTTGCCCATTAATCGTTACTTGACGACTGCGTATGAATAATCAATTTTAGACAGAGATAGAACGTTCAACGTCCATTAACATCGACTGAATATCGTGTTCGATAAATGTCTTTTACCATTTGATTCGAATAAAAGTGGAATACTAGAAATCGAGAGGAAATCTCGATGAACTTTGTTATTGATTGCCAGAAATCTGTCGATTAGATAAGTCGCCGAAAGAAATACATCATTATTTTCAAATCTTGCAATTAAAATGCACTCGCTGCCTTTTAATCTATTTGTGCGATTGGCTATCATGCCCTTAAGCACTGTTACAATTGTCTCTCTCGTTACGGACAATTGCTATGATACTACATACGTAGTGTAACACGCAATACATTTCTGGTAAATATACTCGATGGCATAATGTAATAACTCATTGAGATAAATTTACAAGATTGTTCGCTGATTAAGCAGTACTTGACGCCATTAAGCTCGGTTATTCTTTTTGCTAACAATAAGTTAATATGTAAATGCAATAAAGAAATTCGGGATAGAAGAAGATCAAGATAGATAGATGTTGATTGACATTGATGCCAGATTGCATAATTCAAAAAGCCATTACCTTCATCTAGCAATTACTACACTTTTTTTACATCGAATGGCATGCATGGTCAACCTAATAATTAGAATTTATTCAATGGAATATGTAACTTTTTGTGTACAACAAAGTAAGAAAAAAGTACAACTTTTTACTTTCACGAAATCTACATAATATATAAACTTTTCTAAATCTATAGAAAATTTGGGTACTTTTTTGTTGTCACTATTAAAATGAGATATACTTGTAAAAATTTGATTAAGAGAGTTAAAAAATTAGAGAATTAAGCATTAGATAAATAAGTAAAATTTCTTTCTAAAATAATTAAAATATAAAATAAAATAGGTGAAATTTAATCAGAAAAAACGGTATATTAATACAAATTTGAATTTGCTATACTTCGATATCTGTAACATATACCAATATATCTGATTATTAAAATGGCATTTTATAATTCTCTGATTCTTATTCTTGAAAGAAAAGTTCTTGTATAAATTGGCTAATCGTTAAATTATAGAAATGGTTTTTCAGATACGACTGTTTTCTTTAATAACACTGCAAGCAAGTAGGCATATAAATACATGTACTAGGTACATATTTGAAATGTTCAGGCCAATGATTTCACGAGGGCGAAACGCATGACGGCAAATCGCCAAGGTCTTCTCGCGTTTTCTGTAATTACTTCGTACTAAAAACTCAAGGGAATAATTGAAAACGCTGACTGACAGGCCGCTCTCATTAATAACACGATGCGTATGGTCTGTTGATTAATAAAAATTAATGTATTTTGTTATTTAGATGCCATCATTAAATTAAAAGTTCAAATTGTGCTCAAAGTGAAAACTTTTAATTAGAAAAGATTACATGTGTCATAGAATTTTTTAAATGAAGAAAAAATTTAAAAAAATATATAGATTCCGCGCAACAGAAAAAGCCGCACTTAATTTTTGATTGAAATATCTATAATTTTTTATTCTATAACTAAAAAAAAATTAAAGACGGTCTACTTTGATAATATATATTATAATCTTTATTATAAAATAATGAAAAATTCAATATAATATCTTCAAATCGATATTGTGCAAATCGCAAATGCAAAAGACAGCTCAATAAAATAATTCTTTGTTCCCAAATGCTTTTATTTCTTTAGTATTAAATAGCTATAAATATTAATTTAGTGTGAAAAAGATTTTAAACTCTGCATTTTTTAAATACTATAATAAAAAAAGCTTACATTATTTATTATTTTTAATTTTCTTTTTCATTATTTTGCATATAACAAAGGTTAGATACATTAGCCAAAATACATTTCGTTTTTTTTTTTAATTTTTTTAATTCATCGTTAGATATTTAAAGAGAAAATTAGGTGCAACTTTTTTTGTTGCGTGGCGTGCATATACATATAATATTGTACAATATACGCGATGAAAATGTACGATGCCGGTTTGGTACAGAGAAACTTCTCATTGCCGTGTGCGCGCCTTCTCTCGATCGACCGAGAAGCCGCTACGGGTGTACGGCGTGGTCGGGTGGCGGGGGGCGTCGGCCGGCGGCGATAGGACGGACGGCGCGGAGTGGAGGAAAGAGGAGCCTTGTCTGCGCAGCGCGCTCGCTCCGGTCCGTCAGTTGCCTCGCGACGTTGCGTCAATGAACGTCGATCGCGCGTCGGTACGGCGCGCACCGCCTCTCGCTTTCGCCCGCGCGGATGCGTGACCTGTCGCGCATCGCGAACCCGGCCGCGCGAAGTGGAACAGTGCCTCGCGGCGGCGCGCCTCCGAGGGTGGGCGATGTCACGGGGACACGCGACGTTCTGAAGCCGCCGTCACGGCGACGCTTTAAATGCTGTGCCGTCTGTGACGGCGACGAGTGCCGCGCTGGTGAATTGATGGAGGCGAGCGGTTAAACCGTGCCGAAGTACGCGTCGAGTCGAGTGCGCGCCAAGTGTCCTGTGAACTGACTCCGATGGTCTTCGAGAACATCGAGATGAGGAACCCCGCGGGGTTCCTGCTCGAGGACGCCAGGCATGGATACATCCAGTATATCAGGTACTTTTCTTTCCGTCTCCGGCGTGTAACGCCGCGTATTTCCTGCTAAGGGATAGTCGCACCGGTATGAGTTGGCACTAATTCGGGTTAACGAAACTGTCACTTTGTAGCGTCGTGGTAGAAGTTCCAAGAGAAAGGCGGTATAATACGATAGAATGACGTTTACGAGATCGAGGTTGTTTACAATAAAGATTGTGGTTTAGAAAGGGACGTTAAACCATTCATCCGTGATTAGGTAAATGAAACGGTCGACGCAGCCAGTCCGTCCATTTCTGCCAATACGAACTAACGTCGTTCAACTTACTTTTTATCTCTCGCTAATTCTTAACACTAGAGAAAAAGGTAAATTAAGCCGAGATTAAAGTTAATCTGCATTGGTAGAAATTGACATAAGTGGTAAAAAATATACATGCCGAGTACGCGTGAACGTCAGTTGTTGTAACATTTGCGGCGTTCATTGTCAGATGCATATTATGAATCTTTATGAGCATACTGAATACGCTATGCAAATTGCTCCCGCAGAAACGCTAAATATTTAGCGACGCGCATCATGATTTACGTTACAATGTCCGTTTCTTCAACGCTGCCGGTCTTTACCATAACGCGTCAATACTTATTTATGTACAATTGCCAATATTTTCACTGATATAAAGTGTTGTGTAAATACGAGCCTGCGATGGAGGCATTTTAGAACTTGGCGATTTTAGACTTGATTGTCGATTAATCGTTTTTAATTAATTAGGTTTAAAACATCTCATCTTAAAAAAATATTTCGCGGTTTTATGCTCGCGCTATTCATGCGAAACATATCGCGAATTGTACATTACAGTCTTTCCCAAAGGAGTTTTTTTTTTACCTTTTTTGGAATTTTTAGAATAAATAGCGATTATTAATATTAACAAGTTCCGATATTGTCTAAATTTATGCGATTTACGAATGAAAGTTTGATATGACGCATTTTTCCATAGATTTTTCCGAAAAGTGATACATAAATTATTTTAATCTGAGAAGATTAGTTTTGATAATATACGTACGACTTTACGGTAAAGGGATAAATGACGAATCGTTTGTGTTTAATGTAGCGATAACAGTACGGACTTCCTGTGTATGTTGCATATGCTTGCGAGACGTAACTCCCGATTGCTGTTATAAAACGGAATCGTAAATCAGGTGTCATTTTCGTGGTATAGTAAAGGTATCGAATGAACATTGTCCGCACGATGGGAGTCCGCGTGAACGATCTAATCCGGAGGGATGATCGATAATACGCCTTAATCCTACGTAGCGTAGCGAAGTCATTGCTCATTTTGCGGCATAAGCTTAAAAGATTATTGTGGATTATAACGGAGAATTCCTCCGGGCCGCGAATCCGTGCCAGACATCGAAAGTAATCACGTATGCTTGAGCAATCGATTTGACAATAAACCTAGGAATAATAACCATTTAAATAAAATGTCGAGAGAAGTGGTTTAGCTTTTAAAATATCACTAAAATATCGTTATGAAACAAGAAAAATATTTGAGCATCTTGTCAATTTAGCATCAGCTTAAATAAATCACCAATTGTGCTAATAATATATAAAGAAATGATTGCACGTAAATTAAAAACTTACGACGTTAATCGTTTAGTCGTTTATGTAAAAAGGGTATTTTCAATCAAGTTAGCCTTCCTGCTGTTTTATTCGATTGCGTATCACTTTTTACTATTACTTCATTTTATGTATGTACGAGAAATCTTGCCACGAATGATGTCAGACCCCGGCTTAACTAGAACCAAAAGGATCATTTGCGACTTCTTTTTCATTCTTTTCGCTGTGAACTTTCTGGTTGACCGAGAATTAGTTAGTTAACCGTTAGGAAATAACGGCTTACAGAAAACAACAAATCTTTTTATCGATACACATGGGATATCCTCTTCTGGAATATTCACAGTGTTACATTACGTAATTATTTGTTGCATGACATGTCATATACAGGATACGTTTGATCGATTGCATTGACTCATAACAATATAAACAATTAAATTGGATTATCTGAGCGAGACGGATTCAATTTAGGATATTAAGAAACTGATACAATTTATTGATCATTTTTTAAAATATTTTTTTTACATATTGATGCAATAATCACACTTATCACATATTTTGAAGAATATAATGAAAGTAATTTCATAAGCATTTCGAAAAATATCGATATTTGTTATTAACGATTTAACTTTAATATTTCGTAATTCAAAATCACATATCTTGTAAATTTTGGCGATAAAATAAAATTTATCGTTAAAACGGAGTGCAATCGAGTCACTCTGTATGTAACATGGATATTTCCTTTATTATTTTCTCAAATAACGACATTTTTAAACAACGACGCTACTTTTCTCGCGATTACTAATTTATCTTCGGTTAGCTTGCGTTTCTTTCACACGAAATCTTCTTGCAAAAGCGATTTTCCAACGAGAGTTAATTGAGAGATCAGAAATTACGCAGGAGAGATACTCCTCGTACCGTTAGCGATGGTCCAGTTTAAGATGGTGGGATACTTGGCAACGCAGCCTTCACCGGCACACGAACCGTACTCTTTGTTTCTTTTTTCGAACCGCAAGGGTCCCTAACCGATCCTCTGTCTACAACAGACTCCAGCTCGAATAGTGGAGCTAACCTCCGTGAGGTAGTCAGAGGAATTGCAATCGATGCAGCCAGAGAAAAATATTTTATATAAATTAGTTGGATTTATCTATATATAAATATGAATGGAAAAGAGAATGTTTGAAAAGGTGAAATCCACTTGATATATTTACCATTCATTTTTTATTTACTTGTGATCTGTAGGATAATATTCTATCTAAAAGATTCTATTTATTTTTATAATATTGGGTATAAAATTCGTAAATTAGCAGTCTCGTTAGAAATTAAATGTACGGTAATACGCAAACAATTATATTAAATTTCAATTAGGTTTCACTTTAAAATGACTAGAGTTGATATTTTATAGAAAATAAATTATTTTATATAGAAATATATAAAGAAACGCGTAAAAATTGATATTTATAATTTAGAGAGGAACTTGTATTCTTCTCTAGACAATATATTAATTAAACTTTTGTGATGAACAGATTTACAAAAATCTAAATGACGGATTTAGTTAGCTTAAAAAAGAAATTAGAAAAGCTAATCGCAGAACGGGAGATAATTCTTGCAAATTCAAGTAAATTATTAACGAGCAAACATTAAAAGTTCTTGTCCGAAAACATATGTAGCCGAATACCAAGGTGTCGTGCATACATGCGTTAGTGGGTACCATGTGTTTTCTGAAAGCAGCGCTCCTTTGTCAGCATCAGCTGACTCGGAGCATCAGCTGCACGCTTTTGTACGAGTGAGGCGTGAAAGGGAACCCTGATTATTTGTCAAGAAACGTCGCAATAGGAAAAGCTGACTCCTATACAGCTCATAAATATGTTTAGAAACGTTCGTTATAATATTATAGTGATACATTCGAATTCAAAATAGTTTACTTAGTATCCTTATTGAAGGGGAAATAATCACCGTATGAAATATTGACAAAAGCATTATTTATTATTTTAGTTTACTAACCTGTTCTTTATTCGATATTATCGTATATCTCGTTTATATTAAATAACAAAATTTCACTAAGATCATTCTTGTTTTATCAAATGAACAATTTAGAATGCATGAGGATGGAATTTTTTGTAATTTAACGTGATATGAAAAACATGTAAAAGATCGAAATACATACTACATAAAATAGATCTTAGAATATACTGTAATACTAAAATATGCAACATGTAAAATTATAAATAAATTTCTATTCTGAAATCTGACGCGGATTATAGATCGCCTAAAGTGAGCTTAATAGGCTAATCAATAGGCTAATATAAAACAACGTCAGCTTACGTGCCAGTGTTCATACTGCCTCGTTAAACGGACGAGTCACGAGTATTGTTACATGATGTATCTCGAGAGAGCACAGACTATCGAGATATTCCTACTCTAATCAGTGGCGGTGATTATAAATTTGCGATCGGACATGTGGTATCTCTATCAATAACCGTTAGAAAAAGGTAGCTTTAGCTCCCGTATTGCCGCAGCTGTCTTCTGTAACATTCTATCGCGGCACTGCTCTAACGGGTCTCTCGTCGCTACGATATAAATCGTAGCGACGATTATTGCCGAGTAATCGTCGAATCGAACAGTCGGTCTGTTATCTTCTTCTCCGCGCGCGCCGCCGATCGTAAATCAATACTTGCGTAGCCGTTGCGAATATTAAAGTGCCTGGCCGCGAGACCGTTCATGGGTTCCCCGAGCTGATATTTATAGCCGTGGAAACCCGCAAAGTCCACATGAGCGTCTTAAGATCATTAACTTCCCATTATATAATTTCTGCGCGAAACGCCCATTAAGACCGTGGATTAACTCCATTGATATGCGTAGCACCTGATGCGATTCTGAAAAAGTTCGCGTATGCAGTCGCGCCAGCGAGTTCCCTTCTAATATATAGCTGTAAAAAGTACTGCTACTTGTGAAAATGACGATTAATTTTCCTTACTTCGTTTAGCGGAGACGCGTTCCGGTAATAAAATTGCAGAAGTGATTTAACGCGACACGACGCATTTCAAGTGAGATTAACGTTTACTTATGATAGATTCTTTCAATCATATGAACTTCTTAGCGCAACAATTATTCGTCTATGAAATTTCTTGTCAGAGCTTTCTTAAATAATTATTTCCTTTGGATACGCACTTTCGTATATATTGCAATTTTGCTGGATGAAGGATTACGAACATTTTTGTCATTGAAATATACATAAATAAATCTTTAAATGCGGCGACTTTCTTTTAAATCGATGAGGATATTTATTATTTGAAAGTAATTGATGAAAAGATAATCTATTCCTTATAAGTTAACAAATAAGAAATATCCGAAAGAAATTTTGCATTTGTATGTAGTATTCTGCAGTAGAGATTTTGCATTAGAAGATAAATTGAAATTTATGAATTGCCAATATATGATAATTAATTTCACAAATAATATCAATCGAGGAATTTTATTATTACGTTGCATTTATATTACATTGATTACACAAAAATCCCTCTCAATAGAATTTATAATCGTCATAGTTTGTATTTGAACGTGAAGAAATTACAGTCATTAGATGAGATTAGATTCGATTGTCATAGATTGATGTAATCAATTGGTAATCAAATATGACGGTAACAGAAAATTTGTGCTGAAAATGGCTTTGCAATAGAATGGCGATGTGTTTCTATATTTAACGTTACGTTATTAATCAAATCTTTCGCAATATTACGTTTTTTAATTCTTACTCGCAATTAAGATTTTGAATATGGATTTTCCTGCAAGAATACAATGTAATCACCAGGAATCGATTATTAGCTCCAATTTTGCCTCGAAATTTTTTACCTATGATCTGAAAGATGAACTCGTTATATCACAATATTCTATTTTTTTTAATGGATTTTTTATTTGCATTATAACATTAAACGATCGATTTTTAGATCCAGGAGATAAAATAGAGAGAGAGAGAGAGAGAGAGAAAGTACAAAAAGAAGTGGGAATGACAATTTATTCGATTGCACAATAATTAAACGCTTTCGAAAACCGCGCAGTAATTATCTCAAAGTGATTATTCATGTCAATCTTGTAGATATTAATCGCAGATTAACATAATTAATCCACTTTTGCTGTTCCTTGACTCCCCGAGATCGTTATTGCTTTTTGCTTTCGGATTGCTCAACAGATTGAGTCAGTCGAAACGCGCTGCCCACCCTGGCTCGAGACTACTTTCCATCAATTTTCTGGACGGGTACACACAATGACGTGCTCGATTCGTTTATGTAGATGCAACTTCTGTCTGGCGAGTCTGGGATAGGTTTCATCTCATAAAATCTGTTTTTATTGCCGCTTAGTTGTATTGGCTCGTAAAGACTTTCGCTCCGATGCACAGCATTGACGGAAATTTTCTTCCTTTATGATCGGCGCGTGCTCTTGTTTTGCTCATAATATCGGCAAGCTACTTTTGGTCTTGTCTGAGTTAGCATCACTTACAACAATGTTGTTAGAAGCTTCTTTGATTCATAACTTTTCTCTTCTTAAAAGATTTATGTGATACAACAGTCATTTTTCTCTTGTTATAAGGATGTCGTTAAGGTCAATAACTTTTCGTAGCGCGTTTCATTGTCGCGTTCGATTATCGTTTCCACAGAAATGTACAGCAATGCGGTGTTGCTTGGAAACGAGGTTCACAACACGGAAGTCGATATATATAGCCGGTCGTGGTATAATTCACGATGAAGATTACGTTCCTAATCTTATGTCAGATAGTAGATCAAGGACGATGCAGATATGAAATCAAGTTTGTCATTAAATATTTACGCACGTTTAATATATTTCTATATGTGATACAGAAAAGTGATAACGAAAAAATCGATATTATGTAATATTATTATGTAAAATTAATATCTATCTTCAAAAATCTTTTGCAAATAACAGCTTCAATATAGAAATAATTACACATGTTTTTCAATTACTTTAATTCGACAGATGACATGTTTATTTTGTAACAGTTGAAAATTTTTGTAAAGATTCTCGCTCCTAAACTTGCAAGCTTCAATTTCTTTTATATGAATCTTTTTTATCGATTTTTAAAAACTTGAGGGAACAATACAAATTTTGTTTTTAATAAATTCTTCGATTCTGTTTTATCAGAATTTTATTCGAGATTTATTTATAAAGATTTTGCATTGAAAATTAAAAAATTACAGTAAAAAATAGCTTCTACTAATACTTCTCTTTTAAGAAATAATGGCTCTTAAATTAAAAAAAAAAATTTTTTTCTTAAAATATTTCTCAATTAAACCTGAGATACCTACTCTGTATATATGGAAATTATCTACGGAATTTCCATCCGCAGCGTGCATTAAATGATAATTGATATATCGAGGAAATGCGCGCGCAGTACGCATAAGGTAATGCACACATACAGTAACATGAGTGAACTTCCTTTTGCCTCGCGATAGAGTTAATGTAGAACAGCTATCGGCATCTTTGCTCGGAAATGTTCAACACGCATGAGTTGATCGAAAACAACGATGCGTTGTTCACCTACAACAGCGAAACTACTCTTTGCTTGGCGGCCTACGGCATAACTCATTGCGCTTTTAGTGGAATCACACTGCTTCATCGCGTCATCTGCTTAGAACGTACTTTGTCATCTGACGATTACGCAACAACTTCTTACACCGGAGACAATATGTAACCGTGTTGGACCGATGGATAAAACTGGAGATAATGTTTGCAAGGTGCAAATAATGACGGAACCCTGGACGATTGCGTATCTAATCGTGTATAATTTCCGATTTCTGTAATCTTTGAAGACATTATGGAATTTTAATTTGATCTTAACGCGCGTTTGAAAGCTTGTACAAATTGTTATTGCACATTGCGAGTAACAACAAAAAATAAAAATAGATTTGCATTTTTTAGCATTCTCGTATTCTCTGCGAAATTGTGAAAAGTAAATATCGAAATGCAGCTTTAAAAATTGCAAGATACTTTGTATCTCCATTTCTTATGCTTTTAAATATAATTTGGAAAAAATTAAATTAAAAATATTTTATAAAAGTAAAGTCTTAGATTAGAATGTTAACAATTTATTGAACAAAAATATCGTTTTTATAAATTTTAAATTGAGGGGCAAATAATGATTATTTATGAATAAATATAGATAAATTATGGATAATATTATATTAATTTTGTAAAAATTCTCTTTTCAGAATGTCAAGTTCACAGACTTTAAATATTAATCCGAACAAAATAGGCTCTTAAGATATTAGATATTTACTTTTAAAAATTCTAGAAATTGATTTATTCGAGGGAATACGATATTCAATTATCTTCACACGATATAATTGGTTTTTTCAAACTCGATTTATCCTTTAATACTCATCGTAATTACTTTTGATCAATTTATCTCCGGTTTCCTTTCATCTCTTATGCGTGTTTTTTTTTTAATGCCGGTAGGTAGTGTTAATCGTATCTTAAGTATTTTCATTTGTAATGTCGTTTTCTGCGAACACATTCAGATACTAAACTCGCAATTGCAAAATGTAATTAGTCATTAATTAACGCTAAATTGTGCAATACGTAAAACTCACTTATGAAAGGCAGAGTTTATCACGATCGATGTTCTCATTATATGACGCTTTCCGGAACGTCTTCATTTTAGAAATTATATTTCTTATAGCAATAAAGAAGAATACGATCGCTATTATCTCCATGGTTTTAGTAAAAACCGTGTCTTTTTTTGGATTCATTATCTTTCATAATATTATGGGCGCGCTTTACAAGCACGCAATCGGCAAATAAATCATACGACTGTGAGTTGAAACAATGCGAATTGAGACAATACGAGACTAGAGTTCTCTTAGCGTTTACGACATGTTTACCATATTGAGCAATCTTTTGAGAATTGAAGAATTCTAAGCAGAGACAGAAAAAAGTGCTAATTCAATCGCGTTTACAATTGCCATAACATGTACGTTTACAGTTACATATAACAAGTACATTATTGCATTTGTTAATATTAAAGGATCTCACGAAACGCTATAATCTTTTATCACTTTTAATCTAGACTATATACTATTGTGTACGAATAGATTAAATATAAAGTTTGAGAAAATCATATGTTTTCCTTTATCTCTTTCATCGTGTGCAAGTTATTCGTCATTCTGTTATTAGTTATTTTAATAACATTAAGAAAGATGTCGAAAAATCATTTTAAGAAATATGAAAGTATAGCCAGTTTGAAATCAAATTTGTTTCGAAATACTTTTGCGATTACGAGCGTACGTAGAAATATATATGTGTCCTTGCATATGATGAGAAATGCCACACACTCGCATTGATAATATGCACGTAGGGGTAACACGTGTCGACACGACACGTTTCGTTTTGCATAATAATGCAGCAAAATTGTTCACGTACTCACGTGATTGTCGTGTTTATCACATAGACGACAAGTCATTAAATCGTGCGAATAATAAAAATAGAAACGAAAAAGAATAATAACGGACAAACGTCACTTTTACTTTCGACCGTATATACTCCGGAATTGGGAGGTCTAAATTGCCGCGTTGGAAAAAGCAAGCATTTGTTGTTCGTCAATCTTCCTTTGGACGAGTTCAAGCGAAATGGCGATTAACGTGAAACCGGTTCGGTTCAACTGGGTTTCTCAGAGATAAAACTCGCGATTCTCTTTGAAGCACGTGTTCCTAGGAAGACGATGCGCTCAGTTCTTTGTCACTTTGCCATCCATCTGAAGTGCTTTGCTGTCTTCTCTCGCGTGTTTCTCTAGTGGGCACTCACGTAAAACTCGCGTATTTAGATGTTAGATGTTCTTATATATTCATTTTTAATTTTTATTCGTGTAACAAAGCATAATAAATTTTATCTGCGAAAATAGCTTTTCTTCGCTATTAATATGCAATTTACGATGAGTTACGAAAGCTGTGCGTCTAAATAGTTTTATAATAATTTTAATTTTTTGATTGTAATAATTCTTTTATTCTAATTTTATTTTTAATCTTATCGAATTGCTAAAATTATTGATTGACATTAATTGAATTACCGGGACTAGTACTATGTACGAGTACGTGCTAAACAAAATAATTTACTTGTGAAAGTCTACATATTTAGAAAGTATATTTTATATATTATGCAATTTTACTATGCGCGAGATATACATTTTCTACTAAATTGTATTCAGTTATACTAAATCGGATTTGAATCAGGAAGCAAATAAATGTAAATAATCGTGAATGAATAGCTCGTTAGTTTGAATGCGATTTTACTAATCATTATTTGAAATTTACTATAATAATACCTGCATATTATGGGTCGTTCGATTCCGAATAATCTTATTGACATATGAATCTGCTGATTTCTTATTTCATACGATCATCTTATGGTTGCATCATCGAGCACGAACAATGATATTACGCGTCGTTTAAGCGAAAGCGAGCATTTGAGGTGTCTTAAAAGAAAGTTAATCCAAAATGACGCTATTGAGTCCACGTTTTCAACCTTACTACCGAAGAAAGCAGGATGCGTGAACGCGTGACGCGGCAAGAATAACGCGCGAAACCGGTTATTTTTAGTAATAAAGGTATTCGAATATTTATGCCGCTTTCTCGCGATCTATCTATGTGTTATCTAATTGTTAAAAATTACCAAGCTAGACGCATACGCGTGATGTCGATCGGTCGTTCGCGCGATCCTGTTATCATTCTGCACGAGATTGTGAACTATAGATATGCTGCAACATCCACTCTTCACTGTTTCATTCATTTTGTTTTACGCAATGTATTTGATTCTAATGAATAGTGGCCTACTATTGAGATATCATGCAAATAGTGCAACTGATTTCGCTTGTATTATGATACAATCACGTTCAGAATTAATGATAGTTCGCTTTCCTTCGGTCTTTAATTCTAATTCTATATAAATGCATTTGGAACGTTTGCATGATTCAAAGAGCTTGAAAGACATTTTTGTTGATTTTTATAAAAATTCTCCTATAAAATAATTTTTTTTAATAATTCATTGTTTTATATTAGAGTACTTAAATTACTGTCTTCCAAATATTGAAAAAGTATTCTCAAAAAGTAATTTGAAATGCAAATTAAATTCTAGCCGTTCTTACAAACATAGCTTGATTTATTTTTAACTAGAATATTAATGTATTTTCTTGTTATAAAGAAAGAAATGTAATCGAAATTATTTAAATTAATCTAATTTATCCGAGATTATCTGAAGATCGATGTGAAACAAATAAAATCGCCATAGTCCATTTTTTGTGCTCGCTAATATCGGCCATTTAACAATTTTCACTTTATTTTATCAAATAGTCTAATAAATTATTTGCCCATCGGCTTTTAACGTTTAACCGCGGCACGCGCGCTTTTACTCTTATCCTCATCGGACGATTTATTCCGCCGATTACGTGCTTTACGACAACTTTCTCTGAGGACAAGAGAGGAAGCGCGGATAATCGACGAGATCGAGGATTCGCAGGGAAAGAAAGTCTATCGGAATTTCTAGCGGAGAGCAGCGCATTATATCGTAGACGCGCGTACAGATTTTTTTTTAGGAATTAACCGCGTTTACTCTATTCCGTTTTATGCTTAACGCGAACCGCGATGACTCTGCGGGTTTCAGAGAAATTGATTTCGTACGATCGATTACTCTGAGAGCTGTGAAACTGATGGAAATTCCTGATTCATCTCTCGTACAGATTTTTATACGTCATCGGTACGAAATTAATAATGATAGTACATGTTGCATCAGAATAAACAATTATTTCAAGATTTGAGAAAATTGAAAACGTTAAAAGTATATTGAAAAGCAATAATATATAATTTATAATAATATACAAATTTAACTGCTTACTTTTTTACGGCACATTTTTTTGGTATACTTTAAAATTAGAATAAAGAATATATTGAAGAAAATATGTACATATATTACATATTTATATATGATTTATATATGATAACATATACATATATGTATAAACCATAAAAATTTTGAAGAAATGAAAAATATGATAATAATATAACGTAATGTAATGTGTCATACGCAAGGAATTAGATGACAGAAACGAAAGATAAATAATTCAATCTCTTTACGACTTGATATCCCGGAAAATAGGAGCACTGTGAAAATCGCGCGTCATATTTATGTAATCCATAAAGACGTTTCGCGCACGTACATACATCCTAATCGGTCGGAAAACTGGTTCGATCAATAAATTTGCCGAATCATCGGCGGTAATCGCGGCATAATCCCCGCGCATCCTCGCGTTATTCCGCGTCGTCCACGATCGTGTGGTTAAACGGCCGCGTGCGCCACGGTAATTGTCTCAACCGAAGGTGCAACAACTGTGAGAATCGCGAGTGAGCGTGAGAGATCCTCATTATGCTGCTCTCGTGAACTACGAATGCGCGATTCTTCCTTTGAAAAAACTCATGGCGCTGCCGCTAAAAGACGTTTTTCGCAAACAACTCATTCGACATCCTGAATGATTCGTGAAGTGACTGGTGTGGTAGACTGTGATGGTTGAGACACAATGAAACGCATAAAATAGAGAACGATTTACGAACTACTTTTTTTATACGATTAAAAATCTCTCCGACAAATCATCCTCGAAATCATCTTGCATAGGTATGTTCTGGAAATTTTACTGCTTCACGAAATTTGTTCCATGGAATCCAAATCTGTCTGAGCAAACAGGTTCTTTCCACAAATTTCCATAATAAAAACATGTGAGACATCAGAGATGTATAAGGACTATTGAAACGTAATGTTGTGAATAATATTATTGTACGAATAATTATACCATATTAATCAATGAAACGGATAGCTGAACATATTAATATTAAAAGAATAAAAAATTTAAACGAAAAAATATAATTTCTAATACAATTTTTAATATTTTGATATTTATTCCTTATTTGTATGTTGTTTTGATATTCGTCAGTGTCTTCGACGCGATACCAGTTTTGATGACTTCATATTGCTTACGTAAACATGTAAAAATCGAGTAAGATTCACAAGAGTTTACGTGAAAGAATAAATGAATGCGCTCAATAAATTTGCACCAAATGCCTTATATGATAAAAGCTTAATTTACATAACATACACGGGTTAACGCCTTCTTGATTACTCGTGCAGTACTGCGTATCGTAAGATTTATGCGTGCTGGCCATTTATGTATTACTACGTCATATAAGATCTGCATCGTCGGCTATTGACGCATTACTGCATCACATAAAATGCGCTGATTATTACGTAAAAAATATAAAACGGTGATTATTTATAGCATATTGTACTGTATCATCTTACATGTTTATTAGACACTAACTCGCCCAGTAAGTTAGTGTCTAATAGAAACGGTAGATAAACGACTTTTAGTCATAAACTGTAGCAATAAATAACAGTTTTAACTTTTAAAAAAAATAAAAGGACGTGTTATCGTTAATCTATAGAATTTTGAAACGAGTTGGGCGTTTTATGATATATATGTATACATAGACATCTCATTCATTTATTGATACAAGAGATACATTTAATCTTTTTAACGCATTTTAAATATTTGCTCTCAATCCGACGTAATGTTGATTTGAATTTCAATAAGATAATTGCTATATTAAAATCGTATAAAAATAAGTTGTCAGTAGCGGTCTTTTATGAGCATTTCGCAGGCAAATATCAACATGCATGCAAAGGCCAGACTTTGATTAATTCGGGTTGTCGATCACAGTCGATCGGACAGCTTGGGAAGTAGTCTTCCGGTCGACGACGCGTTCTGGGCAACTACCGGACGTTCGCTCGACTATATCCGTAATTCTATTATAGTACGTAAATCGAAACTATTAGAAATGTGACATATGCATTTGCATTACTGCCCTTTACGTAAAATACGCAATCTTACGTTTATATAAATGCTTTTAATATTCTAAATAATTAAAATGTCAAGAAATTTATTAACAAATTCCTTAAAATATACAGAATAATAAATAATTTGATATGTAAATTAAAGTATATAACATTCAGTCATACAGTATTTATTTCTGAGACATTACTTGTCTACTTGTTTAATAATAAAGGATCATATAAAGCATTGCTGGTTTAAATCACATTACGAAGTTCTTTTTCATAGACGAAAAGTTCACAAAGTTCTAATAATAGATTTATATGGATTATTGCTAACAAATTTTAATCATATCTTTCTTAAATTGTACAAATACATTTATTTGTACAATTATATACTCGGTTAATAAGAGTTTTTTAAATCCTAAAATTATCATATGTTATTAATGTTTTTTTACATTATGGAGCATGACAGAAACTCATAATTCTTTCTGAGTTAGATAAAACTGTCGATGTAGGCTATTGTTGTCCAAGTGTGCGACATCGATTTCTATTCTGTATGCCGCGAAAATGCGTCAGTTTATCCGGCATGCGCACGTGTCGGCGATGCGCGTCATGCGAAAAGAGAATACGTCGGATGCGTTCAAGGTAATTCGTGCGTTTTATCGTTAAACCGTGGCCAGGCACCGTGAAAGATGCGCAGAAAGTGCTATTCTCGCCCTTTCTTGACGATGTCAGTGAAGAGCGTGCTACGCGGTTTAAAAGTTTCCTCATCACTCCGGTAACGCGATATTAACGTGCTGACGAAACATGCCATTGTTCTGTATTTATACGCACACAAACGATTTAAAGATATAAGAATTGATAGCAGATAATAATATAATATGGCTAAAGATACAGCAAATTGTTTAAATTTAACTCTTAAAAAAAATTTGTGTTAGAAATTATTGTATAGGAATATTATTAACATAATTAGCGACAGTTTACAATTTTTTAAATTTCAAAATGTATAGAAATAAATAATTTTTTAATTAAGTTATTATTTATTTATAATATTAGTGCTAGAATTTTACATTGAAAATTTAGATACAAAATAATTCTTTTTAAATACATGTTTATTTTACAATAATTTGATGTCATATATAGTGTCTTGATATACAACTAAAATAACAGAAAAAAACTGAAAAAATATAATTATAATATCTGAAAAAATAATATTAATAATTTATGGTTTTTGTTAGAAAGATTTTTGATAAAGCTAATTGCTCAGTTGCACTTGCTGCGATGTTACCATCGTTTGTCCTAAACGTCACTGTAATTTTATTCCGGGACAAGTTCTCTTCCCGTTTTATGTCGTGCGCAGGTGAACACTTTGTTAATGCGAACGTGCGCGTCATCTTGTACGCGTGCTTAGGTCGGTTAATTAGGAAATCGTGACGGAGCGAGTATGCGCCTGTTGAAGTATGTGTCTGTTGAAGAACTTTGTTGTCACTCAAGGCCTTATTTCACGTTGAAATATATAACGAGTATGCGTTATTATTATTTTATTTTAATATCTTTATTATTTTTCACTTTAGAATATTATTAATTTTTAATTTTATTATTTATATATTTAAAAATAATTTCAAATTAAGTCACAAATTTTAATTTTTTATAATTATAATTTATAATTTTAATTTATATTTTCATTACGTCAGACCTAGTAGAATACTCATGTAGAATTTATCATGAATAATAGGAACGACGTGATCTTTCTTGTTCTTCTAATCTGAATCATTTTCATGACGCACACGAGATTATGCGAACGTCACTATAAGAAATCATTGACTGTCTTGAAACTGTTGGGTTTCGTGAGCAGATCCTGCGGCTGAATCATGCTTGAACGCCGAAAAAAAGAAGTAAAATAACGTTTAACGGTGTAACAATTCTTTCATGCAATTTCCAGCTAATGAGGTTAATTAAGACGTACGTCATTAACCATGATGGAGTAAATCCGTTGTCGAATTATGTTACTTATTAGGGTTTTTATTTTATATTGACGTATTCGCGGAAGAATTAACAAATACTTAATAATTAAATGATAATTAATTAACTTTAAATATATTTTAATTCTGATTTTACATTTAATTATAAACTTTAATTAATTATATGTTTAAACATATGATACGTTTACTATGACATTACAAATAAAGATATAAATCTAAAAATTACACTGTGATTTGCAATAATTTAATTGAAAAAGGAAAGAAGGTACAAAGTATTTTTTTGTTTGATGAATAAATGAAAGCTAGAAAAGGGAAAAATAAAACCAACATCAATCATATTTACAAGAAGAAAATGACTTAGCCAATATTAATATAACATATTTGATATTAAAGTTTTGTTCCATTATCCAAATTGTTATATATTTGTCTCTGTATTTCTATTTTCATATTAATTTTCAAAGGAATACCGTTGACACCCTTGAAAATGTCTACGAAGACTTTGAGTCACCAAGGTTAATTTGAGAGAAGGATTATCTTTTTTTCTCTCTCTCTCTCTCCTATATTTCGAGATACAGCTACCTTTGGAGCAATCGTCTCTACTTGCGGAACGTGTACTAATTTTAGTAACGTGCTGTCTACTATGCGTTAACGACCGGAATATCGGGATATAAGGAAGACCGTTGCTCGAGATATAGTCATGTTGGAGCATAAAGGATGATTTTTTTCTATTATGCAAGATCGAGTAAATTAAGGTTATTCTATGCAAATGTGTTGGAATAAGTTTTGCAAATGAGAAACAAAACGAACAAAAACATACTATTGAACGAAATAAAATAGAATAATGCGAAATGATAAATAGAATCATCTACTCTGAAAAATGATAAACTGAAAACCATGAGTTAGCTAAAGATATAACTGGATATAGGATTATTGGAGAAAAGAACACAAGATAACGAGAAAAGAGTTCATAATATATAAATATTTTATTAAATTTATGAAGCGAGATGAATATAATTTTTATAAAATAATTATAGAGACAGATTTTAAGATGTTATTCCCTTTCATTTTCCTCTATTATTCTCGGTTCTCGTGAAATTTTTTTTTTTTTTTTAGAAGAAATCAGTCGATCTTGGGAAATCGACGAAAGCATCACAGTGACACATGAAACGCGGTTTTATGTTACTTAAGTAGTGAATCTAAATTCGAAAAAAATCCAATTGTAGGATTCTCTCTCAACTTTTTGCTACTCAGTCTTGCGCAGCGTGAAATCAACACAGCGGGGTCATGTTCACCGCCACTTTCCTTCGTATTTATGACTTCATCTTTTCTCTTTTGCATATAGGTATACTGTCGGATATACTTTCCCACTCTCCGTCATCATCTTTGTCTTACAAGCGCGTGTTGTCTACATTTATCGAAGAAGCTAAAGTAACATGTTCATATCTTATAACGACCTACTCTTACAGTAAATCTGTCAAAATCATCGTCGCGTATATATTTGGTTTTTACATCGACCAATCTCTTTGAAAATATTTTTTTTACTTAAAAAAATATTGCAATCACAATATCTCAACGACTCAATAACGTTTTTTTGCATTGTATTTTATATGTAAAACTGTTGAGATTTATTATTTTTTTTAATTGAAATTAAAATGTTACAATAGTGTGTTGAGATAGAAAAGATAATAATATATTTCGATTGTTTGGACATATAAATTGAAACATGTGTAATTTAGAATAAGTTGCAAAAAAGTAATCAGTGAAATTTTTATGATTGATTTATGAAAAAAGATAAAAATTATTAAATCTTATTATTAAGAATGACGAATTTATATTGAGTCGGTGTGGTATTTCATGCAGCGATACGAAACCGTTTATATTCAACAGAAAGTTATTTAAATCAATGTATATTACTTTATGGAAATGACTTAATAGAGATAGAGAGACGTCTAAAAGAAGCTTGCATGCGAGTAATTTTATCATTTGTAGCTATTTCATTAAAATATCTTGTTGTGGAATATCCGCTTATCGATGTTTCACAGTCGCCTCTACAGACCTACATCAAGTTTTGGTCAGACAAACAGTGTTGTACGGCCTCTTCCGTGTCGTTGATCATAATTTAAGTTCGCGTGAGTAACGCGATTTCGATGCGAAGATGGTCAAGATAGGGCAATCTTCTTTTCTCTCCCCCTCACTTCCTCCCACATGCTCCATCCATTCGTGTATTGGAACGCGAACATACTCGGTGTACCCAACAATCGTGCACTCTCATTCACAGAAGTTGAATACTTCTCTCTGTACACATATATAATTTTGTCGTTTTTCGCGACCTTTCTTTTAGTTCAATTTTATTATTTACGATTCAGAAAAACAAAGATTTTCTAAGGCATTTATCTATAGAGAGATAATAGGTATCTTGTGTGTATCTTTGAAACGTGAGTGCTGAGTTGGTTTTTTTTTTATCTTACTGCCACAATTATTTTGAGACTATTTGTTCAGATATAAATTTTCTATTTTTATTATATTAACAATTCTCTGGATGGAAAAAACGACGAGTAATAAGAAAGATCGATGGCACAAGCCATTCGCTATGGCCGTCGCGAATTTGGAAACGTATCGTGTAATCAGCGCGGAAATATCGTGGTGCGTCGCCTGCGATTTTTTCGAACTCCGCATTCACATGTGCAACGGGTGGTACCGGTACCGCGACACACTTCGCCGACTTACAGTCGCGAATTGCATTCAGCCCGAAAGACCTCTTCGGCGTGGAGAAATACGCGGGAGTGACAATCGCAGATGCAATCTCGGTTGCACGCGGGGCCGTGCTGCGACGATGGATCACCGCCTCGCTGAACGTATCGCCTGGAGAAATTCTACGGGGTGTATCGTCACGAAAGTGTACCGTTTTGCATTTTGTAGTCGCGGAAGCTTGTACAGTGAAATTCTTAAGCCTGTATCAGACTACGCGTTGGAGACTGAGAATTGCAAATTGGAGATTAGAATCGATCAATTAAAATAAAATGAATTAAACTTATCTACGTAGTCGAATTCTACTCTTCAGTTTGTAATAATTATTGTGTAATTTTTGGGCTTTATACATTTTTTCCTTTCGTGTAAATTTCCAATATCAAAAACCAATCTTGTATAGTCAATTTTTGCAAAAGATTTTTTTTTAACGCTTTTAAGTAGACTGGGGCTTTCAAATAATTAGTCTGGGTCTTAAATTATACTGCTCAAAATTTGTTTTATAATATTCATAATGTCGAGTTGTTAATTGTAAATCTTAATTCAGTGTTTAAGATAACTGATTGAAATTCACGTTTATAAAGTCAATTCGAATTATGCTACGAATACAAACACGATATGTAACACGTGTATGCACATAGCAATAGATATAATATTTTTCGCGACTCATTTAACAGTCTATTAGCTTGTTAGCCTTAAAAGCTCATATTGCCAAACGTGTTGCAATAGTTTATTCGATCATAATGAAACATCAGCTCTTGCAACAGTACACCCCGTATATGAGCTTAACACGCGGGGGATACATGCGTGCTCACGATGAGCGTACTTTATATCGAATGACGTCACCAGCGACCGGTTCCATTCGTATTCGTTCGCGAGATGGTACGTGCAGATTTTGACTGCAGGTCACGTTTGCGCGGATTTTATGGACTTTTAACGGTGCCGGCGCTTGCAGCTCGGGTCATCTTTATCTCTGCATTGCCTTCCGTATTATTCTCTTAAAGATCAAGCGTTCGGCGCCAGTCCAATTTGCGAGACGCGCGCCCTCGATTATGGTCTAGCTATCTAATAATCAGAGAATCGAGAATCAGAGAATCGTCATGTGTGCTAATCTATGTGAAATCACTGCAAGGCATTCAAAAATTGAAAACTTTTTCAATTACAATGGATTTAATGACTGTTTCTTTTTTTTTTATAATTTGATACTCGTATTTAAAGGTATATTTCTTTTAGAATAATTCTTTGTAAATCAAAGTTTAATAAACTTCTCGTGCTTTTATCTCATAAATTGGTGATTTCATCCAATACTTGCCAAAGTTTATTTTCTTCTAGCAAAAGTGAGCTCCTAGATAGGAGGAACGCGCATAAAACGGAAAGTTATCTTTCCGGCTGTGATGTTATCTAAATGATATATCGAGAGCATAGTCTCTCAGAAATATTTCCTTACTCTGATTTTACCGGGTAATCAGCAAGCACTCCGGAAATAATATTCCAAGTATCTGATAAATTTCCTGCAAACGTTACGTATTATTATAAACAGATTATTAGAACTTTATTAATTGCATTTGTTTTTAAAATAATATATTTATTTTATTAATATCACTATTCGATGATAAATGTACTGATTGATTTGTATTAGTATTAAAATTTTTTAGATAAATATTACATCAAAATTAGATAGCTATATTTAAATTTGCAATTGAATAAATATTTTTTATAAATAGTTAAAACGTTTTTTATAAAAAACGTTAAAAATATGAGTATAAAAGATTACGAAAAATTGTATTATAAAAATTATTTTAATTTATAAAAATAATAAGTTGAAATGAGGAGGAATAATATTTTCATAATTAAAAATCTTTCTTTTATAACTCTACTTGATTTTGTAAACGAATACTTTACTCTATTTAATAAATTGCTGTTACAATTCAAATTGTAACCAAAGAGTTTAATGCAACAGAGTTTTAAGCCATTTTTTTAGAAATCTAAAAAACTTAAAAAGACTATTTAAGTTTCTCTTTTCAATTTAAATTCCATCTTAATTATCTCAAGTTATTGAAAAAATAAAATAAAAGGATAGGTGAGACCGCCGTTGCGCTGAATTCTTTAATAGTTTATTTCAATTTCGCATTCGTTCAGCTTTCTCTTGACGATTATCGATTAGTATATTGCTATCAGTGAAGATTATCGAACACCATTTAGATCAGCGTAATTGAGCGAATATTCAAATAATTATCCAATTTCCGTCATAGAATTGCGATCATTAGAGTATTTCTGATCTTTTATGTTTTTGTCATTTTAGATATTTTCTGTTTCTTTCAGAGTTTATTTTTCATTTTCTATGAAGCGAAATATTTTAAGAATTAAACAATATTTTATAAGTATTGCTATAATTATTCACTGTAAATATTATATTGCGCAAAGGTTCAATCGGCATTAACAAATAGCCGAAGAGAGTTGTTTAGTATAGATTTATTTGGCTATAAATTGCGTACTTCAGAAAAATGTCTTTTTAAATCACATAGATATTTTCTTTTATTTTACGCTATCTTTATTACATAAATTTATTATTTCTATTATTCTCATCTATTTCTTGTTGATATCTGTTGATATCAATTGATATCTACTTGTTTCAGAATAAAAGATTCATATTTTATCTCGGTTTTTTTTATCGTTGTCGCAGTTCTCTTAAGTCAAGCAACAGGATCAAATTATCAGTAAATTATCGCTGTGCGTCGAGTTCCGGTTTGACCGTTCTGACCGCAGCAACGTGGTTATGTCATCGTTTTCGCGACATAACATTACGCCCGACGATATCATGTTCTATGTTGCTTATATCAAGCATACGTAGTAGTATAATACACGAATCGCGTCTGATAAGCGCACTGTGCTTAGGCGCACGGCCGATTATTTATTGATCTCGTATAAAGAAGCTGGCCTCTCGATTTCTGTTGGAGTTGCATTGCCTCTCGATATCCTAGCTCTGATCATAGTCCAAGTTTTTCAAGAGTATCGTCACACGTAATGCCGCTTATTAACATAAACCCTATTTACATAAATACTATTTACCTCGGCGTACGGTACCGCGTATTATCGCGTCTCGAGACTTTGATGAATCTCGTAAATCGCCAATGTGTAATTTTATCCCATAAATACGGCACTCGTAATGTTATGTAATATGTTAAAGAGCGTGTAACGATAATTATTAATTCTTTCCTTCTCCTTGTTATTATACGTTATATGCTTGAAAAAGAATAATGATACTGTATTTTTTCGATACATCGCGATCGTCCGATAATTTCGAGCATCAAGCGAGATCGCGCATTAAAAACATTCGTTTATTAGCGCGGAAAATAATTCTTTTTTGCAGACAGCTTGAATCTAATAATCGCTCGCGCGTTTAAGGGAGAATACTTTCTTAAGCAATTTTCGTGGCATTGAGAAACGAGGTGGTCTTGTGCATTTAGAATATATAGGTCAACACAATTAATATTAAAATGTATAATTCTAATCGGAAAATACATGATTAAATAGATGATAATTATTTACACCAATAAACGCGGCGATTGAGAAGCTATTTCTTCTGCCTCCAAAAGTACATGCACGTAAAGTACATGGAACTGACGACGCGAAATCGTCGCAGACACGCGCGATAAACGCCGAACAGAGGGTGCATGCTCTGTCTCGCGGTTTCCGCGAATTTCTCTCGTGTCCTGATATACAAATACATATGTAATAAGGAGGGACGACGGTCTCTCTTTGTGTGCGCTAATAATATCGGCCAGCCGATATATAACTGGCGTGCGAGCAAAGTGTTCCGCTCCGGCGCGGCGTACGGCGGGTCCGCCGCGGAGATCCGCCCACGTATCGTTCCGTTCTGGCTTAAATCTCCGAGAGATAATTTCAGTATTCCGTCGGTTCTCTGCCTAATCGCACGCGCGAGCCTCATCAGCGTTGAATACTCTCCCTCGTACGCGCGAGCGATTCGAGCGGGAGAGAATTTATTTCCCGCGCTAATAAACGAGCGCCTTTAACGCGCGATCTCGCTCGGAATTATTCGACGATTCTCTCTCGACGATTGCAGCGTAATCTATCTCGAAGCGAGAATCATTTATTTATAAAGGATTCGCGATCTTTTATCGAGCACCGTGACTTTACGAGTATTGAAAGCCTCGCGCGACGAAGACAAAGTATTCGGGGTACAGCGAGTAATCCGGGTGATCGATCTCTGTAGTTATCGTCCTCTCCCGTGTGCGCCATTACGGAGAATCCTGAGGGGAACGCCCCTGCAGCACCCAACGCAGGGGTACCGGCCATATACCTGAACGACGGCTACGTCGACAGGTAAAGATCGTTTTGTTAGAGCAAAGATGGGACCCCGCCTCGAGATTAATTCTTTTCACCGTCCGCGCAGATGCCTCGAGATTTTATCCCGATTCACTATGGTAGCGTCAGCTGCTCCTGCAAATACCTCCGGTATTCAAGCTATTGTCAATGACAAACAAATTTCCTTCGGCGCTAATTGCTGAAACAATGACTGTAGATGTTTTACAAATTTTTTGAATTTATGTCAGATAGAGAAAAAATAATGCTTACGATTATAGATTATAATAACATGCAATTATTGTTTAAAAATTATTATCTAAATAAATATGCACGTAAAAATTTTTTATAAAATGAAATTTTTTTACAACTAATTATTTAGATCTTAATTAGATATTTTTAGCTAGCGTAAATTTAAATAAACATGCATAAATGCAATGTATCGATGTTTTGTATTTCATATATTCAGTTTTTATCTACTTTTAATATTTACAAAAAACAATAAAAACGCTCTCTCTTGTTCTAATTGTTATATATTCTGTATACAACATTAATTAACAGTAATATTAATGAAAAATAAAAAAAATTACAAATATTTTTTATATGTATAATGGACTTGAATATAATCTTTATATTGAGATATTTGATTCTAATTTTTCGTGGGATATTTAAAGTTCAGTATATTCGCTAATGAGTTTGATATTTATAATGTCCACGTCCAATATTCCGAACTGTATGAAAATAGTGAGCACCGATGTGCGTTCGTGCCAGCGACGATACTTAAATGTTCTCTCGATGCGTGTGTTGGTTTTCCCTTATTCCAGCCCGAGATCAGACGCGCCGGCGTTATTTGAGCAGGCCGTCGCAATTTATTTGGCCGATCATTCTCGTTAATTATGCAGTTATGCGCCGCGCGGTCGAATGAGCCGCTGCGCGTACAAGCCCGCGCGTCTATCGTAAAGCTTTGAACGATTCACGGCCTTGAAAATCTTTAACGGCGAGTAGGGCGAAATTCCGCGTTAGCTAGCGGTCGGTTGTAAAAGCCGGTACCGCTGTAAAATGCATTGTAAACAACGTTTACGATGCAACGTGTCTTCGTGCGATGCTCGCTATGAGCCTACTTAACGTTCTGCGAATTGCTCGCTTGCTTAATAATAATAATAATATATATATATATATGTATATATAATTACACACACACACGCACTCTGCTCATAATTACTCGAACGACAGATACTTTACTCTGATTTTTAAAACCTAAGTAAATGTCCTATACTGTTGTTAGCACAGATAACACTTTATTAGAATAATTAACAGTTTTTATAATATATTAAGTGTAATTATATAGAATTAAATTTAAATTATTGAAATAATTTAACTCATCGAACTATCTTCAATTATTTTTAAGTCAATGTTATTGTTTTTAAAGTCTATTTTTCTATTAACAAGTAGAAAACAAATGGAAAAATTTACAAAATCGGCAGAAACAATGAAATTAGTTCAACAAACGCAAAAAGTAATCATTGCATATTGATGAATATTATTTAAATAAGAATTAATAAGTTTTTAATTAAAAATTATATTACAGTTTAATTTATAAACTTAGTTTTTATTAATAAGTATTAAAAAAGATTTTTTCCGGATGTAATTCTCTATTTCTTGAATTTTTCAAGTTGAATAATTGTGAACAGTAGATATACGCGTGAATGCAATGTGTATACCTACGGCGATCATACATTGCGAAACTTCTTTCGTAATTAAGATCAGTCGTAGTAATTGGCCAACAGTGTACTAAACGTGAGACCTTGCGATAATTTTTAATGATAAAATTGACAATTATTGTAAGACAATCAGATAATAAGTACTCTATTATTATAAAGTCATTAAAAAGCTACGAATTATCGTTCATGTCTCACTTAATGTGACTGTTTTTTTTTTCTTTGCTATAAGTCGAAATCGTGATTCTCGAAATTTATCACGAGCGAACCTTTTCTTTTGAAGATATTTAAAAAACAGGGAAATTTCTCTTCAAGCACGATCTAATATCGACTATAATTAGATGTGTGATGATTAAATTGTTAGAACATATGTCTTTTCCTTGTAATGTAAAAAAAAGATTAATGGGTTAATTTAGTTTTTCATTTATACGATCAAATGTATTATTGGAGAGTGATTTAAATTGTACGTTAAAGTTGGACAGTAATAATTCACACATAAATTATTCATATTATTTTTCAATACAATTTATTATAATATTACTGAAAGAATAGTAAACAATTTTTTTGTAACATTAGTTTTGTTGATCAATATTAGGTAGGATCTGCACATCAATAAAAATAATTAGCAAAAAATTTCACAATACTGCAAATATTTTCTGCAAACAGTAATATACTTAAATATCTTTGCTTTGATCGTTTCAATTTGTGGTTTATTAAAATATAGGATGTTGAATCTAAAATTACGAAAAATTTTCTTCAATATTTTCATTAAGAAAAATTGTCTTAAGTTTATGAACACTGTAAGTTTACTTTCCATCAAGTCTGCGACATCCTGTACATCTCGCTTGATAATTTAATCTATATGTAGACTATGCGAGACTATCGAATGGACTAATAATCAGAAGGCCAATCGGCTTTACAGTGAATATTAAGAGAATATCGAGTGAGATTGACTTGGCCTAATTTGTTAATAAGCTCGTGCGCGTAATTGAGCCGCGTCACGGTAAGCTAATCCAGTCGTGTGAAAGTATCGTCGTGACTCTCGATAACATAATTAGAAAAACATTAAATGATCTACCGATTTTGACGATGATAGATTTTCATTCTGACCTGGATTTGCTTCGTTTATCATTATCCTTTTCATCGTGATTATTATTGATATAGTTTATACATTTATAATTTTGTTAGTGTAGAAAATCGAGTAGAGAAAGAGAGAAATTAATGATATTACTTAAATAAAATTAATTTTTTTAAATTTTAAATCATTCTTAATATCTATTAACTTTTTAGTTAACATTTTATCTATTTAATTTGTTTTTTTTTCTATATTGCTTTATTTATATTGAATACATTGAATTTTGTGTACGAGGAGCGAAAATTATATTATCTAATATTCGAACGTTGTGAAAGTCGTACGTGGTTTTTATTAACATGATTTACACTCGTGTCTCAAGAGTAATAAGGACAATGGAATCAGTTACGAAATGTAACTTTAATATAATCTTATGTGTGTGATCGCGAAGACAGTTATTCGCACATTGTATAAATATTACGGTATAAAGTAATAACACAGATACACATTGCGTATACGTATGCTGTGGTAAAGTCTCAGCGGAGAAACTTCCTATTGTGGCGCACAATAGCGGAAGCTCGCGTATTCTGAATGGCATATGTGCGTCGTCTGGTCAGTGGTCATTATCATATGAAAATGTGTGACGGTTTACTTACCATGAGAAAATGGCACCGCCGGCGTAATCGCGCATATGCGCGCACGCACACGCACACACGCGCGCGCGGTTATCGTCGTGGTGTGAAGATTCTGTGCGTACGTANATGCGTGCGTGCGTGCGTGGAAAGATGCTCGTCTCATTACACTAAGACACCGAGCAATCGTTGGCGGTAATGATGAAGCGCGGCGTAAATATAATAAAGTGTTCGGGCAACATTAATTTACGGGTGGAACATGTGAAATAACGTTTGCGGGAAGAATTGCCTGAGTGTGGCAGTGCGTCGACCTTTTGTGCATTATCTCTGTACGTGTGTATACGCTAGATTCGATTTGTAGATTAGGTGTGTTCTCATGAGAAGCGATCTTGCTCGGTCGATGCACCGCGAAGCGCCGTGAATGCATTTCTCCCCAGACAATCTCGCATAAATATATTTCTGATTGTATTCTAAGCACGTACCTAATTAAACTAATTGATGACGATGTCGGTTAATGTAACTGCCAGTGACATGGTAAAGTTAAAATGGCTTTAATACAGTATGCAAGACGCCTTGAAACGTCTGATTTTATCTTCAATATTATTATGTTCTTCGTGGCTCTATTTTAGAGATAATATTCATTTAATATCAATTGTAACGTAATCGAAAATAAAAGATTGCGATCGAATAACAACATTTTAGGATTCAGTTAGACACGAATAGGCTCTCTGAGTATTTCAACGATATATTCGTCGAGCACGATTTCGCGTATCAGACTCACAGTCGATCATGTAGTAGCTAATTAATTAACTCGATAGTCTGCCGCGAGCTACTAATTGCGGCGCCCGCAAAACCAGCTGAGCCACACGACTAAAACGATTAGTGTTTCAGTTATCTTGATGCCGAAGATTAAAATCGACAGCTGTCTGAAAATATCAAATTGCACGAGAAATTTTCTCTTATTTCTTATGAGCCTTTCCTGAACGACCATTGAACTTTGATATTTGACATTTTTTTTACCAATTTAGGATAAAAAAACGTACTACACTGTATTGCATCAATTACTATAATTACT
Source organism: Tetramorium alpestre (assembly GCA_021460005.1). Taxonomy (NCBI): domain Eukaryota; kingdom Metazoa; phylum Arthropoda; class Insecta; order Hymenoptera; family Formicidae; genus Tetramorium; species Tetramorium alpestre. Next base: position 833,215 of record JAJVSH010000027.1, on the reverse strand, counting down.
ATATTGCATCAAGAGAAGAGCGCGATAACTTTCGTCATTTGAGAAATTTTCCTTTAAATTCTCTTTTACGGAATGAGATCTGTGAAATTGACATCCACAAATAATTGTTTTTTTGCCCTTGCAAAAGAATTAAAAATAAAAAAGTTTCATCATCAACACTTCTATTTGTCACGATTTTATTTGCAATTGAATTGAATATCAGAACAGCTTACCGAAGTATTACCCTGTTATTTTTGCAGTCTGAGCGAATGTTACTTCGCGGGAAAGGGCGCAGCCCTGGTTTTACCGCCGAACGAAAGAGCTCGTCCCTCGAGGCGGGTCTCGGCGGCAGGATGTGATATCCAGCAACACTTACAGTCTATGTTCTACCTGTTGAGGCCCGAGGAGACTTTGAAGATGGTGAGTACAAATAGTTTTTTTTTTTTAAATAAGTACCTTTATTTAAGGAAATTACATGTAATTTTCTTGGCATAAACTTTATACCATAAAATTCTCCGTCTTGCGCCGCAACTACATCGATTTGTCTTCCTAAAATAGCGCGGAGATATCATCGAATGTATCTCACAAATATATCTCACACGTCTCCTCTCCCGTGCGGCATCGAAGATTACCATATTGAGGGGTAGCAGACGCCTCTGAATACATCGCATATAAAGCGCGCGACTGTTACGCGGCTACTAAAAATATTTCCGATTTTCCGAGAATTGGCAATTGCAAATTGGCAACGGTTTCGATGTTCCGTGCAGAAGTAACGGCGGACTGTCTCGTCACGGGGTTTTCGCGTTCGTGCCGCTACCACCTCTCGTACGATTTACGACTCGGATTGCGGGATAATTTCGCGTGCATGTTTCGGCGTGTTTTCCTTGAGACGCGGACGGTACCGTGTGTCCCCAATTATGCGCGGTCGCGAAATTGGCAGCTCTTGCCATCGCTCGCCTTCGCTGCCGCTGTGCGCTTATTCACTCGATCCGAGCGCACCGAGAATACTCGAATTACAGCGGGGCTTCACCACTCCGCTCGGCCGCCGCCAAGACACCGAGGAACTCGTCGGAATCGTGTAAACAAGCTAGCATACCACGGGTACACTCTATCTGCCGTCGCGCAGTCTTGAACGGGGCGAGGAAGTTGGCAGTCGCTATTATCTTGAAACGTGCTCTGGCATAATACGCGATTTCACAAGTCGATCTTTTCTGTGTCATTTTCTTATCGCATTTCAATATGCGGTTTGTACATATCGAGGTGTAAAAGAAACGAATCAATTAGGATCTCCTTAATCGGAAATTTTTAATCGATGAGAATTATTGATAAATGTAACGAAAATTTTTTGCTTTAAGATTTTTTAAACTTTAGCTTTTATTTCTTGTAAATATAAGAATTTTTATTTCTCACGACCTCTTGTTTCTGACAACATAGGTAATTAAAGAAATTTCTAAGTAATATTATGTGCTTCTTTTAAAATATGCTCGGCAGATATAAAGAATTATCGTAAATCACGTAAATACGTGACTTATCTTGGCACGGAAATATAAATTATTTTGTATTTTGAAGACTCGTGATGCAAACTTTAGCAATCAGAAGCCGCTGGATTCTTGAAATGACGCATATACTCTTACTTTTTATTGATGGTGTTGTGAACACATATGCTTACGCTACATAATTGATGCCCCTGGGGTTAATTAATACACTTCACCTTTTCTTCGCGCGTCTGACAATTAGCAAGTTGCGGAACTTCTTTTCCCTTAAGACACAGAGACTTTAATTTCCTTTGTGGGCAGCACGGAAGCGATTCTGCCGTTATTCTTCTCCATACGAGGAAGTTCCGCGTAGCCTGTAATATTTCCGTCGGGGATCCTTAAGTAATATATCCAGAACGGCTCTGAACAATGCGTTCTCACGTAAAGACGTTCGTGCACTCTTCCTCTGAGCAAAAGTACTCGAGATTCATGTATTTCGTAACGTTTCATGTTGAATATTAGAAAATCGTTTCAAGCGCTCTGTTTGTTTCCTGTAAGAACAAATTGATACCAGATCGATTACAGTTTAAAATTGAAAATCCATAGTGGATAAAAATATCTTAAGCGTAATATTTAAAATAAAATAGAAGCAAAAATTGCGCATAAACTTGCTGTTTTTATTATATTAATATAAATTTGAACATAAAAACAAAGTGCGCCATATTTTACAATCCGTATTTTTATTAGATAAAATTAGAATTGCAAGTAAAAAAAGTATTTTGCCATTTATTTCATTATTGGAGCGTTTGACTCTTTTAAGTACGAAGACTTCTAAACCCGAGCGTATTGCGCTTGACGGATAGTTCGCCGATGGCAGATACCCCAAACCGATTCGCAGTCCGATCGATAAGAGATAAGAGAGGCGATTGCTATCTCGAAAGCGCGCACCGCGCAGTCTACCGCGCGATCGCGACCTGGAATTTTCCACGTGGGATCGCCTCGAGTCGACCGGTGCGACGATGTCGCGGCTTGAGACTACCGGCGAAGTGGGCTAAGTGCGACCCACATGCGCGGGTCGTCGTNGTCGTCATCGTCGTCAGAGCGAAGGCGACGCATTTGAGGTCGCGGCCGATGAGCAACGAGCGCTTCCGGTCGGTGCGCGAATAAGGGAAAGGCGACTGCGGGTTTCGCCGTTGTGAATACAATCGAATCGATAATCGCAGGGAAGACACGGTCCATTTCTCGATGAATAAATCAGAAGAGTTAATCGCCCCCTTTTTTTCTTTAAAAAATATATCGAGTCTGCTCACATTTTCATGAACCCCTGGAATTACCATAAGATGAAATAGTTATTTTTTAAAATTACATTATCTTAGATTGTCTAATTCAATGCCTTGATATGTAATTTAGAAAATTAGATAAAAGTTAATTATAGTTAAAAGTCAAATTAATTTAATCGCAAAAATTGAATACATAATCGAATGCTTTTTCGTTCAAAAATGGCGATTGTTGCGAAATCCATGTAACAATTTAGTCTTAAATTGCTCCGCGTAATCTGTAGACATTTAATTTCTATACGTGCACAAAATGAAATCTCCCTCCGAACACTCTCACCAGTCACTCGGGACATGAACATGCGAAGGAACATGATTCATCTCGCATGATTATCCAATTTGGGCGAAAGTAGAGAATGACCACTTCTTTCATCGTTCAGCCTGAATGATCGTGCTTTTTACCGGCACATTGTTTATGCGATCTTCTTTCACTCCGCGCACGATGAATTCGGCACGATCGTTGGCCGTCAAAAGTGAACGGCCAACGGTAAATTCGCCTTTACCTTTGACACGAGCTCGCCGTTCCGGATCGGGGAACGAGCAGCTCGCTCTAGAAAAAGTAAGCCGTGCTAGAAGAGATCCCTGACCCGGTTCGAAAAGACTTCGATTCGTTCTTCTTTAGTGTAAGGGAAGAGTCGGCAGTGCCTTCCACGCGCGATTCGATGGGTTTTTGACGGCCGAGGTCAAGGGCGAGTTAATTTTTTCGCTCTCGCCTCTCCATACCGATCGGCGGAAATTCGAAGCCAGGGCCGAGCCGGATCTCTCATCGGAATCGAGTCCAATATAGCGCAAGAAAATTGGATCCGAGATAGAAGCGAACGAAGGTAGTCGGCATTCTCTGCATTTTAATCGTGCGATTCATAATTTCGCATGCGTATACATCAGGTGTCGAATTGACTCCTGAAAAGGTTTTCGCTCGTATAGTAGCGCGATTTTTTTTAGCAACGAAAAACATTTCTATCTCGTGCGGTACACAATATAATGCCGAGGCACTGAAAGAAGGATATAGAGTCTTTCATATTCAAGGAATGCTGCTTTCAATGCACTCGTTGAATAATATACAGTGTATCTTTGAGCTCTCTTTCACGGATTCTTTGGCGAATACGTAGACGGGGATTGCACATATTCGGAAATACAGAGTCTCGCGGAGTCGCAATAAAAGCGAATAGCATACAAATGCGTACCCGCGTCTACTTAGCTTGCAGTACACGATACAAGGATTTAACGTTAGGCATAAAAACGTAAAACTCGTCTCGATGAACAAAGGCGAGTTCGGTGTTTCTCGCAGTCTCCTAAGTAGCTTCGACACACACGGTATACCAGCCGTTTTCCTTCGCGTCAAAGGAGGTAACGACGGAGAGCGGCTAAAATCGCTTGGTCTCGCGAGCGGCTAATAGTGTGCGGAGGCGAATAAGCAGTAAAATCGCAAGCTCATGATTCTGACCTTTACGGCGGTATAAATCGCGCTATAAGATAGGAGAGCGCGACGCGAGGAAATGCGCGAGTCTCGCAACGGCAACACGCTCGAAGCCTCTTGCACTGTCATCTCGCTTCTCTCGGTAGTTCAGGCAATTCGCCGTGTTCATCCTCCTCCGGTCGAGCGAAAAGAGAATGGAGAAACGCGGTGTCGGCGCGATAAACGTGCCAATCCCTCGAGCGACATAATATATCGCTCGTCGCTCGACTTTTCTCTCTCTGCCTTGTTCGCTCCGCGGAACAATCGATCGTCGCCGATCTCGATCGGTGTTCGACGCGTGTGGTATCGTTGATACCTAATACCGGATGTGCGATCGTGCAAAATGTTCACTGAAAGCATATCGATGAGAAAGGAAACAAAAATAACGATTCTNTGAATTAAAAGTCGAAAGAAAGAAATATATCGATGATTAGGTTAATAGATGTAGACACTTATATTTTATTTATCAAAAGATCAGTTTTTCAAATGCTGATAAAACTATTGATTTTGGAATCAATATCAATCTTTTCATTTATTGCGATTGGATAAATTTATTTTTCACAATTCGCAATATATGTTTAATTCACGTTAAATTTAGATGAACTGAAATTGCATTTAAAATGAATGTACATACGCTACATTACTGTTAAATTTGAAATAGCTGTTCTACTTTCATATCAGAACAATATTGATTGTTCTGTTATAAACTTATTCCGATAGTTATTAATATGTCCTTTTGCACAGAACGTAAATAATAAATTTTCATATGTTTTTAATATCAAATATTGTGCGCTAATATATGTTAATATAACATTAATATATATATAAAAGTCACATTCTTTTTATTATAATATTGATTTGATTATAAAATGTCTCTCACAAGATTAACTTGGTTTTAATAACTTATAATTGCAATAACTTATAATTCATAATTAAGATTTTTATCTAATTAAATCTTATCTCTAATTATTAAATATTTGACATTTGTTGCCAATCGAACTTATGCGATATATCTGAAAGGTGTTTCTTTATGTGTTATATCTCTTGTATATCTCTCCTTATTTAGTTTTGATGGTCGTTAATAAAAAAATGTTTGCGTCAAAGTACCGGATACACTTGTCGGCTACTCACGTTGCAGTAGTTGCGTTCCTTCTGCCGCGATGCAAATTACCATAGTGATAAATCGCTCATGATACCGTTAACGCAACTTTAACTTGCTAGGGACACGCGATCACTATCGCGCGTTATTATTCCGTGCCTTTTCGCGATTTTAAGTGACAATCCTCTCGAAAAATCTGTGTTCTGCAACACGGAATGAATGTCTAATGAAGCGAAGCTGCGATTGGATACAAATCTATATAATCTATTTATTTAATATACCTTTCTCGGTCGCAATGTAAATCTTGTAATTAATAATCCGGCCATTCTCATGATTTTAAGTATTACCGTATTCGACATTTGAAGAGAGTACCAAGAAGTGGTCAATAAGACGTGAAACATACGAGACAATTACGTTTTATGGATCGTGAAACACCAACGAGTTCGGAATACGACGATTAAGGAGCTCATTGCACAGCTGCACCGTCACATATTTCGCGAATAATCTTAAAATGTCTTTCGCGAATTACATTTTTACTTCTTTCATACTTATACGTGACCGGAACACTTTCCATCTATATTATTTATGGGTTACAATTCTAAAATTACTTTTATTTTGAACTTGCAATTAAATTATTCGAGTTATTTTCGATAGGAATTAAAATTCTCAAAAGTTCCAGCGCTATAATTAATCATTATCTTAAAAAACTGCAGTTTTTACTTAAATTGTGTTTAAAAAAAGATTTTCATTCTGCTATAACTATCTCTTACGATGTAAAACGTCGTCGCGGAGGGTTCGCCAAAAAAAGGTATCGCGCCGAAATTCCTGTTGCAGTCATGCGTTGCGAGAAAGATAAATGAATCCCGTCGACATAATACAAGTCTCTCATAGGATTAATGATAAACTAGCAGCGCTGCAGCTGCTAAGCAACGTTGTAGCGTCGCGGGCTCGTAAATATCTTCCCCGCCGCGATTCTTCACCTCGCGAGAAAACGCGTGCGGATGGACACGTGGGCGCTTTTATGGACCGCACATTGTTACCATTATGAACATCGAACTCGTAAATCGTTTCATCGATTGTGCGGTCATTTTAACTGTCGGCTGCTCGATTACCATAGAAATGAGGTTGCCAGCGAGAGAAGAGAACGCTTCTGTCTAGATAAGACCCTTGCTAGAGCGCCCTTCTATGCTTTCTTCCGTTTAATAATTGACTAAATTTAGCTTCTTTATTTGTACTAGCATTTCTCTTTTCAGTATTATTAAATGAAAAGCGTTAATATATTGATTAAATTAGAATGGACGAGATAAATTAGTATTACATTCTTTTTCGATTTTCTGTTTATTGTTATGATATAACGATATAAAATATATAAATTGATTTTTTATATTGGGATCTCTCAGGACCTCATGCATTGACTCGTACGAAAAATAGCTTGACAACTCAAGGACGAATATTAGATCGAATTTGTTACATTAAACTTTCCTCTAGGAACAATTATTATCATTTACACGTTAGACTAAATACACAGTGCTAGAACAATTTTCATTGCAAGTCACAAGTGCAATATTAATAACATATCGCGATAAGAAAAGCTTGGGAAATGGATGCGTGTATAACATACAATAGACTTGAATAATTTTCTATTTGCAACGGTTTCTAGGCTAAATAAAATAGTAATTAGCGCAGCGTTACGGTTATACAGTTCGTGACCCACGACGTTTCCCGTCTCGAAATTTCACTCGCGGAAATTCTCATTGTGTTCAGTCACGTAATGACAACTTGTCTCGTTAGTTCTCGCTGAAGGTGATTATTGAAATAGGAATTCTGTTCTCCAGTTATCAGATAATATTTCCGAGATAGGAAGCACAAGTAAGATACTTTATATTTTCCTAGGCAAATTAATTAAGTTTAATTCAATTTAATTGAACTCCAAAAGAAATTTAAATGTTCGATAAAAGAAGACGTTGATCTTCTTCTTCCTCGATTTCTCGAATGAATATTCGTGAATGTTTGTGAATTGATACGGCCAGATCTGCGCCGTATGACTCACGCGGAGTGTCGCGGCAATACTTACCGCGGATTGCCGTCATTCATTTCGTTTTACGCCTCTCGGTTAAGTTCGAAAGGGTGCATCACGAGGAAACATCGGAGAGCTCTCAAAGTGCTGGACAAGACCGACGAGAAACTGGTCCCTACAAGGACAACGAGGTAAGGGGGCCGCGCGATTCGCTACAGGTTGTTTCGTCCACTTCTTTTCATCAGGGCACCGTTACTTTTTACGTCCGTACTTAAACTTACACGTACTTGTCCGCGCGGGCCGGACAACTTTTATGCGAAAAGTGTCAGTGACCCGACCGACCATTATCCGACAGTTCAGTCGGCCACTTCCGGCGCTTTATTTATTCGCATACACGCGCGCGTCCATTTCTTTCGCTGAATTCGATCGTTTCGTGATAGTGCCTCGTGGCAAAGGAAGTCACGATGCATATACATACATATAAAATATTTAAAGAAGAATTTATTAGTAATTTATAGCAATGGATTTTCCCATTACAGTTTCCACATTATGGAAAATTATTGCGTCTACTTGTTTCAGAAAGATAGTGGTTCGTATACAGATCTCATCTTTACATATAGCGATCGTTTAATCTTCTCCTACCAATTTACGTTTCCGAGAATCTCTTTCATTTCTCAATAGACAGTACTATCGCGATAAATTATCATCTCCCACGCGACTGCTTTTCCGGGGTTTCGTAAGGTCAGGCTTCGCGATAAAGCTGTGCAAACGTCGATATATATTACTAGACGATCGTCTTAGTTTAGCGATAATGTCGAAACTTTCATGGCAAAATGTACGATTATACTTTGCGTTTGATTCGAGTTTTTATCACTAAAAATATAATTGTGAGCATCAAGTTATTGATCGCTGCTATTACGTAAACTGTATTCTTTTTCGAAAATAATACATATTTGTTGCATTGATACAGACGTTGCATGCTGTAGATAAAGTAATGTGTAGACAAAGTGTGTCAATATATTATAATTATGAAAAAAATTAATGAAAAATATTGTTTATTATATTTCTTGACATATCAGGGTTCTAATAAATGCTGAATATTGCGAATAAATATTAATGATCTATCAATTGCTTGAATATAAAATTATAAGAATTCTAAAAAGTAAACATTTTTGCAATATCTAATTTTCATTTCGTTAAATATTTTCATCTGAGATAATAGCTTAAGGAGAAAACACGTTTCCAGCGATACGTATAAACGCGGTTTAAACATCAATTGCAATTATTACACAGGCTGAAAAAGGTTAATTTACTGAAAGTTCTTTAATTGGGCCGCAGACTTGACATACTCGTACCGCGGTATTCGCGAAAGGATTAACAGCTGGGAGAAAAATCGCGCTTTTTTTCCAGGATGAGTAGTTCGGCTTGGCGTGAACGTCGTGATTTATTTGGCGTTCCACACCGTTGCCCGCGCCGGCCGTCACAGACCGCTGCACAGTATGTGGTTTTCTGAGAGCGAGGCAATGCCGCCGGCCATTCTTTTCGGCGGTAATCTTCCTCTTCTCCAGACCAGCGTGTCCGATCGCCACGAAATTTACCGCGAAGTCAGGTCCCGCCGCAACGATTCAATCACGAAAGGATTCGTCCTGGAAATCCGTCGCTGAGATCCTGTCGTCATTGAACAATCTCGGTGTGCGTCGCGGATATCGAGATGTTCTCTCGCGTTTATAAATTATTATCAGAATTGCTGTGAAGAAGTGCGAGTTATCTTCTTCCGTCTCGCCATCGAGGAAGCCTACGATAGTCCGATAATAATTTGAAGTTTTATATTGCATCTGAAAAGCAAGATTTATCGGTAACTGTGACGAGATCGATTATGGGCCGTTAAGTTGGAGTGTAAATAAATACCGTACGGCTACTTCCGGGATTGTCTCGTGAATAGCGTTGCGATTTGTCATGGCGCGAATGGTCGCACTAGCTGTATTTTACACCCTATTCATAAATCTTTATCGACAGCAATATCGCGATTATTGGATACTTTTTCAGCCGATGCGGCATAAAAAGATTCATTTTATAGCATGTAAGAAAAATCTATTTAAGTTTATCTCTTTGATATATTGATACATAAAAATTATACAGGAAATTATGCATTATACAGGAAATTACACTGAAAGAAAAATACAGTTACTTTTGGACTCAACCACAATTTCATAGTATTACTAATAATAATTATGGTTAACATAATGTTGCATGTAGTTAAGTTAATTATATTTATTGTTAGAAATATTATAAAATTATGGTTGGGTCCAGAAGTAACAATATTTTTCTCTCAGTGCAGATCTAGAGTATTGATTTATGAACAAAGTAGAGAATTTTGTTGATCAAATCTAATTCCGGCGAACTTGAAGAGAACATCAGGAGGAAAGCCAGCACGATTTTAGGTTGTTGAGACAAATTACGTATCTCGGCGCTATCCTCGGGTTAAGGGGTTAAAAGGCGGCACGAGAGAGCACGTAAACTACGTCGCCCGGGCTTATCGCGTTCGTTTCATAAGTGTCACAATTGTCTCGGGTAGCTCATTGCGCGACTGGTCACGACACACTTTCATCACGGCCGCAGCAGCACAACGAGACTTCTGTCGACCTGACGCACGTGACGCCGCGGTTATAACAGAGCAGCGATAGAGCAAAATGGAAATCGTGGTTCCGGCATTCTGCAAAATTACTCGTTTCGCCATTGAGCCACATAATAGATTTCGCGAATAGTCGCGCTCATTGCTGCGCCGCAAAGTTGTGCAATCTCGAGCGATTATCGAGCCACCACCCCGTTATTAGAAAGTGCCTTAACGGTTCCGCTGCATACGCTGCAACTAATTTCGTACCGCGTTATCGCGGTGAAAATTTATTATATCGATACCGGATGGGGTGGGATATGGGTAAAAAGCGATTCGGGGCGGAATCAGCGGCAAATACGCGAGAGACATTGACTCTTATATTACGAGTGAAAGTATCGATCTTATGACCTCGGCAATTTCTGCGTAAAAGTTCGTAAACAGAGTGATTAGAATCAAGCGAATGCAGGTGCATTTCATTTCAGCTTATTGAAGAAATTGAAAGTATTGTTGCTTCGTGCTGGAACGTAATTCCTCCATCTACCGTTTGAATCAGTTTGATTAAATTTTTAACTCTTTTTTTTCAGATAACAAGACAATATTTCTTGTATATAGAAGCAAGATCTCGTACAATCAGTCAAAGTATATATTCTCGCTATTGGAAAATATTTAAACATCTTGATATAATTATATATAATTTCTAATTAAGAATTTATCATGATATCTAATACTAATTATAATTCCTTGAGTGTTATCTCTTTCAATTCGTGCGATCGAAGTTAATATGAGGTAATAAGAATTACGTGCCACAGTCCACTGTAAAGGATCGATTTATTACGGCAAATTGATCGAGCCCCTTAATTCACGCTATGGAATTATGTAAACATTGCGTCACGAGGTATTAATCGCTTCGACAACGAAACTGTAGTGCGCCATGCGAAACTTGCCGAGTCTCTTTTTCGCTGACAAAAACTGCGGGATACTTCAACCGCATCATGACGCTTGCATAATACAGTACTGTGTCAAAACATGTGCGCGTTTTTTTTCCGTGATATAATCGTGGTGTAAAAAGCGATTGGGATTACACGAGCGAGTTCGGCGACGAGTTCAGCAAAAAGGATCTGGAGGAAGGTAAAGCGTGTAATATACGCATCGAGAAGAGAGAACTCTGTGTAGTAATTTTGAAGATTATTTCACATCGAAATATATATATATGTATATGGGACGGGATATATGTACAAGATAACTAAATATTTTATGAAAGATGATTGATTATTTTATCAGTCTATTTGAATAAACACATTCGACAAGTTTAGTCTACGCGTATAAAAGATCCAATAGAAAATAAAAATATTATTTATCGCTCATCTTTTACGCTGTTTATTTAATCCGAAATGTAATATGACTGTTTTATTAGACATTTACGATCATATGTACATGTATTGTCTACAGTTATTACAAATTGTCACAAACTGAAATTATACAGAATGAAGAGTGAACAAAAAGAAGTATAAATTTGAATTAAATGTCCTTATATATAAAATTGAAAATTAAATAACCAACATAATTTGAATGATATTTGATATGTATATTCGTTATAAGATACATATATATGTGTTTTTATTTATATACATAAAATACGCATAGAATTATATTGTGATTTCACAAGTGATTTTATTAAGATCCATAATTACGATTTTAAATTAATATTAATGCATATATATGTATGCACATTTAATATACAACTTCTTCGCGTTTTTCTGAGCTGGTACAAGGATAGAATTTCATTATCACATTATGCATTACTCTTTTTGCTTGATCGTGCGAAGCGTAAATAATGATCCTAATTTCAACGAGAACGAGCGAAGGCTGACAGGAAAGTAGCGTCATGTCGAAAAGCTTCGCTTCGTCTGGCAAAGTTGTAATTGAGCGCGAAAGCGATAATTTAAACTGAAAATGAGGATTGGAACTATCGATAATCATTTTTTTTCCCGTCGATATCGTTACTATTTTTGCATTTATTACTTGCTTGCATGCATTCTTTATCTATGTAATCTATGTAATAAGCACGATCTACTTGTCGTAGTGCAGGTGTGAAAAATAACGTTAGATCTCGTTCCCAGGAACTGCTATGCACGCATAACGGTGTTGTGTAACGAATAAATGGCACGAGTTAGCACGATTAGCACGGGGAATATCTCAATGGCGCAGATATCGTCGGGCGAATTGTCGTGACAAATTAATTATGTACAAGCGTATTTTATCACCGTAATAAAAGTGCGAACTCGACACTTAGTCTACTTAAATCAAGTTAATATCAAATAACTTGCGTTATAAATAATAATGATGCAATAACGTCTAAATATCGATATATAGACGCTTTCGATCTCTGATTTTACCATGTTTTTAAGTAAATTTAAACAGATTCGCAGCTTGAAAATTGTTTTTCACTTCAGGTTTTTTTTCAAATTACGAGAATCAGAACTATTTTTGAGGTATCTTGAAATTTAATGTTTGACGTATGAAAGTCTTTGCAATACTCCGTTTTGGTTAATCTTAGTACGATTTAGTACGAACCATGTCGCAAAAACAATGGAGGAGAGATTATAAAAAGACATTAATCTCACCTTGTCCGAGAACTCATTTAGCGGTCGTGCAACCTACAATTTGGCAAATTAACGAACCATAGTTCTCCCTTGGAAACTTATGAAAATAGTTCTAATTCTCGGAAAGCGCTTTCATCAAGGCTGTCAACCACCGTTGATTGTCATTTTACTCTCGCTTTCCGAACATTAGCTTTGCAAAACAGATTCAGAAGAAAATGTACAAAAGAAATGCAGCAGTAAAAAGCGAAGCGAAAGAGAATAGTTCGTGCATTAGTTTTCTCTTAATTAATTCTCAAGCAATGGCGTTGGCACATAGAATATAATATATCAGAAAAGTAGAATATCGAGAGAAAATTTTAAGATTTCATATATAAAATATTGATTCGAAATCAAAATATTATAATTCTAATTTTGAGTTCTGAATTCAACATTGGCATTGTGTTTTCTTATAAAATGATCAAAGATTGATATTAATAAATAATCAAAATTGATCTGAAATATTTTAACTTTATATTTAATAATCCGAGAATTTAAATCGGTGCTAAAAGCGATGTTTTTAAGTAAAAGTTTTTATGCACAATGATGTTATACAAAAAAACTTTCATATTTTATTCATGATTCTACTTCTAAATGCATGTAGATAAATGTTTGAGTATAACTAAGAATGAAGTTTGCGATTTTAAGATGAGACCTTTTCTTCTCGCGAGATCTCTTCCGGGTTGAAAAATAAATTCGCAGAGATTTCAGTTTTGTAAACCTATGCTAATCGAAGATTCTGTTCTTTCTCTAAACTCCGTCGTTTGGTAACGCGAACAGACGTCTGCGGTAAACCAATGACGCAAATCCAAGCACGCCTTGCCGCGAGTAATTGGATCGCCATGGGAAAGTTTCAGCTCTCGCCGAGTTTGGGGATTCTCTTTTATTTCGATCTTTTATCTTCTTTGAGATTTTTGATCGATTCCGACAAAATTTTCTTTAAATCACTCAGAGACAATTATTTAAAGACAAACTGATTGATAATGTGTAAGACATTACTGACAGATCAGCACTGCAAACGTTAAAAGGGACTCGTAAGTGGATAATCGCTACCGGGTGGTCCGAGATAAATTGAATTTCGCGACGGACAGTTACAAGGCCGATGGGGTCGGTTATTGCATTGTTACGCGTATTATTCTGATAACTGTGCACGTAGAGTCAACTGCAGTTATATATACATATATACTAATCTTTCTCTCTCTCTCTCTCTCTCTCTCTCTACGTCAATGTCAATGATAGAATCATATCTTCCCATAAAATACAATGTTTCTACATTATACTTATAATATATTTTGTAGAGAATAGTTTTGTTATTTTAAGAATGTATCTATTAACTATTTCTCTTTACTTGATTTGTTTTTGATTTTGTTTAACTTTTTAAGTACAATTAAAAAGTAATTTTTAAGTTTTAATTTAAAAAGCCGTTAACAATGCAAATGCAATGCGAAGATTCTTCATACAATAAATGATGAAACATATAGTTATCAGAAACGAATTAACAAGTTTTTATAATATTGAACAAATTTAAGTTTTAAAATAAAGATTCAATTGAACGATCTTTTTTGAAGAAAAAAAAACAGCAAAGATTACGAGCAAGCAGGTCACTGACTTGCAATATTCTTTCACAACTTCATTTCTTGGAAATAAAGTACATGGAAATATTTTACATTTGATACTTCCTTCCGTTCTAAATAAAATATAAATTTATTTAATGCGAAATATATATCATTTAATAATCTACGTGACATAGAAACGCGCGCTCGCACGAACAAGTATTTTTCTTTTTGCACGTAACCATTTCCTGTTAAATTAATGCGAACCTTTCAACAACAGATTTATATTTCTTTTACAATAATAAACTATTTTCGAGCGCGCGTATTTAGCTACGGTAACCGGAACAGGAAAATCTTACTAGAAACCGATGTTTTACGTCATTCACGACTCGACGTGGCGCGACTCGGGAATTAATCGTCTTGCTTGTGTCTTTAAAAAGTTTATTTACAGCAAAGATCTGGTTTTCGTACTCTCTGAAATATAAGAATCTACTCTTCCTGTTTATTCGTATCGTACGGAATTGCTTGCTGGCTTCCGTCAAAGCAATATTTCAAACGAGAAAATAAATTAACTATTTTTTTCTGTGTAATATCAGAACTGTTATCAGGGATTGATTACTTAATTTTACGATGGGTTTAATTTTCCACACAGGAATAGCAAAATAAACCCTTACGTTAATCGCTATCAATCTTCTTCAAACCATAACAATTATTTTATGAAATTTTATCATAAATAATTAAATCATTTTTACGATATAAAGAAGGAATTTCCTGTTAACATTAGAGTAATTGAAGCTGTTTTCTCAAGAGAATGTGTCTCAATCGATATCTGTTTATTTCAAATGAGACTGGCTTTGCATTTGCGATATCTTCTGATGGAGCAATCTGAAACGTGCTCGTTCAATCAGCCCGTCAGTTCAGCACAGCGCGAGAGGAAACTGGAAACGATCAAAAAGAAACACGAGATGTATGTTCGACGTGATCTCGATCTCGATCTTTATCTCTACTCGCGCGCACATGTAGATAACGAAACGATTTTCTTCGTGGCGGCCTCGGACGAATTAATGTCGCTGATCGGCGCTTTGGTCCAGGAACACCACATCGGGGAAGACCGTATTTGGTTGCCTGGTAGCAACGCAGCGCGCGCGGCAACTCGTTGAGTCATCATCGCTCGTCATAAACGCCGCTGCTGCATTCGACATATCTCTTCAGAATATTCCGAAGGGCCACGGTCGATCGATAAAGCCGCGTACCAGAACGCATGTATGTACGCACAGAAAGGAATGGAACGTCACACAGACCGCCTACTGTTGACGCTAAGCTCCTGCAGAACCCTCCTCAAGGTCGTCCAGATGTTGAGGAGACTCTCGTCTACTGTCGAGGACTTGTCACCTCTAAATGATGAATTTAATCCTGAATCACACGACAGAGAAAGGAAGAGAAAGAGAAAGTCTGTTAAAAATTCGCGTACAATTACTTTTACTTTTTCTTGTTCAGTTATACAAATAATTTTCTTTTTTTTTTCTTAAAGTATAAAAAATTCTTGAAAATTTATAATTTTTTAAATTAAGATAAAGATACTGTTCGAGTTTTATAATTGTTTTGGTATTTTGCAAATATAAAGAAAGCATAATTGATGTATATAGAATAATAATTACGTGAAATCGTTCAAAAAGAAGCAAGAGCAATTCGACTGATAATTTCAAACAGCATATTATATAGTTTATTTTTGTTCTTACATTTTACTTCTAAGCTTCGGCTTCTATAAATTCTACCTACGCAGCCATTCTGCTTTTCTACGGCATATCTTCGTTTTCTTACGATCAAATCTGCCTTCCGATCTTTTATCTTATTCCAACATTTCATTACGACTCATGGCTGAATTATTATCGCTGCAGCCGAGAGGAGGAGCTCGATGAGAAAACCCGCCGTCTCTCGTGCGATTCGCTTTCGTTCGTGGACGCGGCTGATGCTGCATCTTACTGCGCTCCCTACACGCGAGCATTCGCGAGCGCCGGCACGGCTGATCGGGACACGATCGCGAAACACTTTCACGGTGGTGGCCTTTCGCGTTGCCTCTCGTGGGATCTCCATGGCTCGGCGAATCGGTTAGATATCGGTTAGGACCGAGCGACCTGGTTTTTGACGCTAACGGATGCCAGTGCCTTTCGACGTGCGTTGGCCTCGAGTTAGGCACTGTTAGATTTGCTTATCCTGGACGTCCCGAACGATGTATGAAACATGAGACAGATATAGGTAACTTTGTCTGAAATTCGTTCAAATTGATTTTTTTGTATCGTTTAACCAAGCAAATAGATAAATCGATTGAAGTAAGAATCCACGATTTGAATTTGTTGCAGAGAGGTGATGAAATATTTGAAAGTTCGGCATTTTATAAATTAAGAAAGATGCTAAATGAAAGCAGCAAGAGACACGCATATTTTTACTTGCTTCTATAAGGCATTTAAACACCGAATAACACTGGAATCTGCATCTGTCACACGATGAATGATTATTAACGTAAATTTTATGTCGCCTAAAAAGATACGCCCACGAGATCGCTCGGGACGCGATGGTGAACGCGATGGCGAACACGACCTTGGCTAACTCGACTCGCGTTAATCTCGCACCGCCCTCTTCAAGGTCGCTCCCGCGAAAAACGTCCGGGAATACGTTCGTAGGTGCGTCCTTTCGCAGCCTGTACCTTTCTTCGATGCTGCAGGCTGAGTGCAGCAGGAGAAATGACCGTCTGGCGATGTTATCGTCCCCTTAACTACGAGTTATGCCCCGGGCGTATCGGACTCTTCCTCTCGTACGCTATAGTCCCCCTTTAGGATCCTTTTCAACTTTCGATAGCGATTATCTCGTTTAGGCGTCGTAGCGAGAAACTCTTCTGAGAGATTAAACGGTTGAATCTGGCTCCCCCGGACGGAGTAGATACGACACGGGCTGTAATTTCGGCGCCACGTGACCTAAATAAAATTACACACATGATGCCGAGATACTTGTTCATTTAGTCAGAAAAATCAGTGACTCTCAGCCTTGTAATTTTTTATTTCTAATTATTTTTAAAATATATGTATTTAATTCAATTTAAATAATATATAGATTTATGAATTTTTTAATATCGTGTATAATAAAATTTTTGTCAGTAAAATTAAAAATTAATACTATCGTTAATTTAGTGAGTGTTAATTTACGGAGACGGAATGATTGATGCGTGCGCAGAAAAATTACATGTAATTTTAAATATATTATAATTTATATAATACTCTCTGTGCATTTAATAATTAGGAAAAATTATTTGTGTTAAAAATATCAAATCACTTAATTTCATTTATAGTTAACTTTAGAGATGTCAATCCAATATCTAATGTTTAAAAAGCTATTTAAAAAATTTTATATTAGTTTTATATATCTATATATTTTACTTTATGAGACTTACAATGCATTGGAAACTCAAATATTCTGAATATACGCATCTGAATTAGATATTTTCGCAATTTTAAATCCGTATGAAGCGATTAGGTCGAAGCGAGAGCGTTGCGACATGCGACAGTCGATGTAAATCTAATCGTTATTCGATTTCCAGTCTCGTCCTTTCCATCGCAATTCGATGGGTCGAGACACGATTCCTAAGTCTAATGGCATACATGAGAGCCTCTTGCAATCTTGTATCTCGGATCGTATACGCTGACACGTGTTCGATATATTTTTCGGTACGCCATGCTTAGAGCATGCCACATATATCATTTTCCTTTTTATCTCAATTTTGCCTCTACGATAATTTCACAGTGTCGAATTTGAATTTTAATGGTACGAGCTGGGTTGAAGAAACTTTGGCGAAGTAAGATTCCCGAAACTGCAAGTTAATTAATAGACTTTACTCTTCAGTTAATTTTAGAAGAAATTCTATTTTAATATTTTAAGACTCTCTTAATTATCGAATTTTTAAAATGTAGAAATTAAAAGCTGTAGAATTAAATAACGTCTAATTAAATTCTATATTGATTAATAATAAAGATCTTAAATAACTTAGAATCTTAAATAAACTAAAAGATCTAATAACGAAAAGAACCATGCAATATTCATCGCAATTGAAAATGTTGAGAGAAATGCGAAATGATGTAAATATCACATGCTGCGGGAAAAGTGACTTACTCTCGTCCCTGATGCTTGAACGTCTTAATCTTCTTTTTTCTACGATGAAAAGTATAATGATGTAGAGATTATTATAGTGTGTCGATACAGGACGTCATTAAGGCGTAATTGTCAAACGCTGCGGGGATGATTCGCTACGTGACTGCATATTATTTCGCCATTAAGATCGTCTCGACATTATGTTGTTTAATTTCATGACGAATATCTACTAATTTCAAGACACTTTCGCGTTTACTTTGGATGAAAATCTTCGCGAGATGCGTGCCTTAATTAAAGTTAGAGAATTTTAATGTACTACGAAGAAAAGAAATATTTCTCTTACAAGAAATGAATTTACGATTAGATATTATATTATATATCTTTATTTGTATATATTTATATTATTATAATATGCGAAAAAATCTAATTTAAATAATTTTTTCTTACAATTAAGAGATTTATATTTCAATAAATAAATTATTCATTAATAATTAGCGAAGTCACTTGGATTAATGCGCCAAAAAATTAATATCTTTTTTAGATAATAATTATGAAATAATTCAATACTTTTAATTTCTTCTTTAGTCAATTTTCACCTGTAAATAATTTTGTAACTCTTTAATTTGACATTTGAAAGTTTCCGACTTCCATTGCTTAATACGCAGCAACTGTGAGTTGAATCAAATCGTGTTAATTGCAACTTGGTTGGTTTGATACCCGACCTCTTTGCACCATCGAGTGTATTATATGTGATTGATAGACGCAGCCCGTTACTCGCTCCGTGTGGTTGATCATTCGGTCGTAACAACCAACTTAAATGCGTGCGTAGAGAAATGCCAGGTAAGCAATTTGTGATGCAGCTTCGGGAGTACGACTAATTAAAAACCACGCTTTGTGCTATCATTTATAATCAATACATTTATATGAGAAGGCGATCATATTAATTTCCTATTCGTGATCTATAAATTTTTAATTTTTACTGGAAGAAATAATAAACTTTCACGTTTTTAATTGTGCTATACATCAAAATGAACAAAAACTTAACGACGATGTAACATTTTTCTGATTTTTTTAACTAACATTATTTGCTATTCTAGAAAATTGTGAATTTAATTATTTTAATTTACTGTATAATTATAAATACGAAAAAATAAAACTGACCTACATTGTATATTTCAGTTAAACTTTAATTACAGTGTAAGGTGAATTATAAAATGGCGGTAAATGAAATTGTGTTATTTAGATCGATTGCTGCATCGGTTTCCAGCAACACTTTAATACTTTTACAAACCAAGAAATTTTCGCTTCTAAAGATTTCTTGCCGTAAACATAATTGCAATGAGTACTTTCAGTCGCACAAGAATAATGCTTTAATTTGATTCATTCTGTCCCTCGCCGCTGGCGATTATTACAATTGCGGAAGGAACGCGTGGTTTATGGCGTCTCGTAAGGACCGTAGATTAGCTAATTATCTATTCATTGAGGTTAACGACGTATAATTGCGAGCCCGGGAATGCAAGTATCCACATGATACATCCAAGTACATCCACGTTACACCATCGCCGGCATTTAAGTGTCGACGCCGAATCATGTTGCCGTGGTCTTTTGTAATTCTTATCGAGTGCGATTTGCGAAGGATTAAGCGTGCGTTTCTCACGATGCACAATCGCTTCGGCCACAATAATAATGAAAGTAAGGTTTTCGAGCCTCGTGGGCAACGTCGGGCCAACACACGAGAAACATTTTCTAATTGTTGTCGTTTATAATTGGTGCTTATCGGAAGGTCGACTTTTATATCAATAATTTTTCGCCTTTCCCTTTCTGTTAAGTTCTGTCAGGACTTTCGCCGTTTCCTCACTCTCGTGGACGGGAATCTTCTTACGATTTCGTGTCTCCTTTCGAAGCACTCTCACGAACGCCTCGTGTACGGATGAGCGGATCACGTAATAGTGACAGTATTAATCGCGATCGGGAAATCGTTCCGCCGGGCGATCGATGGCGGAACGAGCGAAACGATTCAGCGGCAAATCGTGACTATGATATTTGTCGCATGCACTAAGGGGCTACTTCCTTCTTACGAATAGAAACGGGAAATCTTCCGTAACTGCCGTTGAGAGCTGCATGTCGATTAAAACTGTGCATAATCGATGAAATGAGAAATCTTCTGTAATTACGTAGCTAAATAAAATTGCATGTTGGTTAAGACTGTAAATAATTAATATACCATAATTAAGCTTAAAAGCTAGTTCTTTATTGTTGAAATAAAATTGTCTTCACAGTGAAAAGTATATTATCGATAAAGCTTAATTATTATCAATTTTCTGCATTTTTTTGTGTTAACGTTAATGTTTCAGATATATAACATTTATTTAAAATAAATTTTAATATATATCTCTTCAATTAAATAATATTTTAATTTTTACACCAATAATGTTATATATTTTAATACGATTATTATATTATTAATATTATACTCGTGACATTTATATGGTATTCAGTATAATCAGAAAATAGAATACAAGCATAATGGAAAGTATGTCAATAGAATTACTTGAAATTTATAAGCAATTACAATCATTCATTCTTGACTAGGAGAGTAAAAGGATGGATATCTCTCCAAGTATTTTCTTCTCTTTCCGCTCCAAATCTCTCCCAGGAACCCTTGGGTTGTTTTCATTGCGCAGTATTGATATATGAAACTTAATTAGCTCCGGAGAGTGCGGTTCTGTACTCATCATTTATTAACGCCCGCGAATGCATTTTCCGCCACGCGCGAATGCGCCAGGAACGCGCGTATCATTTTTTCCTCGCCTCCGAACGGGAAAAATCGTATCCGCCGCGCGCGGCCGAGACATAATCACCGACAAAGTCCGGTCTGTGATCGCGAGTTGGCATTCTTCCTATGGAGAGTGCGGAAGCGTTAATTGCCGCATTACCTGCCGGCAAAAAAATGCACGGGCCGACGCCCACTGCATTATAGGGAGGCCCGCTCCAGTCGCTGCACTTGCAGCGGGGGACTCGCAATCGAGTCGCGATCGACTCGCAAAGTGGACACACTCGGTAATCGGCCGGGTCCGGTCCGCTCGGCGTCCGAGATAATCGAGATCAGGGAATCGCCGACAGCTCCTTTTTTGTGTTCATTCATGCATGTGATTTCTCGTAATTCGTGTCGTTTCCTCCGCCGCGCGGTTCTCTCGGTCCACGGTAGCCGAGCTGAATTCTCACTGATGTGAGATAAGAGACGGATCGGTGAAAGTAATTAAACAGTCCGCCTGGGAGCATCGAACGCATCGTTCGTGGCGGAAACACGTTTAACCGTTTCAAAGTAGAGATCACTGCGAGTGATACGTTCGCGTTTAATCGAGCGAGCGAATTATTGTGAGCGTTCCGCTTGATCGTTACTGTCGGAAATTCTCTCGTGGAGTTTCATCCTGGGACTTTTGATCGAGAGTGTGTTTGCTAGTCGACCAATTTCTCGCTTAACCCATTTCCTATCTTATACATTGATTTCTCTCATTAATTCTTCATTTGTATTCGAGATTAATAGATAGGTCCAAAAATTAGAGGTATCGCGTAAAAGGAATCAATATATTTTAGGCACATTTAGTTTTATGTTTTTGTACAATGTTTTTGTACATTATTATAATATAATAATACGACTACTAAATATTCGACTAATACAATTAAAAAAAATTGTTTGTGATATTATATAATACGTCGTAATATGAAAATATCACAAACAATTTTTTTAAAAAAATTTTATTATATAATAATACGTTGTAATGTGAAAATATTATCACAAACAACTTCTTTTCAAATTTTTATTAGGTAATCGAATGTTTAAATACTATTTATGCAAAAATTATATTATAAAAATAATAGAAAATTATAGCTTGTTCTCTATTCTTTATCTTTTAATGAAAATAATTTTTCGTCTTTATAATGTTTTTGTGATGATTGATTAAATTTCATAATATAAAATATTAGGATAATAAACATTCTGACGTACAAATGTTTTAATATATATTAAAAATATATAGAGATGCTGATAATAAATTTTTTTTATAATTTTTTTGCAAAGTAGACAAAAAACGATTAATTATAATGAACAAATGTAGACAAATTGTAGACAATAAAATATCATATCAATTTTGTAAAAATTCACATTTCAAGACACACTTTCACAAATGTCATTTATATTACATTTTAATTTCAGGATATCGCATCTCTGAGACAACTTACACATTTTAGTCGAACGAACGACCCAAATTTAAAGATCTCCTTGTTTGTAAGCGGCGTTTAAATATCCATTTGCCAGCGGTGCTTTAAAGTTATGCCCTGAGTAATCGGAGATTTTCTCATGTCTTTCTTTCAGGCCGTGAAATTGGAGTCGGTGCATCCAGGAAGAACGCGATATCTCGTCGTTGTCTCCTGCACGGGAAGACAGGACGCCGAGGAAAGTTGCCTTCTCGGTATCGATTGTCACGCCAGGGCGACCGTCGGTCTCGTGCTCCGAGTTTTGGCCGACACCGCTATCACTCTCGACGGCGATGGGTGAGTTCGCATCTCTCTTTCCCAGTGCCATTTGCTTTGCCTCGCCACGCTCTCACCGCGAGAGGCATTGCGATTACTACGTTCTGCAATATTCCCGCGGCACTACGGATTAGCACGTCTTAGCGATTACAGGCTCGCGCGGACTTTACTACTTTTTTTTGTCTTATTTATGTTTTGTTATATAACGTTACTCGTTAACTCTACGAACGTTCGCTGATTGTTAAGCAATCGGCTGTATCTTTAGCATTTTTTTCTTTCTCAATTCGCTCAGGAATACATGATCGTGGAAAATGTTCTTCAACTTGTTCTGTTTCTTTAACGGTTAATAAAATATGTCGGTATTATTTGATAGATAATTCAAATTAAAAGATAAGATTTAAACAAACGAAAGAATATCGTATTAAGGCAACGCTAAATATCCAGTATTGTTTATTAACTGAATGTTACATAAACATCGTCATCGCTTACGTCACGAATAATGCGTGAACGTGCACATCTGTAAGCGCAATAGAATGTAATGTGTACCGTATGACGACCCTGGCATCAGATATCTTCTTTCTTTTTTAAAGTCACGGACAATTGAATAACAGATTAATTGTTGATCTTCATATACATCTTAATATATTTTTTAATTGCAATATGATTAACGACAAGGAAAGATTATTGTCAAGTTTTTGTTTCTTTGAGATTAGAAAAAATATTAATAGACGCTTTATCGCTTTAGTTTACCGCTCTTTTATAGGAGAAAAGGACTATTAGGAAAATTAGTTATAATATAAAAATGTCGTAAAAATGTCAGAAATATTAGATAAAATTTTAATAAACTCTATGGTGAACTTTACGCAAAAGCTACTTACAAGTTTTCTAAAGACGGTATTCACAGTTTCATTTTTAAGACCTTAAGTCTGATTACGGGCAATCTCAAGCTTTTCATTCAATCTATAAAATGATCGTAAAGCTTCTCAAGATTATACTTGAGACTAACTTAAAAATCAGACCATGAATACCCGGCCAAAGTTTACATTTTGGATGAAATCTCTTTTGAACGAAAATTACGGCTTTTTTCTATGTTGTTAAAGCTTTATTCTTTTTTTTTAGTATTAAAACTCGTAATTATATTTTTTGTTAAAATTTTCTTTAAATATCTTACAGACAAAATTTGCATCCTAATCTTTTGCCAAGAATTAAATTAATCGTGAATTCTACGATTGGATAGAAACGTGATATTTCCGAAACCTAGCTCTGTCCGAGTACATTTCATTTGATTGAAATCTTTGATGATTCAGACGTAGCGCTAACGTTACGCTGCTTTATATCCGGCAACCTGACCGATCAACAAATATTTTCCGAGCGGCACCAGCACGCGGCCACTTTCTAACGACTGTGCCAACTTGTCTAATTCCCTCTACTTTAAAGTGACTCATTGCCACGGCTCGCTTGCGGATTGAATGTTGCACCGATAATTAACGTGGCGGCGGCGGCGGCGTGCGTACGCGCCGCGAAATGAAAGGAGAATATCAGTGGGCGTCTACGCGTAGATAGCAACGGTCTAAGTATAGACTTTGTGTACTGTCTGTTTATCCGTAACCGACGTAGACAATGCAATCCACGTAGACAATACTGATATCCGTGTGCTTTCTCCTCCTTTCTCCGGATCTTTTTACTAAGCGCAGCTTTTATTCAAAGTAGCTAAGTTGATGTACAATTCCGTTCTTTTACATCAGAATACATGTTGCCATCGCATTTTAGTCCTATCGCATTAATGTCAACGTTTTGTTTTTTCATTTGTAATCTCTTTTTATACTAGATTGATTCAGTGAATGTCTTTTTTTTTGGCGCAAATAAACGCGCTACATCAGAACATGATACAATTTATACGTATATTCTTGTTTAGTACGTATGGGTATGTTCATATTGAGCTAGAACATATATAAATATAGTGCACAAAATCCATTATACGTTATTTTGGAATCGAGAGAGGCAAACATGGATTCGCGTGTAAAAGAGGAAATATTTATATATCCTCGGCAAAGGTATCCTCCTAGATTTGCGAAATCGTAGTCAATCGCTCGCTCTCAATCCGGTGTAATATGTAATACCGCCTCCATAAAGATAAATGCGAAGGTCGCCACCGTTCTCCCAGGCGTAGGGAAATGGAGCGCATTACCGTAAGGAACGTGTGTTGGAGCAAGGTACTTGTCAGGTGAGTACCAAGGTTAAGACGGAAGGTCGCGACATAACTTGCGAAATCGAGACGCGGAGTCAAACCATAAGGTTCAGCATAGTTGACTGCATTGCCTACCGCAATGCAGTCTAGGATGCATCATGTACTGTCGGAAAAGAAAAACTTGTTACAATAGATGACACGATATCGGAAAATATAACACTAATATAAAACTTAACATTAATTAAAATCAGTGTCACATTAGTCAAGAAGCAAAAAATAATTGTTAATATAATTTCTTTGTAAACTGACGATTTAATATCTTATACAACGCTTTGAGATAATTATAGAGTTTCTTTCCAAAAGAAAATTATTTTAAAAGCAATTTTTCCTACTGTGATAATTAAATTTAGAGCACTTTAAGATGCCTCGGATTATTATGCAGAATAATTTTAATGCGTATAGACCTTGATTTAATTTACTTGACTTGATTAATTAGCAATTCACTGTAATAAATGTACATGTAAGTATTTTTAATTTTAATTTTGATGACATCTTATTTTTATATATTCTGTAGATACTTAAAAAGCTTAGGAAAATTGTTTTTAAAATAATTTTTTTTCCAAAAATTCCAAGCATTAAAACATTGTTCCAGCTATTAACTCTGCGAAGAAATTGTAAGAACGATTATTTATATTATTTTTTTCCTTTTCTTGATATAATTCATCAAATTTGTATCTCTCAATAGCTTCTCTGACTATGCAATTTAGATAATAGTTTCTAAAATGACAGACATGTACAGTTTGATGGATTGGCACGTTAAATAGCCGCAGGATTTTCATTAACGACGGTGTTGCGCCAACAAAACGATTGCGATCGCGTCTGAACGATATTGACACGTGGCTTTTCGCGCGATTAGAGGGCACTTCGTCATTTTCCGTGGCCGTGGGCAAGAAGCTTATCCACGCGAGAGCACATTGACTGGGCGACGCGCGCGACGTTCGTGTTCGGTCGGTTGAGCAATTGTCGCGAAATTAGCGATAAAGGGACGGTGGGACGGATGGGTGACTCGATGCGTGGCGAAGGGAAAAGGAGAAAGAAAAGGACCGGGAAAAGAAAATGAGCGCGAACGCCGGTCAGCTCGCGTTCCTACGATGTCGATGACCCTCGGGGCGCGGACGGTCATCTCTCTTCTTCATCTTCCTCTTCTCCTTCTCCTTCTCCTTCCCTCTCCTCCTCGGTCTCTCTTTCTCGTTTCGACGCGGCTGTCGCGAACTGCCGCGAGAGAGTTAGAGTCTCTCCGCGCGTTAGGAGTCGCAATACGTCATTTCGCTTTCTCGATCGGCCGATTTGAAACACTATTGCAGCCGGTTGCGGCAACAGTCTGGCTTACTTAGCCACGAGCTAGCGACCTCTCTTTACTGTCTCTTTCCGGATAGATTTAGAGCCTTAACTATATTACTTAACACGTGCAACCGGAGAATTTATTGACACGTTCAATGCCGTAACTGGTTACGCTTCACCGGCCTTATGATATCGACGTGTCTTATTGATACACGTGTAAAGTGCAATCGATTGATTACATGCGCCGAGTGGCAAATTAAAAGCACTAACGAACGTTGCGAAAGATTGAGTTTGTTCTCTGTAACGCAGATATTTGCAACCTTAACTTATGTAAAGGTGGTAAAAAAGCCAAAATAGTATTGCAGCTTACCGCGATCGGTGCTCTCAAGCAAATCGAATCTTCGAATCGGTTTCTAAAAATTTGCCTCATGCTCGCATAATCGAGTAATATTAGAGAGAGACTGTTTCTTCTTTATTTTTATTTGCTAACATAAAACTACATACAGATAGCCTTGTAATTCCAATATTTCTCAATGCTTCACTTTTACTTCAAAGCTTCAATACACCACGCGATTTCTAAATCTTTTCCTACTTGTAATTTAAGAATTCCGAGTTTTGCGGCGTTATTATTAAAATATCGCGAAAGTTAGAATATAACGCTGTATGTATGTATTGGAATCCGATGATATAATAAACTTGAGGATGTTTTCCGACTGCATTGCGCGGTTGGCAAATTTCTCGTGTATACGTTGTTGATGCGCTCACCTCGAAGAGGCAAAGAAGGGCCAGCTATAAAATTCGTTCGTGGAATGTGCATAGAGGGTAACTGTAATCGAGGCGAGAGAGGCGAATTACGATCCGAAAGCAGAGGAAGGAGGGCGTCCGCTTTACGATCAGGACGATAACGGTTGCGAGCCGGGTAATTTCGCGGTCGGAGCGGGCCGAGGGAAGAAAATTGCATTTTTTCCGTCCGTTTTTATATTTCTTCGCGAGGGTAAGAGATCTCTCTGCGCGAATTCTCGACGTCGTTACGTGCAACACGCCCAAATTCCGTGCCGGGAGGCACTTTTGCGTAACCGATTCGCATTTGGTGAACCGCTTGCGGCGATGTGCTCGACAATGTTTTTTTTTTCCTTCATTTGTTCATGTAACTGCAACCTGTCGCGAGTATTTCGGTTGCGTAAGGCGCAAATTTTGATGTTACTCGCCTTAATTATTGCGCGGCTGCGTACGGCTGTTTCCGCTGCAGCTGTCATAAATTTTAACAGCGATATTTATCTCTCACGAGAAAGTGACGTTAACCGATTTGTTAGATCGAAAGATTCATATGTTGCTACGAAAAAAAAAGTGAAATTTTTGCGAATCAATCTTCATTGCTTCAATTACATCGTCGTAGCACTCGAATATACATGTAAAATAAGCTTTTTCTCATCCGAAAGCCCATTAATTTTTTATTGCCTGCGAATAAAGAATTATCGACAATGTATGTATGAATGAGTCAAAGCGCGTTAATTAAATCTGATTTCGCTTCTAATTTGCGGATAAGGGGAAAGCGATATGCCTCGAGTAACACGGCCGTGCCGCCGTATGTGTAACGAAGTTTGACGCGAGTTTACCGTTCTTTTCTTTCTGGAAAAGACGATCGCGGAATCGGCAACGATTTCCCGGAAAGCTAGCCGGAGCGTATTACGGCAGCGATTCGCGATATTTCCTTTACATAATGCGTAATTAATGGCGGTGCGGTGAACGCGCGCCCCTTCTCGTGTCGTAATCGCTAGAATTGTATTACCGTTGCAGTTTTAAAGCATCGTCGCTTCAGCAGAGACAGCGTAACGACGATCGCCCGATTCAAATGGCAAAACCACCTGTTAGTTAGGTCGATATTAATCATGCAACATTAAATAAAATTATTTTGCTATATTAAAACAAATATGAGGCAGAAATGTTGATTTAAAATTTTTATTTTAACGATTTTATTTTTTCCGGACAGAAATAAAAGAATGTTTAATTATTAATTGTGCAACAATGAATTTCGCAAGGATCATGTAAAATTCTATTTGATTAAAGATATCATGCTTTAAAATCTTTTGAATTGTCATTATTGCTTGAAGTATTATTACATTCTTCTATATTCTATTTTTCATAAAATCACGCAGTAAAAGAGCGTTTTAAAAGAGAATATTTTCTTCTATCATGAATAAAATAATTTAATAAAAAAGTTGCATCAGGTATAAGGATAATATTGTACGATTCATCATGATTCCTAAAAATCTCGCAATCTCACTTCCGGATTCTTTTTTATCTTTCAGGGGTTTCAAGGTCAGCGTTTGTGGCCGTCAACACATCTTCAAGCCAGTGTCCGTTCAGGCCATGTGGTAAGTCTGCATCTCTGATAAACGAAACTGGTTTCGCAACGGCGTAAGAATGGAGCAAAAAAATAGCGGCTCTGAAACGTTTTTTATGTTTTGCATAACGGCTGTTTAATACGTGTCAGAGAGCGTTTTTAATATTAAGTCGGCCTCTGCGCGAAGTTGTACTGATGTAAGGAACAACGGTAGTTTTAATAATAGAGCGTACATCAAAAATTTAAACTTTTGTCCATACTATTAAAATAAGTCGAATTGGTTCACAAGAAGCTATTATTTCTCTATAAATACTTTCAGAAAGAATCAATGAAAGTTTCAAATAAAATACTCGACTATAATTATTAAACATAAAAAAAACGGTGTTATCCTACAAATTATTAACGTTCTCGTGTGAAGATTTAAATAGCATGAAACTGCAAATCATGATTAGTCGCACAATTAGTCGCGTTCTTGCAGTATTTAGTCTATTTCCGATATGCCGTCGACTACGCTAAACAAGCTATGCGATTGGAGAAGAAGGGTCATTGTCATAGGTTTAACAACCGTGGCTAATAGATAATGCCGGTGTAATTACACGACGGATGACCCGAGACGATCATCGTTCGCGGATGATGTGTCGAACGATCGCGATCGATCGCAAGGAGACTCCAAATATACAGGATAGCGAGATTCTTCATAGAATTATCCTGACATGATTCAAATATTTATTATGAAACTAAATAGGTAAAATAATTGAACAAGGAAAATGCCGAATTAGTCGATGGATTCACCGTTAAAAGGACGGCAATCTTTCTTGGACACTCTGTCTGTGTTCTCAGAAAAAATTTGAGCAAGGTTTCATGAGGATAAAGCAAATGTTTCACGAGAATAAATCGTCTGTGATGACGTACAGACTATGATTGGTCTTTGAAATGCATCTGGCCCGATACACGCGCGCGTATGTTTTTTTATCTCGTGATTTGACAAGCGTGACTCATGTGACACGTGGCACTGCGTTGGGATGGATTCTGGGTACTGTTTTTTTCAGCTTTCAAACTTTTCATCGATATCGCGTTAAATCGTGAACCGTCTGAATTTTTTGTTGCTTGGCGCTTTCGCGTACATTTACACGCGCGATAAAATGTCAAATACACGTGGCGAAATCTCGAATGATTCGGGGGTGGGATGACGAAGATGTTATCGATGCGGAAGAGGCTGGACCAGCGCGAAAAGTAAAATCAGGCGTGGGTCGTGGCTTAATTGGTCGACATCACAATTGCCCTATGCGCGACCGGACAGAACAGGAACTTTCTTAGCCACCCAACCTCTTCCGGTGCTATATTTTTTCAGTGCGAACGAAAACAGTGCCGTCTCCTCCCACACAAATCAATTATGCTTGAGTTCTCTCCTTGTAACATTGTTTGATCAATCAATAGAACGGGAAATTGTTCCGAATTGAAATTAGATTAATTAAAAAATTAAAATTCAATTTTCTTAAAAAATTACAATTGCGTTAAAATAAGGCACTTAGAATTTTTTATTCGATGTAATAGTGCACTTCAGTTGATGATATTGTAAAGAAATGGTGGAAAGATATCTTGTTCTAAAAAGGTGAGCTTTAAGAAATTTTTTTCTCAAGAAACAGATTATTTTTTATTTTTTCAATACACTTGTTTCGATTAAAAGATGATGTATCTGTGACGAAGTATTTCCTTGACTCAATATCACAAGTAAGAAATCATTCTTACGTGATTGAAAATACACTTGAAATTGAGATCAATTTTCAATTTTTTTTTTCAAGAAACAATCCAGATTTTTTTCGAAGATTAGATTGATGCCGCGGAATATGACAATTTATTACTAATTATCGAATATGTAAAACTAGATTATTATTTCTAATATGTGTATGCGTTGTCGTTTTACTTTCCATAATTAATTAACTCATTTTATATGCATATCAGAATCAAATACATAGGCCAACAGTGATCGGAGTAGGCGTCATCTCCTTATTCGTCTTATTCGCGTGACCTACGACTTCGGATTTGTTATTTCTGGCATTGCCGTGTGTGCTTGGACGGTGTGTCTGGATTATAAATAGTTTTGCCTTCAATCCTTCCACGTGCATAAGCGTTAGCCCGCGGCAATTTTTGCAAAAGTTCTATCGGTTCGGCGCGCGTAGGCACAAACGTCTTTGATGTCTACCGTAGTGTGAATTTTCGTAGGCGTACTAATAGATTAGTTCGCAAATTAATTTGCGTGTACGCACTTGAACCTATGAGCTACTAGCACAACAGCAACGGCAACGGATTCAAATAGATTCTTCAAATAGAAGAAGTATAGAAAGAAAAAAACAATATTTTAGGTACATGTCAAAGTAAAAAATATATATCTAATTATCATTATAAAGATTAAAATTGGAATTGGAAGAAAAAATTAATTCTTCTACGGAAAATAAAAATACGACAAGTTAAAGATAAGTAATTTTAAAAAGTAAGAAATAGAAAACTGTATTATTGTGAATAGAAAATTTAAAACTTATATTAATTTCTGACGTATTTTTTCCGTTTTTTAAATTTTATTCTTCTATTTTTAATTAAAACTAAAGTTACGTCTTATAGTAAAGGTATACCTTTTCAATTAACATAACACTTAATTAAGAATTATAACATTCGAAAATTTAACAATACTAAAACAATATCAATATTCATATATAATTCATCAATAATATATTAATTGTAATCATGAAAAATCATTTAATTATTAGCTAATTTCGAGCAGAATGAGTGAAAGCACTCTTCTTTCAGCACTTCGCGAATTTAAACAAAATTATTAGTCAAATCAACTCTTGCAATGAAAACAATTATATCACTGCACAATTGTTGCATTCAAGTCGATTACTGTGCGAGATGTGACACGTCGAAATGCGCGGACGAACGTTGCGACGTCGAGAGAGCATCGTCGTTCGCCTTCCGTCGTCGACGACGACGACGTCGGGACGTCCCTCGTCGTCGTCATCCTATTTTTGGAGAAGCCCCGTTGGTCTCGACCATCACACACCGTGGTGGGGTTGGTTATACGGCCGTGGACCACCGCCCGCGCCATTTATGGGCGCGTCGCGACGCATGGTCACTTTGCCGAATTTCACCACGTGCTCGAACGACATTGAGCAAATCCCCCTTGAGATCACGTTGTTTCCGCATGCGTGCGTATAGACGGTTTCGCACGAGATGTTGTACCGCGGCTGGGAAAAAGTAATGGGAAAAAATAAAGCATTTAATTTTCGAGAATTATATTATCAAGTCATTTGAATTGCTAAAGTACTAACAGCAGCTAGTATCTGTCGCTGCATTGCAAAATGAATGATAAATGCGTATAAGAGATGATTACATAACTCATTCATATTACAGCACATTCATATTTTGCTTCAGGTATTAATATTTGTAGGTATTAACGAAAGTATTGAAATTAATAATTAATATTCTTGTAATATAAGAAATTATTTATGCATAATATTTAGCTTCAAATTACACAATTATAATATTCTTAAAACAATTATAATGAAAATTGAAAATGTAAATCCATTGTGGCATTGGTATTATTTCATTTATGCTAATTTAATTAATTCTGCTCTACATACGCGCGTAAATAGCAAACGTAATAGATAATATAATGAAACGCATTAATTATAAGAATCAGATCTTACATCTAGTCCCCATTTTATTATCAATATGACTACAGTACTATTGTAAGTAGCTCTTTGTTTTATTATTCTCCACCAGCTTTGTGTTCGTGCTCAGAAAATATCGCGAGGATATTTTTCAAGTGTATGACGATACCTAAGGGCTGTCGCGAAAGTTTACCTTTGCTCATTGCGGAGACGGTTTATCTCTATAATGTGACCCACATACGTAATTGCGACCGAATGTATCTACTTCGATTCGACTTTAAAAGTTGCTCGTTTACAGACGGGAACACCTCTCCCGATCCTGAAACCTGCCACGCAGTGTCAAGCGTGAAATATTAGACGTACTTGGTATAGCGGTCTCGTTATTTTCTTTCCAAGCCGACGTGAATACGGTGCAGAGGAGCGCTGTTTATTTATGAACGTTCATCCGCCTCGCGTTATTTTTCGATCCATTATTATTCGTACTCTCGAGGAGTACGTTCGTTTCTGGCGGCATGGTTGGACGTGAATGTCCCAGTCGGTTGAGACATTATCAATCTGAATTCCGTCGATGTTGTCGCTCTCTTTTTATGCGATACCTTGACACAGAATTTCCGAACTGCCGGTCGTCGCGGCGGATTATGATCGTCTAGCTAAGTGTACCAGCTGGTACCTGATACAGGTTATTAATCACTGTGTATTCGGTGGAAATTTCTTTCATTTGCGGCACTTAATGAACCGCTGAACTAATTAATGCACCGTTTCGTAAAGCGAAATATAAGTGTGAAAGATTTATGTAAAACGCTTAGTTTAATTAGAGTTTAATTAGAATTTGAAAAATCTTGACGGTGACACGAATTGAAGATTAAAAAGAGAAATGTATGAGTATAATAACATTTAATAACAAATAAATTTTATGTTAAAAAAGCTCATATTTCGATTCTTTTGGATATTTAAGTAATATTAGCAATAAAGAAATAAATTGTGTATATTATAACAATGAAAATCTCTCTCTCTCTCTCTCTCTCTCTCTCTTGTGAAATAGTTTTTACTTTTAAAAATTAGATATTTAAATTTTTACATGCAGATGTACACACATACGAACATGTTGGCATATAAATGTTTAATAGTTTTGCTTGCTGAATTATTATGCGTATTCTACTCCACTTCAAGTAAGACGACAGTCCGCAATCTGGTTTTTGTCCTGGTCGGTGCAAAACGTGTCAGGTCGGCTGGTTTCCAGGCCGTACTGACAGCCGGGTTCAGGCGTGGTGAATGTCCAGCGATGAGTGCTCCCCGTCCCCAATCGCGCAGATAGCTTTCCGCGTAGAAGTTCCTTTAACGATCGACTCCAATTAGTGCAAAGAGTCGATTTGATTGTGCGTGAATGGCGAATGTGCTTGCTCTTATACCGCTGGAGGGGACTGTTAGTCAGTAGCCGATGTTAAAAGGCGATAAAAGGCTAAAACGAAGGCGCGATAGGCTCATCTTTCTTTCGCAGTCGCGATGGACAGGAAGCCGCGGGATCATCGGGAATCAATGAACTTCATGCGGACAGCCGGTCAGAACCGGTTCCCGACCGGATGACGAAGACGAGAACTCGAAATGACACCTCGTTCTATGATGAGGTTGCCGACACTCGTATAGCATTCTCATCATGGACGCGATCGTGTCGATAGCGCGAGCGGTCGCGTCACGATGATCCCGCGTTTCTCACGCCTCGAGATCTACTACTTAAAAAACTAGATTATCCGTTGATTCGTTAATTGATCGCATTATACATACGATAATTTTTTATGAATTAAAAGAAATTAATATTTACAGAAATGCCTTATTATATGTAAATATATATATATTTTTTAAATATGTAGCTGGTAATAAATTTTACGCTCTTTCATAAAAAAAATTTAATTTTAGATAATATATTTAATAAGTTGAAAGAACAGAGTTTGTTTGAGATTGTTGTTTTATTTTTTATATAAATATGAAAAAAAAACCACTGTAGAATGAACTATATATTGCATAATTCTGATGATAATTTTTTTAAATAATAATTATATTACATATTATCTTTTTTGGCATATAATATTAAGTGTTATCAAAAAGAAAACAAGTGACTTATTCCTTAATATTTATTTGAAATTGTGACAAAAATTTGACTAGAAATTACACGGACGAGCAGATTTAACGCGATTTCTAACAATAAGTGTTTAAATTGTAAATTCTCGCAGAAACGGAATCGATAACAAGTTATAGCCCTTATCGTCGCAGTGTTGACACGCATGAGTGGTATCTCGCAGATGCGTTTCTCCACGATCGTCGCATCTGAGAGACACCGATAAGAGATGCTGTCATTTATCGACGAGATCAACTGGTCGACGGCCTGTTTCGATTTACCGCGCCTTTATATTTTCGCGAGGAGGTTGTCGACTCCGATTCGCGTTTTCACTTTTTGTCAGAGAAACCTCGGGTACCGATTTCAGTGTAAAGTCGCTTTCACGTCGTCCGATAGCGACGCGATTTATCGTTGGAGGACGGATATCACAGTGATATCCGTCGTGTTTCGAATATACGAGCTTAAAAAAATGATACTGTTTCGTTCAAAATCACTGTTCTTCGCGGTATTGTAAGAATAAAAAAAAATTAAATTAAATTCTTTAGTAGAGATTGAAGAAAAGACTGCGATAACATTTTTTACTAATTGTAAATTAAATAACAAAACATTTTTTGTGTTTAAATTTTGTACTTTAAAATTCATATATTTATAATAAAATTTAATTAATTCCTTACTTCTTGTTATAGTTGTTTATTAGAACATTTCGTTAATATCTCAAAACGATCCTGTATGACTTTCAATCAATCATAGATATTAGTTTTCATTAAAAAGTCATCAGAATTATGCGCAAACGAATAATATCAATTTATCTTGTAATACGAACATTTTTATTATACAGTGTAATACGAACATTTTTATTATACAGTGAGATATTTCTTAAATGTATACATATATATTTATAAATCATTGATAAAAAATATGTAACAAACATATTTTATAAATTCTGATAGATTTCTCTTTTAAAAAGTCATTTCACGTCTGAAGTAACGTTTTGCAGATTAATCGAATAGATTTCGTTACCGCACTCGTTGCTGCTCGCATTTTAGTGCAAACCGCGTGCTCGTATCATGCGCGCCTGCACGCATGTCTGCAGGGCACGTTTTACAAGGCCGTGATATGGTGTTTAATGGAATTCGTCTGTCGTGCGCAGGCGGACGAGCGATAACTTGATTCTCCCGTCCGCGTCAGTTGACGACCGTGTTCCCCAGATAACAGAGGCGGACTCGAGTTCTCATGTTATCTCGTCATCGGCCTTACACCTCCCTTAGTTTCATCACTGCAGTTCGACATCTGAATTTCTGTTCGGAATACACAAAAATAGAATAGCAGGTGTTACATTATTTAGAACGAGTTACAAAAATAGTAGTGTTAGACCATCAATATTTCAGCATCCTTTTATAAAAATTTTATTCCAGTTTTAAACGAGAAATCTGATCCTTTGCACATTAATTGCGAATATATATCTGTTCTATTCTTATCTACTTTACGTCTGTCGTCGACGCGCGATAGCTTTTGAAACGGCTATCGCGAACTTCCGTCTTCTCACCAAGTCTCGGCTCCGTCTATTGTGGCGTTGCTTTGTTTTCTCTACCATATCGTGTTCCCTTCGAAGGGGCATGCTGGAGGGTAACTTTCAGAACTGATAGAACAGAACGATGAATGGCCTGACACGCGTAACTTGGTTGCGTCTCTTTCATTGCGTAACCGTGATAACGCATTGACATCGACGATATGTTGATGAAAATCACAGTTGAATGTGATAATGTCGTCATATGTAACGCTCATGTTGTTTGTATTTTTCATACTGTTATTTAGCCATTTTCTATATTATATATTTAGGCCTTTTATTGTTTATTTTCTGTCTGTCATTAGTATTAATATACAAAAGAAAGAATTTTAAAATAACTATTAAAACAAGTTGTCTGAAATAATTTATTATACAAGATAATTAGAGAAATTAGCTTGAAAAAAATGTTGCACTTGTAAAGATAATTGGATAGAATATAAACGTTACGAGGATGGCAAGATTAATGAGAAAATGGCTGCAGATGTTAATTCCAATTGATTTACGATATCTCACTGTTCCACTTGGCTTCCATTAAGCGATTTTGTTAATTTAGTTGCTGCCGCTCTCTGCGGTAGTATGTTTTCGCGAGAATAATTTGTCTTTGGTATTAAGCCGGTTAGATTATCTTTTTCGGTTGTCCGCCGACTCATTCTAAATGTTGAAAGGCAAGACAGCGGCAGAGGGTCATTCAACAAGATTGGTTCCAGTTGGAAAGCTGACCGTTATTCCATTATACTGGTAGTCTTCGCCCGAAGGTAAAGAGATGTCACCGTACATCTTCCGCTAAGTACGATCGCTAGAAGTCGATCTAGCTCGAGAAAGCTTAGCCGCCAGCGTTGGCTTGTGTACTATACTTCCTGTTTTAGCAGCTTTTAAAAACCTGTTTTAAACCGTCGTTTGACTCTGTACTCGATACCAGGGGAAATTGGTAAATGATTTTCTAATTATTGCTCCAATGAACGTAAACAAACGTACGTGTATTTTTTTATTTTCAAGATACCGTAATTTAAAATATTATGTATTCTTTTATTACTTTTAATTGAGCTACAAAAACGAAAAACATAAATGAAATCTATGCGATTTTTTATTCTTAATTTTTCTTTTGTACGCACTCGTGTAAATTGCTGCGGAAATTTCCTTGCATTTAAAATCGTGAATTTTGTGCATCGATGACCGATATAAAGCTTGTCTTAACAGATGGAGTCTTTTTCTGATTACATCTCTGCGAATCGAGAAAGCGAAATATCACGAGGAATTCTCGCGAAATTACAAGTCTTTAATGGGTTTAACGCGCCTTGCCGGTCTCGCCTCGCGATCGGCAGAATTGTCGCGATTCGACACGCAAGCTGGTTGATAGAAACCAAAAGTACAACGCGCGACTCGCCATTTAATTGTTTTTCAGTGCGTAGGATCCGGCGGAGACTGTATACGGAGCATCGATGCACGGGTGTCGGTGAAAGATCCCTATCGATGACCGGCCGGTGGTTAACGCCTTAACCAGGTATCCGTTTGTGTCACCGCGGTTGTTCTCGCCGCGCTCCCGTACACGTCGCACAGTTTCCATTCCTTTCACTGTTGTCGCCGCCACCTGGACAACAGGTTGGGCAGACGCGATGAAATATTTTTGCACGGACAAAATGAAGGAAAATGATCGCGCGACAAATTCGATCGAATCGACTAAATTATAAGTTGCTAAATTAATTTCCCGTAAATCACGGAGACCTAATCAACATATTAATATAGAATTGTAGTAAAAAAGTCTTTAGTTTCTTCCATAGCGATAATTTAGAAGAGAACTCAAACTCAACTACTATTTATTGTTGTAAATTAATTGATTCTCGTGAATTAGATATCTGGAATTGATGACGACTTTGTTTCTCTGTGAATTTTAATTATTAAAATGTAACAAAGAATAACATTTGATAAGCATAATCAATTTAATTTTTGGTAGAAAATAATATAATAAGCTTGAAAATATTATATAATGTATTAGTCAGAATTAATAGACTTAATCAAAAAGAAAAATGTCTATCTAGGAAAATCTTTTGATTTTTCCTGCATTTTAAATTTACAGTTTTTTAAATTTAAAATCCAAGTAAAGAAAAACATAGATAAGTAATTTTCGTGTCTACGGAAAAATGAGAAAGAGAATTATATTATCGATACTTGTGAAATGAATACTATTTTAGATTTTAGCTTTCTTGTTATCGTGCATTTTGATCGTTTACAGCAAAGAAAAAAATGCCACGAAGAAGTTGCAGCGGCTAATTAACATTCCCGGCAAAGATAATTGAGAGGTCGATAAGAGTAAGATACAAGTTACTACCCATATCTAGAGATACATATCGTTTAGGTACAGTTATCGCGATTAAGAATGTAATTAAGCGTACCACGATGAAATCAGTGCGCGAATATCAAGAGTAAAAATGCAAATGCGCGAAGCATTCAGATAGTTTCTCGTTTCTGCGTAATTATTATTTGGCTCATATTACGTTCTTAAAACTATATGTGTTAACGATTTTGAAATACATAAATATATATATACATATACATGTAGAATATATAAAATATATATAAGTATCTATCAAAAGCGGACGCTTACATACCTAGTTTTAAGATATATGTATATATATATATATGAGAGAACGTGTCGGGAATGTGTGCATTCAGGTCAAAATTATTATCAAGGCGTGTTCAGGATCGTGCGTGCTCAGAATTCAAAACGCTCCCCGAGAATTGGAGTATCTACGGCAAATGTTTCTTACGGCATACATTCGGTACAAAGAATCTTTAAAAGGATCAAAAGACAAAAGTTTCGCATTTTTATTTTGTGAATAATCAGTAGTAATTTTCTTTTCAATCATTTACGCATTTTTTATTGCATTGTAAGGTCTCTCTTCTCCATTATTTCTCAGTATACTTTCTATCCATTTAAATTATATGTAGTCGATTTGAAAGCTCGACAAAAGATAATTTATACGATATGCACTATTGATTTCTAATTCCGGAGTTAAAAAAAAAGTGTATTGAGACTTCAAGTCAAATATTTTTCTCAAAGTATCTTCATTATCGATCCCTTAGAATCATAATTTATGAATTATCTTGGCATCGATAAAATGAGCTGAAAAGTACTTTTCAACACCGTTCATTTAGTATTGCAGTTATCGTTGCCTATTGATGATCCCGATCGCCGACTCGCTTTCCAATTTCTGCCGCGCGATCCGGGTCTTGCAGACTGGATCGGTATATTCCTCAAGTGCAGCGCCTTATTTGTTCGGGACAATCGCGGTCGATCGCGGTCTCGCTGCCACACGAAATGTCTCTACGGCGATTCCGCGTCGTAAATAGCGCAAGCCGACAATACCGAAATGGATTCGCCGTCGCCGACAACTTTCGCGATAGCCCTGTAGATCTCGAGCGTGGAGGATTCCACATGCTGATTTCCGCAACTATTGTTCCACTTCTGTGAGTCGACCGTAAAGATCCATCGTTAGGGGGGAGGGGGGAGGGAGCGAGCCATCTCAGCCGCAAAATAGGAATAATAAGCCCGTAACAGAAGCCGAGCGAATAACCATTCTCTCTTTACGATACCTCGCGATGCACTTTCTTCATTCCCGATGCAGATAATGCCGTTCTCGAAACGCTTTACGACGCAATCACATTCGGGAGGGCTGACGTTTAGTCGTCGTTTAAACGATATTGACGTTCGTTCGTGTACTTCTTGTACACGCGATGGCCGGAACTGTGATTTCTTTATGCATTTCCCTAATCGACTCTCGGCTTTCTCTATAAATGTCTGTGGTTGCTGAATTACAAACGGCTGGAAGCGATTAGTCTTTAAAAAAATTGAACCTCAAATGTGAGAGTAAAATTTTCAACATATCTCTTTGAAAAATAATTCCGATGAATTTTCTTGACGCGAATTCAACCGAATCGACTTGCAAAGGTGTATGCAACAGTCCGTTGCTGTCCCGTTTAGATTTGCGATAGCGTTATGCCGAGGATAGAGTGCCAATCCGATGATGTTGGATTTATTTATAATTAACACGCGACGCGTCATACTTTTCTAGAATCGATATTCAGCAATAACTCTTCCGTTACCTATTGTTATCAACGCGATGCGACTCGGAGTGCCATTAATCAGCGGCGTCAGATACGGTTTGGCAAGCGAGCGCTTCTCGTGCTAAACGAGTTTAACATATAGGTGAACGTGATAAATCGTCTTCTCCGTGGCATCGGTCTCTATCCTAGGCTACGGTAAAATTCCAAGGGAATCAATCATTATCGCGATATTAAGTCAGCTATATTCCGTTTAAAGCGCGCGATTTATCTTCGCGTGGCACACGCGAAGTACGTAAAGCGAGATTCTTTGTGTTGCGATTCCCAACGCGCGCATTTAAAGAGTACTCGCTGAAGGTAAAGAGTCATCGAAAGCGCGATCAAGAATGAACTTCTTGCGCTTTCTTAACGTCATTACGCAACTTATAGTCCAAGATAGGATATCATCTGGCTCTCACTGTATCAAAACAGCTCTCACTACATTTATTACTGGAAACATCATTTTCAGTGAGAGTTGATTCGATATGGTGAGATGAAGGGATATCTATCATATTTTTTTCACGATTAAATAATTATTCAATTTCATTTCTGTCAATTTGCTATATTAACATGTTTACAAATAAGCTTTTATGTTATTTTATGTTATATTTTCTGCTGGTACTATTATTCTTTATGGAAATTGACGGAAAGTGACCAGATGCTCTTTTACAAAAAATATATCTTTCTAAAATCAATAGTTAATATTTATAAAAAAAGAAGAATGAAAATATCTTGCTTTGCAAGATACTCTTATTGGTTGATTTATTTCCGTCGTGTCTCAATCATAAAATGCATTAAGTTCTTCAAAGCGAATTACGCCGTTTGTAGCGATCTGTACTTCGTTTGTAAAAAGAAAATAAGTAGGAAAACTCTTTATATCCTACTCGCAAACGGTTCTAAATTCATGGTTGCCTTTGAGGACTGGTCGGACGCGGAGGGAAAAGTAGCAGGTGCATCTCGACTGCTTCGGTAAGGAGTTGCATCTGCGTTTCGCGATGGCGGGATAACCAGACAGGTTCCCTTCATTGTTCCATTCTCCAATGTCGCCTTCAATAATGCAATGTCGTATCATTTGATACGACAACCTGTCCTCTTTTTTATTAAGATTTTGCATACTGTGCAGAAATAAAGTCTATTAAGATCTTGCGTCTGAAAATTGCTGATATCTTGCCTTTAATGTGCTAATGACAGCAAAATTTTACACCATCAAATCGATTAAAGTTAATAACATGCCATACGATAACCAGCAAAACGTCGAAAAAATATCTTAATTTTACAATATTTTTCAATTTCAAGGTTGAAAGAGATTATTTATAGTCACATGTGTGAATTTATATGCATATTACAAATCCTTAAGAATTTAATACTTTTATGAGCATATCTTTTAACGCATATCTTTTAAATTTTTTACAAGGATGAGTATAGATTCGAGTATCGAATATTCGTGTGCTTAAAATTAAATTTTATCACATTATTGCAAAAATATTAATTATTATGTTAAACTATACAAGTAAAATGAATACAATTAATATAAAAATGGTTTTATATCTCTACATTTAATATTTATCAAGATTAAGAAATTTCTCGTCTCTGGAATTCCAAATAACGAGCTAAAAGTATTTGTTGACGGATGATCTGCCAGACGGCGTGTTTTTGCGAGCGGATCAGCCGGTTTTGTTCCAAATCGGAGCGAGCGTACGGCCTTGCAATCCTCGAAAGGGGGGCTTATAATGCAGGGTGTCACATATTTGTACAAAAGAGACGAGACACGCCTGTTCAGTTGTCGTAGGGGCGATTCTATAGCCTTGACAAGAATAACTCAGGCAAGGTCGAAAAGAAACATGCTGATATCCGGCATTCTCTATATATAATATTGTTCATTTTTCTGCCTGTGTTTCTGTAGATTATTTGCAACCTTTGATAACAAGATTCTTTAAAGATAAGATACCGTGGTCTTTTGTGTAGCATCGAGAAGTCTTACTAAATAAATTCTTACAAAAATTGTGAAAAATATCTAAATAAAGTAATAAATACAAGGAAAGAGATAAATTTGATTTTTAATTA
Organism: Tetramorium alpestre; assembly: GCA_021460005.1. Taxonomy (NCBI): domain Eukaryota; kingdom Metazoa; phylum Arthropoda; class Insecta; order Hymenoptera; family Formicidae; genus Tetramorium; species Tetramorium alpestre. Next base: position 790,993 of record JAJVSH010000027.1, on the reverse strand, counting down.
TGTGTTGATGTATATAAGAGAATTTTATACTAAGAACAGTTTTCTGAATTTTTTTCTGCACGAAAACGTCGGATCAGATTCGATTATGTATCAAATTCTATCAGGAAATAATTTCAAAATTTAAGATGAAAAACATGTTAACATTTTATTTTCCAAATTTTTGAGTTCGATTTCTTCAAAATTTAAGATGAAAAACATGCTAACATTTTATTTTCCAAATTTTTGAGTTCGATTTCTCAAGAAATTGATACAAGTAATAGCATCGACATTAAAAATGATAATAAAAATTTATGATCTTGATCCCGCCATTATATTTTAAAAAGCTATATATTTGCAAAAATATTTTTACACGCCTACGAACACGGAATATGAGGCGTACATGACTCTCGTACGCAATTAATATTCATCTCGTATAATTGACTATGTTACCTGCTCTGTGCTTTTCGCGATGACAAGCTACGGACGGGAGATGTATGAATGGTCTTTTTTTTGGCCCAGGGCGTAACTAGATGAGTACACCTCAGGCATTCAATGATTAAGTGTCTCTTTCGCTTTTTCAGACTCTTCCAGAGTCTGCCATGCAAAGATATACGCACGCATACTTTTTTCTTTCTCTTTGAATATCAATGGTAGGAGTTTATTATTAGATAAAGGAATTATATTAAAAGTGATGAGCTCAGCAAATCGGTGTCAAATTTGGTCGATTTTATGTTCCAAGACTCACTCTTCTTAATTACGTTTCTCCTAATAGATTCTAGTACTTCTGATTGAGATGGTTGGTTGAGTGTTAATCGATGCGTGTTGGCGATGACATCAACTGGGATTCGGAGCCTCTCGCACGATCGGCCCGTAACAGCTCGTTTCACCAGGCGTTCCATTTATGTTCCACCGATGACGCGACTCATTACAATTAACGATGTCATGCCTAGCGGCTCAGTCCGTCTCCCGCTGTTGTTCTCGCCGGGTGGTCACGCAAAAGCTCTCGCGGCCTTAGGTCAGACGAGAGCTCTCGATCGTTCCGAGAAATGTGAAAAGTACTAATCTCGAATTCCGAATACGTAGTAACAGTGCAATTTACATAACTGCAAACACGCGTAAGGTATCTTGAAGGCAATAAGCGGAGAACATTGTTGCGAAGTATAAAAAGTTATAATCATAGACTCGGTATGGTCTCGGGCTGGCGTATAAACATCAAGTATAAATGCATTATCGATACGCTTCCGTTGTTGTGAGATTCATCTCGATTTCTAATGCGTCCGAAGTGATAAAATGTGAACTCATCATCAAAATGACTTTAAAATATTATTTGCCTCTAATTTGGAATATCATATTTTAACAAAGGTAATGCCAGTCCTTTTCTAATCTAGATATTTAATACGATTCCATAAAGACATATATCTTTTATGATTTAAATATAAAATATTTTTTAATTAAATTGTATAACGATACAAAAAATTAGTATATTTGTAGTAAGTATGTTTGTGATAAGGTTATCCTTGAAAAAAATTCAGGTTGTGTATTTTTGGTGCATTAACCCATCGCTTTTATTGGTTCTACTCGGATCCGAAGGTGGCTATTACGTAAATGTTTAATTATAGTATACCGAGGCTCCTGTCGATGATCATCACTCGTTGCGTAAAACTTTTCTAGACGCTAATTGACGCATAAAGGCATACACTTCATACGAGTAGCAAAATTCTCTGGATTTTCTACGCACTGCCAAGAAAACGGAAGCAGTCTTATCTAATCGTTGCCGAGTCGGCGGAAGGGAAACCGTTTCTTGCGTGATATTTACTATGCTTGAGAAAGTGGCACGCGTTCTCCAAACATTTGTCGCAAAAAATTGCATTAAGCGTCTTATGTGAATCAGTGAAATTCCAAACGCGGATAAGTAAAAATCTAATGACACATCTTGAGTAATATTTGCTTTTGTTTACATATTTTAAATTGTATTATTTTTAAGAATTAAATATCAAATACTGTTAATAATGTTGATTTTTTGAAATCTTAAATCATGAATGTAAAAGAGACGAGGTTTATGTGTACAACTCTTGCAACTGAAACCATTGCAGTAAAAACGTTTAATTTTGAGAAAAAAAAATTTAATTTCGTTTTACGTAGAAAATAATTAATATTTTACTAATAAACTCTAAATGTTTTACAAGATAAAATATCATAATCCAAGAGTTCAATTATATTTTGAAGAGCCATTCTTCTGCTCATTTTACTTTTATCTCGTTTCAACTTATAATTATATAATTTATAAATATATATTTATGCTAATTAATTAAAGTCTATTAAAATATAAATTAATTGTTTCAACACAGAATAAATACATAAGTATGCATAAGCATGCTCAAAAATTGCAACGTGCCGAATACTTTCATTTCCGAGGCCGTAATACAAGACGTCTGACACAGGTATCGCCGACCCTTAACGAAATTAATCTGCCCTTCAAGGGGTTAAGAAATTGCGAGGCAGGGCCATTATCTGTTTCATTCGAACCACTGCAAGAACTTAGAAACGAAGTTCATTACTTGCACGGCTACCTAACCAAGGTCAAGGTATCAAAAGGCCAAGATGTTGCCCAGAGGTCTCTTAATAACGCGGCCTCGCGATCGGTGCAGCAGATAATATGAAGAAAGACCAGATGTTTCATTATTGTCTGCGAATAAATTGTGCTGATCAAAACCTAGACAAATTTTGATTTGACGAGACGAGATGCATTGAAAAAAGAAATTATTTTTTCTATTTTCCTGAACGTAAATTTCGACGTGTGTTTCTAATCGGCAAAACTTCATTACTTCACGGAAGCCGAAGATGCACAGAATATTCTTCACGGATATCGCGCATTTTGTTTAGTCTATAAAGTTTAAAAATTCGACGTGTCCGGACTTCATTATTAATAGACTTTTAATTATAAATTTCGTGTTATTTAAAAAAGAATTAAAGAAAATTAAAGAATATTTTTGATCTTGAAATAAATTATAAGATTTAGTTAATATTTTGCTTAATGTTGAAAATCAAAAGTTATACAACAGATAATTTTATATTAAATTTTTACTTGAGAATCAATTGAATATTTGTAAAAAAAATGTCTGGGATATTATGTACACGTTTTTCCCGATTTCCTTAATTGATGCATGACATTTCAATGTACGTCATAATGTACGCGGACACGCGGAAATCAGATACGGATGTTCACTGCAAAAAGAAGCTCACCTTCGAACTCACCTGTGTTTATTCATACACGATAATCGACTCGAGTCTGCAAAAAGAATTTTGATTCGTGAAATGGAGATACCTTTGCGTAATACATACTCACTATGATTCGTCTTGTCGCGTTATTTTACGTATATGAAAGGTCGCATTTTCATTCCTTGATTGCTTCTTCCTCCATGACTGGTATTTCCAATGTATTTAGAAAACGTCATCGTTTTAGCTCATTATATGCCGTTATTCTCTGTTGCAACTTCATATCCTGCTTGATTTGCAACTTTGACTAAGAGATTAATAAAAATTCAATTATTTATATGAAAGAGTTAATGGATATCTGAAATCTTTGTTCATTTTTGTCTAAATTTATAAAATCTCAAGTACAATTTTTAAAATCAATATTTTGAGATTAAAAAAATGAATCGGATATTTTGTTTCACTGCATTAATTACGTTTGACGCCTCGCATGTCATTCCACCATGAATTCTCTCTTCTGGAAAAATTTGTAGCAAATGAAGCGCATAGGATAGATGGTAACGTCCGTCAAGCCGACTGTCAAATAGGATGACGGTTATCGTTATCATGCATACAACATCTGGTTGGTAAATTCCGTTGTTATCGAGAATCACTATCGAGAGTTAACGCTCATTGTCCTTAGCGGTTTTCTAGCGGCGAGTCTATACCAGTTTTCCTGGTAGCAACTCGTGAAACCCACCAGGAGCCGACGGACTTCCTGGACGTTGGAATCCTTGGAACTTTATGGCTTTGATTTCTACGGCAATCTCTTTAACGTATCCTTCTGCGCGCGTACGGAAGGAAACTCGCATAGAGAACTGCTAGAAGTGTAAATTCTCGCCATAACTTACTCAGATATCCTTCTCAACTGAAGTTTTATTTCGTCGATCCATCCTTTTGTAATATCAGGAGGAATATTGCAATGAAAAAATGCCTGCAGTTTCTTTGATTAAGACTGACTCAAAATCTTGAAGGAGTTCAGGCATGTCTGTAATAAATATAAACATTTTTCGAATGCATTATCGTAATGAGCAATACTAAAAGTTAAAAGATATTTTATGTCCTATTGTCTTGTTTCAAGAAAAGCTATTATTCTGTCAAATAGATTTCTATCGTTAATATAATTATGATTGATAAAATACTGGTTTGGAGTTCACATGAAAGAGTTCGGGCCAGTCGAGGCCCGTCAAACGAGTATTTTATCTGCGCCGAATGTTATTTATGATTCAATTCAGTTTATGTGTTTTTACAAACAACAAAGTGCCGTATTCGTTACTACATCCAACGTGCGTGCGGTTGAGCTTGTTATCGCGGAAGAAACAAAAGACCAAGGCATCGCAATTGCGGGAGTAGATCGAAGATCTACGCCGCGAGGATCACCAAGACCTCCGAGTGCGTGAAGCCAAGCTAATCGGCGTCCCGTAAGCCTTACGTTCCGATGATTCTGCCGAGAACATCGTCGAGTTCTTCGCCGTAGCGAAGAGGGGTATCTTCGATCACGCTTTCTTCTTATGTGACGGTGCTGTCATGGTCGAGCGCCGATGGTAACGACGCTCGAGGTTTCTTCATTTCTCGGGACGGTCGCGCGTCGTCAGAAATATTTGTCAGGTGGTTTCTCGAGTTATAACAAGCTCGGAAAAAAAAGAGGAAAATTCCATTAACTTTGATCTCGAAGAAATTCCTGTGCAATGAATGAGAAATAATCAGCAGAACAAGAAGGAAAAATTGTTGATGATAACGAAAGGCGGGACGAATTTTACCTGAATACCTTTAGTGCTTTTTTTCTTATATTAGATTGTGCGTATAAAAAGTAAAAAATTATTTTAAAATTAAATTCCTGTTCCTTCCTCGCTTCTCGAAACGGTTGCACGTTGTCAAATAATTTGTCGAGTAAATTCTCGCATTTTAATAAGCCGGAAAAAAAGAGGAAAATTCCATAAATTTTGATCTTGAGAGAGATTCCTATGAAATGAGTGCGAAAAAAGCAGAAGAATGAGAATCAGGAATTGCTAATGATGACGAGGCGGAATGTGTTGGATTTTATCTCATTAATACCTCAGTAATATCTCAGTTCTCACTTTAATTTTCAAACAGTGCATATAACAAAATTAAACGAAAAGAATTACTTTATAATTGAAATTCTGTTTCAAGTTTTCAAATTTTCAGCAACAGCAATATGCAAAACTATAATAGAAAAATTTTATATTATAACAAATTATAAAGGTGGAAATTTATATTAATATTACTTGTGATAATTTTAATAATTTCAATTTTCAAAAATATTTTTATCATGTTTGATGTTCGTATTAAATTGCATTTGTTTTCAATTTTCAATCACAATAATGCGAAAAGTTGATAGAAACATACATACGCGAAATATTGCGACAACACAATGTTAATTAAAATTAGTATCTTTTTTAAAAATACAATCAAATAATGGATTCAATTATTCGAGTATAGTAATTAAAGTCCTTATGTAATATAGTTAATACGCATACATTCATGTACACCGACATAATGCTAGATAGGTCAACGGGTCTTTGCAATTTCGTTGCTCATGTTGATTAATCTCCGGAAAAACGTGACATCGAGTCTTCACATGTTCACGTATACGTATATGTCGAACACATACGTTGCGCGAAAGACCGGTTTGAGATTATTATAGAAGAACAGGTTGTACACTGCCTGAACAAAACTTTGCATATATACATACATACATATGTATACATATCACAAAAAATACATATATATCACAAAGGCTATTGCTATTCTCGTTATCAGAAACATCCATGATTTCTTACAAATTCTTGTAAATATATTCAAATATTTTGGGATATTGTAAAAATCGGTACTTTTCCATGATGTTTAATAGCTATTTCTTTATAAATTGCATATTTTTTTAAGAATAATCTTATGTAGTTTTCGAGAATTACAAAAAAATTTATTTTTCTTTTTAAATTTTAGAATCTAATTCTGGATTCAGAATCTTATTATTCAGAATCTAATTCTGGATCATATCTTTTTAGAAACAAGTTTAAGATGCATTTAAGATGCACTATTCACGCGATTGGGATGAATGATTTTGTAGGCGAATAAATTTACTTCAGATACTTTAAGAATAATATCTACAATCTGGTATAACGTTCATGTAGGAAAGTCTATCTGAGTGATTACATTCTTTTTGGTAACATTGTTATTAGATGTGTAGGCAAAACGTGGGAGATGGTATCACGGATCGAAATCTCCGTTCTTTTTCTCTCTTTTTTAGAATAGGACTATTGCAATTTTAAAAATCACGCGAGAAAGTTCTTAGAAATAGAAATCTTGATTTATTACATTTGAGAAAGCATGAATGAAAGGTCGAGAAATAAAAATCCATAGAAAATTTAAATGGTATAGTATAAATGGTAAATGAGTTATACTGCATTTCTTGATTTATGTAATATAATTTATACGAATATCTTTATGAGAGATCGGATAAACCTGATAAAATGTTAATTAGGAAATCCTTTTCTACACTTAAAATGGAAAAAAACGATTGACTGCAGTGTGAACTGGTTTGTCAATCCGAAGTGGAAACCGGCTAGTGAATGCGGCCAAGTTTAAAGGACAGATGATGAGAGATATCTACTTTTAAACATATATTTAGAAGTATTTTATGTGAAAAAAATATTCGTATTGACCATTAATTATTGCTGTTTACAATTAGTACTTTCTTTTTTGTATTTTGAGTTTAAGTCATAATTAATTTGCAAAGTAATTAGAATTGTGATTTTTTATTTTTTTTTAATCTCTTGTTATTTTAGTAAGTATATCATTGTAGAATACGATTGTAAGTATTGCAAAATACGATTTATTAAATTAAATCAACGAGTGTTTTGACGATGTTTAGCAAACTAAATATATGCGAGCCGTTTATCACGGCAATAATAAATCCGAATAATAAGCTGATAAAAATTGCACCTCTGTTTCAAGAAAATTTCCAAAGTTATACCTCATGTCATTTTTCAAAAACACGATAATCTTCTTAACGAAAATTTATACTAAGATCTGATTGATGTTTATTTCAATTCGTTTCTTATGTTTCCTTTTCTCGCAGTTTCAAGAGATTTAAAGCGAAACATCATTGCCCTTATTCTCAAGCGTTAGCCAACATTTTTTTTACTCGGTGCCTTACGCAGCAAGCATTACGCCGTGGGAACCTCCATTGATCGTAGAATGGGTTTCAGGGCGAGCGGGAAAGTTTACTAGTTATGGTAATTCCGAAGGGTACACCTCGCGAAGGAGGAGATCAGCTCTCGTTGTCGGACAAAATCCGGAACACAAAGATATTTCTTGTTAAACCGCCGACGTTTAGAAAGCACACTTACTTTCTTTGTTTTCTCAGAAGATCGTAACTTTCGTCGATTCCCGAAGATGCTGATCGATACACTTTTTCACTTGCAAAGTATCACGAAGTGACTATAAAATTGCAACGGCGGTAATAGACTTCGCTGACGTAATAGAAAAAAAAAGAAAAATGTAATCGGAAAAAACGAGGTTGCAATGAATGAAGAACAAAAATGTCGCAGATATTAATTGTAGTAAAAGTTCTCCGACTAATTTTCCTCGGAATTAAAATTTCTGCGAAGTTATTTCTTCTATGGCGCATTTGGCCAGTTGCATATCTTAATTTTCTCAGTACCTCCGATTATTCTCGCTTCTTTTAATATCCTCTTCTAATCTCTTTATCGTTTCTTCTTTTCCAGGTCGGCCTTGCAGACGTTGCACAAGGTGTCCGGTAAGGCACGCGAGCAAAACTATTTTCTAGGTGGACTATCACATGACTGGGTCAGTTACTATGAACAACGGATCGAGAGCGATCGGTCGTGCCTCAATGAGTGGCATGCCATGGACAATCTGGAATCCAAGAGACCGCCGTCACCGGACAGCGTGCGCACCAAGTGAGTCCGATCTTCTATCTTCTCGAGAAGAACGTTATAAAAAATACTGACAAGACGGTTGTCTAAATGCAATTATCCGATGGTACTGTCGGATTTTTCTGCTGAAGCATAGTACAAACTGCATCGAGAATGCCGCAGGCTCTCTAGGAAGCCACCCTGATGATCTCGTGAATGTTCAATTTTAATGCCCCCGATACATATTGCACGCCTCTCGGGCAAAATCGATTCGCGGAGTATATAAGACCCGACCGGAGAAACAGCTGGCCACCGCGAATTTAGCTTGGTACCGTGCCAGAGTTGGGTGGTTTGTTGATGCGCCTTCCTCGGTTGTCTGCGCCGCGTTGGGTCGCTCGTACAAGTGGAGCATAACTACATAGCCGTCCTTCAATTATTTCCAGTTTCTACGTCTGCCCTCCCTTTCGAACTGAGTTAAACATTTTGAGGTATTGGGTTATTTCGATCGTTGGATTCCAGTATTACGAAATCCCGAAGTACACGTGCGAGATCGACGTATCCGAAAACTTCCGTTCTAATTCGATCTCTTTGTTTGCGTTTACGAGGCCACTTTTAGGATTTTGCATTACAATGTTGAAAATATCGATACATAATATAGTATAGTAATTAAAAATTGATATAATAACGCCTATATAGTTTAGGAAAAATATATTCGTATTATTTTAAATATAGAGAAATATAATATAGCGACAATTTAGTGATAAATGATCATTTATGGACGCATGATAACTGATTCACCTGTTCGATTAATCTGTCGCAAGATACTAATGTAAATGTTTATGTAACATAGGCCTAGGGAGAGAGAAGAGACCGAGCGCGTGATTCGATCGACGCTGAAGGAGATCATGATGTCAGTGGACCTCGATGAAGTTACTTCCAAGTATATTAGAGGTCGCCTTGAAGAGGATCTCGACATGGATCTCGGGGAATTCAAACCGTTCATCGATCAAGAGATGCTCACCATACTGGGGCAAATGGATGCGCCAACTGAGATATTCGATCATGTTTATCTTGGGAGCGAGTGGAACGCTAGCAATTTAGAAGAACTTCAGAAAAATGGGTGCGTTCGGTCTCATTGCGAGATATTTCTGACATATACTCGCATTATGCGAATTTTATTGCTCGCCATTTCTTATTCAGTCGCGGACATGACCAGCATGTTTCCGACATTTTAATAATCTATAACTTAAAAAGTAATACTATCGATTTGGAATCGAGGTCTTCTATTATTACCTAAAATTTTGTAGAATTTTTAAAGAATAAGAACATAATTATTTTTATTAATAATTTTTTACATTTAATGAAAAAAAATTTAAATTATATACATTATAACATCGAAAATTGTATCTACAGTAAAAAAAACGTGCTATATATTAATATATTTAAATGTAATTGTTAATTTAATTCTAATCTGTATATGCTTTTTGTATACTTTCAGTGTAAGGCACATTCTGAATGTCACTCGAGAAATTGATAATTTCTTTCCGGGCATGTTCACGTATCTAAACGTACGTGTTTATGACGATGAAAAGACGGACTTGCTGAAGCACTGGGACAACACATTCAAGTATATCACTAAAGCCAAAACGGAGGGCTCTAAGGTGTTGGTGCATTGCAAGATGGGAGTGTCCCGTTCTGCCTCTGTAGTGATAGCTTACGCAATGAAGGCTTATAACTGGGATTTTTCCCAAGCGTGGAAACACGTTAAAGAAAAGCGCAACTGCATCAAACCTAACAACAGCTTCCTCCTACAACTGGAAACGTATCAGGGTATTTTGGATGCGATGAAAAACAAGGAGAAGCTCCAGAGATCCAAGTCTGATACGAATCTGAAATCTCCCACGTCCACGAAGGATCAATCAAAAAAGGAGGAGAAATCGGATAATATAGAGAACAATATGCGGGAGGTTTCAGGTTCGGAGTTGAAGAAAACTAGCCAAAGACCAAAGAGTTGGTCACCGAATGTTAAAGTCGCTGAGAATATGTTACCTTCCGGTAAGTAACTTTCCTATCCTGACATATATGCATTTTATTTTTGTGGAAGCAGAAGTTTTCATTGGTTTGTCTTGTAATGTTTCAGTTCCTTTGTCACAGTCGTTGGAAAGTATCGATAAAGCGGGAAATACGGAAGTCACACGGGAGGACCTTCTTCGTGGCTCGAATCAAAAACCGGCAATAGAACAGGAGGCTCGCAATGTTCTAATGCCCTGCGACAACGGGCAATCGTACAGCGTGTCGCAGAATAAAATAATGCACTTACCCGCCCCAACCCCTGGCACACCTAGCGTAAAAAATAGGATTAGTAAGTTAGAAACTCAGGGACAGAAGAGGAAGGGCCTGGTACTCAATTTAACCAATCAGTTTGAAGCGGCCAGCAGTAAACCATCATCACCAGGATCCGATACGGACGCAAGATCTTTGCCTCAGAGTTCTTTGCTTGCGGAGGATAACGCGAAGCCGATCGAGAACGGTCATTCGCATTGCGAGCAGTCGCAGGAGGCTCGAGATACCGCGGCCTCTATCTCGAGTGTTCCCTCCGGGAAGGAAATTTGGGATCCCGGTGTGGAACAGAAAGAAAGGAGAAAGGAGACTGGCGAGGAGTCCACCGAGATCAACGATAATAGTGAATGTCTAGTCTGGACTGCGTCCGCGGATGCAACGTGTGCTGACTCGTGTAATGACAATAAAACTGACAGAAGCGTGAGTGTGGAGAATGAGTGTATTGCGAGTGTGACGGCGGATACGACGATTACGACGGTGATCACAGCAACGACAACGACGACGACGGCGACAACGACGACAGCGTCGTCATCGACGTGTCACGATGTTCTAGGAAAGAAAGCGAAGAAGGACGGCGATCCATTCAGTGCCCAGCTGGACCGAGTGTTCGATCGCGAGGAAAGACGGGGTGAGCCTGTCACAAGAGAATCACCGAGTCGGCAAAGTTCCTGGAGTAGTTACGACAGTGCGGTGGTCCTCGACAACAATTCGGTGCACAGCTCGTGGGCCACCTTGCCGTCGAGGAACAGTTCCTGGGGCTCTTATGACATGCGGCCGTCCGATTTGCTCGGTTCCAGCGGTCTGTTCCCGTATGACAAGGAGGAGATACCGTGGCATCCGGGCACGGTAAAGCGCACTAAGCAGAAGCTGGAGGAGGGCACGACCGCGGGCGAGGTAAAGCGCGTGTGTACGCAGAACTCGACGAACGCGGATGACAAGAGCGACAGGCTAGCTACCGAGGTAGACGCGGTTGCGGTTGAGACGTACAATCCGATGTTGCTGCATCACATGCCATCACCGACGCCGCGAAGGAGGGACTCGTCGCCCACTCAGGAACATAATCTTAAAGTAGAAACAAATAGAGACTCGCCGAGTCCGGTAGGCAGCATCGACATCTCCCTTATGTCCATGCGGCAAATCGGTAGACTGTCTACGAGCGCCCCCGCGCCGTCCTCCCTGTCCTCCGAGTCCGATCTGCCCCTGTCTCTGCGATCCTGTAGATCGGAAAGCGAAACGTCCAGTCCGTGCGTGGTCAATACTACCCAGTGCCCTTCCGTAAAACACCACAAGATGGTTTTGGAAAACCTCTGCAACAAGTCCGTGTTCAGCAAGCGCTGCCTCTCCGTAGATGACTCGCCGGAGGCGGAGTGTCCGCGTAGCACGTCTGGCATAGTCAAGAATCTGAAGAAAGAGTTCGAGGCGAAATCGACAAAGCTGGAGAGAAGTCCTGAGAATGCGTGCGAAGGCGAGAACGCGTCACTGAACGCGCGACCCAAGAGGGACGTGAAGATCAGGAGTTTGCCATCGTCGCCGGTGATCCCGCACAACGAGTCCAAGATCCAGTCGTCGTCCAGCGTTGGTGAAACCAAAGACAGCAAGCACGGCAGGAGGAGCGAAACAACGCCGCCGTCGTCGCAGGACAACGTGGAGGACCTCTCCGTCAGAGTACTGGTGGGGAAGTACGAGATCGCCAGGCCGGAATCCAGGAAGAGCTCGGACGTGCAGTTGCGCACGCACAAAGACAAAGACTGGGACGCCATGGAGGTGCATCCGCCGGCGAAGTCGAAGATCGCGCCCGAGTTCTCGAGAAGATCGGCGCCAATCATGATCAACAATCATCCCGCGCCCTTGTTCAACGAGACGCCAGAGGCACCCGGCAGGCCGCCGGCAGTACCATCGCCCAGCGTGGTGATGGCCAGCGTGGTGGCGAAGGCAGCTAGCAAGAAGCAGCAGCAGCACGGCAGGACCCATCCTCTTGCCAGGTTACAGGTCAGGCCTAGGCACAGTAGTCCCGTTTACAACACCATGTAACACGGAGACGACGCTTCTTCGTTCTCGCTCAACGGATTCTTAAGCGCAACGCGAGCGCAGCGCATCCGAACCGGACGGGAGTACTCATGCGATCACGTGAGTACGTCGTCATGACGATGAAATCGTGTGATCTCTTTATGTTGGCGATGAAGATTGGGTTTTCGGAGCCAAGACGGTCGCGCCTGTTGTTCCAAGAGTAGACCCTTTCTCGTTTCTTCGTCATTATCGCTACAATCGTTCGTACAAATCGTCGTCCCACTCTCAATCGGAGAAGAACGATCTTGTCATTTCAATAATGTATCTTATTTATAAGATAATAATTTCGCGCAAGCGTTCGGATCTTTTTACTGCGAAACAATGACAGGCGCTTTATGTTCCTTCTCGTCAACGTGTATCTTGGCTTGACGTTAGTTCAATTATTTTAAGCTGGAAATGCAACAATCACGAGGCTGCGCGTCGAGAAGGGGGTCAACGTAAGTTCAGGAAGGGATAATCGCGTCGCTATCCTTACTTCCTCTTAATTTAGTGGGCTCGGAATCAAACGTGCGTTAAGTATCGAAAGATGATATGGATTATCGCACGGGTAACTTAACGCAATAGAGCGGCGCGAAAGTTTTTCGATCCGCGAGAAAAAAAGGGGGGAAAAAAAGAGGAACCGAGTGCTCAGTCAGGCTGTGAATGTAAGGTCTGAGCCTCGGACGCACGCTGACCTTTCTTCTGCTTCGCTTTCTTGATCTTTTTTTTCTTTTTTTTTTCTTTTTCGTCGAATACGAAACCACGTGAGACGATAAATCTCCGATCTTCAATGCGACTTTGTCGATTTTGTCGTAATGTGAGTGTAACGGGAAAAGTTATTATGTGACGAGACCTCGAGATAATGTAATATTAAGCCACACTATGAGTAATTTATAGGTGATAATGTGATGTAGAGTGATGTACAGTGTGCGAGAGAACGCGATGTAGCGAAGTGTGTTTTTTCTGTTGAGCGACTGTTTTCGGAAGCGTGAGTGCGGACGGAAGGGGGTACCGAAATTCACGAGCTTCTAATCGTTTCTCGAAACCCCGCAAGTGATTCTTCCCGATCTTTTTCGTCAACGGCCATATTTTGCATGAGCGGTGAAAGTTAATGGAAAATTAGTCAGTAACAAGGATAGCAACGTTGTAACAAATGTGGATTTAGATTTCTCTTAAATCGTAAGATAATTTAGTATTGTACGTATTTACATATATTGTCTCTTATCCAAGAATGTGTGATAGATGCCGCGACAACAATTTTCGATTTTAGAATCAGAATCTGAATCAGATCTTGTTAGATTTCATCGAGCTTGAGACCTGCCGCCTCACATTTAGAATATACGATATTATGCGGAACGCGCGGATCTTTGCCGTTTGTGATCCTGTTAGGCTGAAACGACGCGTTGTTCTCGCGAATTAGGTACCTCTCTTACTCATTAATTGTTATTAACTTGCTCTTTGTACTCCTACTACTATAGATTGTCTTTATCTCAGATTAATTCAGATCGGTTGATCGTGTAACGCTTTTCACCGGCTGACGACGCAGCGATGCAGCGACGATAGTGCAGCAGGAAGTCCCGCTATTGACTCCCCATAAGGGAGGATATGATGAAATAGCGAAGAATATGTTGATCCTCATGGGTGCATGTACGTACTGTACTTCTCCATCGTTCGACCTGGAGCACATTGTATCTAAGTGTCAATATTTTTTTAAACACATATCACCAACTCATCGTTAATTTTATAAATCGCGCGCGTTCCCACTGCGTTGCAGTTTAGTTAGAATGAGAAAACGAAGGGAAACCCGATTCACCGCGCAAATTGACGACCAATTTTATACTCTGATGTACTCTGACGAATGCGACCGCTGCTAAGAGGCGCTTCGCGAGCGCGTCGCGATTATCGTGTATAAATATATTTTATTACAAACACGTTTCTCAACCAAATTAGGCTCGTTGATCGTTTAGATTGTAGATACGAGCGAAAGATGTCCTGGAACATAGTAGTTTCCCGAGTATAGTCTGTTGGATCGCACCTAGAGATTAAACTATTATCTATTTATACAGTTAAGTACAATCGGATGCGATTTTTGGAGGATGAGGATCTGTTTTTCTTTTCTCTGCGACGTCTCGCAGCCGAAGGTGACTCGTCCCCCTCTTTTTAAGCGCCAGGAGTTGCCAAGAAGCGAAGGAGTTTCATAGTCTCGAATGCACTTGCCCAGCGTAATCGTCGAGTTTGGAGTATACTTAAATGCACAAGATATCCAGTGATTCCCGTATTCGATGTGTGGATCGGATACCCGATCAATCAACGCCGCAAAAGTATTACGAAACAGGACGTGTCGTCTACGGCGCGAGTACTGAAGGAAAAAAAAAAAAAAGAGGAAGAAAAGATGCGATGCGCTTTCTGCTCTCTCACCGTGTTTGTGCGAGCAATCTTTTTCTACACCGCGTCGCTTGTCAACCGATGGAGTTGCTCGTGTCAAGTAAGTTTGTATTGTCACAAATCGATGTGCTCAGTTTTAGTGATTGTCCTCCTGACTCCTTATCATGTCCTATTCCCTCTACCCTGCTCCAATCCGCTCCTCGTCTCTTAAGTCTTGCTTAAGTGTGTGCGTTCGCTCGATACGAGAACTTGCTGTCATATGAGAAATGATGATAAAACCGTACGTTGTTCTGTATAAATTTTGTACTATAGTTTGTATTAAATAAAATACATTGTTTATTGCTTGAATGCACGTGTCATTCCTTTCGGGGAAGACTTCCACGTAACACGAAAAACGTAAGTGACTTATTTAGCATTTATTATCATCTTTCTCCCCTCTTGTTATTTTATTTCATTTCTAATAGTATACTATATACACTATAACGATATCATATTTTGATCTAATTTCTTATAAAGAGAGAAAAATTAAAACATGCATTATACAGAATATGAAACAATATTTCGATATAAAATATTTTTAGAGAAACTTTTTACGATTCTTAATCATATTAAAAAAATTATCAAAATTTTATATCGACTAGATATTTACAAACATATATTATATACGTCATGTTAACAAATGTAACAGCTATATTTTGGAAGGCACATGTAAAGTAAATGATATATTTTTTCAAGCGTTTTAGAGCATAAAATAATATATATCACAAATCTATCAACCAGACTGGACGTCTACTTCAAAAATTCTTGTTCCCGCGGAAAAAACGAGTTTTGGAAGAATTCGTTTACTGTACTTTGATTCTAATGGGCCAACATCCAAACTATGTACACCACCCTTCAAGTATTTGATCATGGCTATAGTCTGCAGAAACAAAGATCATATGTTAAATTATTTTAAGATAAGAACGATCGATTTCCTATAAAAATGACTATTTTATAAAGCAAGTATATAAACGAATAAACGTTCTACATTTAAATCGAATTTTAAGAATTTTTCAATTGTATTAATAACTTCTTTGATTAACTCAAAATCGATTTTTTCTTAACTGCCTTAAGACTAAAATGTCTTTAACTTAAGCATCTTTGAATTATAAATAATTATAATGAAGAAACTTATAACGAAGAGAGTTTTTTTGTGAATTAAGTTCCTAACGAAATCTTTCTTTTTCCATTTTTTTCAAAATATCAATACATACTATCTTATTTAATATTAATCAAATATAAATTTTATGAGACTTACAGAATGAGATCGTAAATCGACGATTCTAAAGAGATTAGTATCGCAGCCACCGCATGCGATATACGTATCTGTTACATATTTTCCAGCATATAATAAAGAAGAATAACTGTCCGGTTCCAAAGAGATGATCAATCTGCCGCTACCATAGTCCCACAATTGCATAGGATTGTTCTTCTGCCAGGCACAAGTAAGAATCTGTTATTCAAGAGAAATTTGTAGTTGCAGAAAAATGCTGTACAAAATTTTTATATAAAAATGCGCGCTTCAAGCAAATGTGATATTACAAAATTATAAAATTATCGCAATTAGGGTGCAATTACTAGTGTATAATTTTTAGATGTATTAATAAACAATATTTGGCGTTCACGTATTTATTTTTGGTATAGTTCTGTCGATTTTTTAGCGATACTAAAAGTATAAAATAGAAGTTGAAATGTACCTCTTTCCCATTCCTACTAATGTCTAGGGCGTCCCCGCATATACGTACACCCGATATGAACCGGCAAGAATGAGCTTGTCTGGTATCCCAGAATTGGATAGTGTCATCCCAGCCAGCGCTTATCAGCTCGTGCTCGGATGTAGGGTTGAAGCAGACGCCGAAGATCCTAGATGTATGGCCATCCACGACATCCGGCTTGTTGCTGCATTCGAACATTGCAAGATGTTTTATAGAATATCAATTTTTATTACGGCAATAACTTTCTCTAGCGATAGAGAAACCTCCACTAAAGAGAGAATATTTCTCTTTTTTCAAGATAATTACCTTCCATGAAACACTCTTTCCCGCGTCTTTGTTTCTTCGTCGTACAAGTGTAAGTACGTATCGTCTCCGACAGTGACGAACTTCGGTAACCGAGGATGGTAAGCCAGACCAAGCGTTTGCCGTCTTTCCCGTATTGTATAAAGGCATTGCGCAGTTGGATAATGCCAGCATTTAACGCAGCCGTTGGCATCTACATTGAATAATGTTTAATGTAAAAATATTTTAACAAAACTTCACTATTATAATTTCAATCTTTTAATAATTTTTTTAACGATGTTATATTACAGCTTAACATTACTGTATTAAATATTATTTTTTAAATTAACATTGCATAATTTTTATGAGGCTCGATATAAGCATCAATGTTAAAGACAAGAACAAAATAATTTAAAGATATTACTATTTGTTATCGCCTTTAAATATCGCAAATGAATAATGCAAAGATCTCTTTATTATTTTATTTCCTTTATTTATTTTATGCAGTATTTTACCTTCAAAAAGATAAGAAACTGTATTCTATATTAATCTACCTCTATGTATCATATAGTATTTAATCAATCTTTAAAATCTCATTTTCAGACATAAATTGGCAACATCTATCTTGCCTCGACAAAATCTTTTCGAAGATGAACTTATAATTAGATCACACATCCAGAATAAGTGGAAACCTATCATATAACAAACTAAAAAATGAAAGATATGAAATACTAACAAGTCGCTATTATGGTATGAGTGATCGGATATGATCTGTGCACTGGTCGATGCTTTACAGCGGTCACCGGAGCCGGATTCTGCATCATCTCCGCGTCGCACAAGACCAGCGTGTTCTCCCCTGTGCTAACTTTGTAGAAATTTAAGATCCCATCCGACAGTCCTACCGCCAAAAAGTGGTAAGTTTCCGTATAGCAGATGCAAAGCACGTCTTGATTAACTTCCCTGCAAACTGTTCACTTTGCAACTTATTTCGAATGGTTATAGCTGTGTAACATAAACCTGTTTGAAATTAGATAAGGGATAAAATTACGTATTCACTTATGTCGCTAAAGCATAGGTTGCAAAAAATTATTGTCAATTTAAAAATCATCAAGCATGAACTAATATTTATTTTATATCTTGAAATAATTTACCATTTTTCCTCACAAAAAATTGAATTTATCAAAAACTCATGTATACGAAAAACAAAACAGAAACAATTTGATTAAAATATATTTACATTGTAGAGAAAATTCAATATAAAATGATAAATCATTTATTTAGCATTTTTATAACCGAGAAGTGGGATTTTACATCAAAAATTTAAACCATGCATAAAAAGAAATGCCAACAGTACACGGTGTTCCAAATGGTCACCCATTGAAGTGCTCAACGTTGCTCGACTTAAGTAATCAGACCTTGTACTCAACATGATATGACTATTGATGAGAAACCTCTTTATAAAATTATCAATTAAAATGTTATTTCTTAATCAATATATCTATAAGTTATTCGTATATAAATTTAGATCGCAAATGATTTCTTTCCATTTAAAAAAAATTCAGACATTTTTATAATAAATAAATGATATTTTTTTAGTAAATACTGCTTACATTTGATTAATAACATTAATGTCGCCGACCAATTCATAACGAGGCTCAGAGACAACTCCAGATAGCTCACGGCTGACGAGAGATACCACTGAGGGTGTACCTGCCACATCAAAATCGATCTCGCTGGTATCATCTTGAATGGATGAATCAATAGTAGTAGGGGAAAGTTGTTCATTCTTCCTATCCATCTAGTAGCAGAGAACCAATTATTAATTGTTAAAAAATTATATTTTAAAAAAATATTACATGCGTTGTTATAGTAAAAATAAAAAACAAAGTGAAACAAATAAATTATTCTTATTAAAGATATACAAGTTTATCCAATAAGTTTAATTATTTTATCTTCTTTAATTTACTTTAAGATTATACTGCAAGAAGCATCGCTTTTATAAAGTAATCAAAGAGTTTCTTAATTCGTCAGCGGAAAATAATGATTGTTGATTAAATTTCTTATAAAATTAAAATACATGATGAAAAAAATGAAGGAATACAAAGTAAAAGGAAAAAAGCTGTCCCTCTTAAAACTAGTTTAATATTTTAGTTTAACATTTTATAAAAAGATTAAGGATATATCATAAAATAAATCAATCATGCAAGATGTAACAGAACGATAAATAAAATATTATTATTAGCAAATATGTAATGCAAGCATGTAAAATAACCTTTTTGAATATTTTATATTTTATATAAAAGAGGTTCCGCTTGATATGAATGCACAGCGCAGAGAATACAAACTGTACAGCGTATTTCGCTTACGTCAGCAGAATTTTACAAGTTTTATAACGCTATATACATAATGCTTTTATTCAACTTGGAAATTTATCGTTCAGATCGAAAAGTAGCTTATCAAGAAACTGGAATTTGAATTGTGATTTTTGACATGTCAAAAATTCAAAACGACGATCGCAATCCACGATATAACCAGTGTTCGCACTGTTCTATTATCGCAATTATTATATCTTGCATTGTAAAAAAGCAATATACATATTGCATTAGTATCGTATTATTATTATTATTAAAAATCATTTAAAATAGGCGGTGATTATTTCAAGCAATTTCTAACCGCAGAATTCTGCCTTTTTAATCTAGCCTAACCTCTTCTTTCCAAATTAAACAAAACGAAATTAACAATTTTACCTACGTTAATAAAATGATGATTACATGGGCATTACTCCATGTTAGGACATTAATCGTCGATTAAATTGATCGGCATTTAATTCAGCCAGACGAACTTTAGATGTAAACTCGAACGTCGCGCTTAGAACGTCCAAACGCCTGACCCGTTGGAAATCGGCCTTGCGGACGGCGGACGTATATCTCTCCGTGCGAGAGTTGCGAGAGAGAGACGTATATCCCCGTCGATCAGTGCAGGAAGCGCCGCGCGTCCTTGATCCGCGCCTGGTACGCGCAGCACCCGCGGCCATTTGTCGACGAAAAAAATCTAACCTACAAGCAGAAGATGTGCGTGTGTCATTGGGGGTGTTGCTCTGGCCCGCGTGCGACAACAACGAATCGTGCGATCATCGTTCCCGGTGACGTGTAAGTGCACGGAGGATCACTCGCGGCGAGACGCGCGGCCTGTCACGCGCGCTCGCGCGCAATCGGCCTGACACAGTGCCGCGCACTTGCCAGAAGGTGAAGGCACTCGCGAGTGCGAGGCGTACGGCGACGATCGCGTTTCCACGGAGGAAAATATTCCATGCTCTGATAAGGACGGCGGCGTAAACGATCCTCATCAGAAGCACGCGCGCGCTCGCGTCCGCCTCGTCCTCGACGGCGTTTCCCCGTGACGTTTCACGGCGAAACGCGGTCGCCAGTCGCCTAGTTTCACCTTGAGCTCCGTACCCATGAGATCATCGCGAGAGCACACTCGCGTACTCGCGTTATGCAATATCCGTCGTTGCGCTATGCCTGCCCGAACTGAGATCTTTGTTTACTCCGTCAGGTGAAGCGACGCTTTCTCTCTCTCTGCGCCTCTCTTTCTCATTCTCTCTCTCTCCCTCTCACACGTATACACTTGCACGCGCGAGCCTCGTGATTGACGGAGAGACGGAGCATATGCGCTCGAAGATCCTGTGGCTAAGATTTATTGTGAACTGGGTCCGCGCAGGTTGCAGCTCCGATTGTTATTAATGCGCAGGATAACGCAGGACTAACAGGATTGTACGCAAGTAACTATGCAAATGTGATGTTGCCTCTGGAAATTGGATTCTGAGAAACACGTTGCCTGTACCGTCGTCTTTTACGTTGAAGGTACATCCGGATAATGTCATCGATCAACAGTATCGATTCCCACGGGACATTACGGTGGGACATGATGGAACTGGCCCGTCACTTGCGCCAGGAGAGGCTGTTCGTCAATTCCGAGCAGCAGAACTTGCAGACTCTCAACGAACGGGTAAGTAACATTTCTTATAACCAGGCTTGTCCAACATTTTGCTAAACGCGAGCTAAATGCTTTCACCTTCTTATCATCTATTTCTATCAATATAGATTAATTTTAGTATCAGTTTATCTTACCTTGTGTCTTTTTCCAACTCTTGGAACTAGAAAAAAACTAAAAAACAAGTCAAATTGAGATTAAAATTAATCTACATTGATAGAAACAGGCATTATAGAACAAAGAAAATAAAAAAAAGAATAAACATTAGAGTCTATTTTCTTTATCTCGCTGTATGGAATGATAGAACGAGACAGAGAGAAAACAAAAAAGAATAGATACTAGAGAAGAGAAAAAAGGAATGATAAAAAAGTAGAAGTGTTTAAACTCAACAAGTCTGCCTTACACTATCAATTGTAATATTTTATATAAAAAAGTATATAAAAAGTATATAAAAAGTATATAAAAAGTATATAAAAAGTATATAAAAAGTATATAAAAAAGATAACAGAAATTTGTACATGTTAATGTAACAGAAATATGTGTTAATAAGATTATGTCATATCTAGGTTTTATATGTCTCGTCGCAGCTGGCGCAGCAAGCATGGATAACCGCTCAACAGAGAGTCAATCTGAATCGCTTGATAGTGGCGAGGCCAGATTGCTCTCCAGCGTCGTGTTGCCTAAGAGCAAACGCATTGGAAAATTCGCATTTTATCGACGCGTATAAGTATCTGCGCTATCAGGCGTGTTTGTCCTACGGAGAATTTCTGGGTGCGCTGCGAAAGTCACCGAAACTCCTAGCCTCGTGCCTGGTGGAAGGGGACAGAGTCATTCCAGATTCGATGCAGACGATCGTTCAGTGTTTAGCTGCCGGATTGTACGGCAGCTGCATATTGCCGGAAGACAAGAGCCTGGTCCTCCAGCTGCTGAGGCATCTTATGTTACTGCAGATAATTCCGTCTGACAACCCGCGAAGATTGCTCAGGCATGGCACGTGCGCGTTCTCCAGATTTTACTCGATCTTTCACGAAAGCCTGTTCTCCGCGAAGCTCTTCTTGACGGCAGCTTTGCACAACCCTATAGTGCAGTTACTTATGGAGGATGAAATGTTCCTGGACATCGATCCGGAGAAAGCGCCTATTAGATTTCCACCTGCGGAGAGATTGAAGAAATTCGGGAAGGAGGGCACGCCCGAGTATCAAGCCAAATTACAGCGCTACAGACTGTGGACGGTTAATTCTTTGATTCGCATCACGCAGAGATTTATCGTCAATATTCGCGAAACAATGCACTGCTTTCCTACGAGTGTTTGCTGGCTCGTAAGACAAATGGCAGGACTTCTTAGTAAGAACGGAAATGTAGATCCAAAGGAGGTGCACGCCATGTGCACCGATCTTGTATTCACGTACTTCATTTGTCCTGCTATAGTTAATCCCGAGCCTTATGGCATTACCGATGCACCGATAAGTTACGTCGCGAGGTTTAATCTAATGCAAGTTGGACAAATTTTACAAATGCTTTCGCTACAAAAGTATCAAAGTATTGATAACAAAGTTATTGATCTTTACAAAAAGTTCGAGAAGGACTCGGTGTCTTCCATAATAGACTCGATGTTGGACGGTGCGACAGAAGAACTGGAAGAGGAACCAACGATAATTGACAATAATAAATTTCAAGGCCTGTCACGATCCGCAGCACTGTTTACGGAAAGTGAACTGAACTCCCTAATTACATTTTTGAACACGATTGTTGGTGATAACAATGGAGAAACGGTATCGCATAATTCGTTTGATAGAAAACAATTAACAGAAATGCTGTCGCAATTACCTTCGGGTTTACTGCATAATAACAGACTAAGTAATGAATTTTTGGAAACACCTAGCAAACGAGGTGTTGCTGCAGGAAAAGGTATATTACATAAATATAATAACGATTATGTATGTATTTTTGTTTTAATTATCACAGTGTAATGTTAAAATATTTTATATTAGGAAAAGGACGTGGTATAAGGATGACTACATTCTCACCAAATGTAACAAACGAAAGTGGAGAGGAAATTAACGGTACCGCTGTCTCTGAAGAGGAGACTTTGGATAAAAATTCTCAAGATGTGCTAGTCATACCTTTTGGTCCGACAATTGGGGAATCTGTAGGGCTACTCAGTGAACAGAAGGTAAATACATGTATCACTATAACAGTTTTATTATTAATTTAACACTGTTAATTTTTTATCTATTTAATAAGTTACATTTTTTATATATAATTTATACAAAATTATTGGTTAGTTTTAAAAGATTTATTTTATAAATTCATTTTATATACTTTATAAAGAAAATTGTAATATTAATTGTTTTTTCATGCCTATATAGCAGAATTGTAAGGAAGTATTAGATTTAAAACTAATAATTAAAACTTTTATAACAAATAAAACTTTTTATTTCATTATTTGTAGGTTTTATGCATGGAGCTTCAAAGTGGTATGGAAAATGGACCAGTTACTTTGAATCTGCCTGATACCTCTACTGAACATCCTCGACAAGAAAATAGCAACGTAGAACGCATTGAAACGCAAGAGAAGAGAACTCGATTTTCATTGTCACATGATGAAGGTATATCAATTACTGATACTGATTGCTTTTATAATGTTCGTGTTTTTTAGCTAACTAAAACTTATATTTATATATTTCATTAAATTTGTATATATTCTACATTTTTTACGATTTTATTTATAGTTAGTTTTTTTTTATATTTTACATATTCTACTATATTTTTTTACATTAGAAATTAATATTAAAGATATTAACATTAAAAAATTTATTGCTTGGCTTTCATAACACATCTACATTAAAAAAATAATTAGTATTGTTCGAAGGATCAATTGGTAATACGTCCGATAATTTGGAAGCTGTATCGGAAGCTGCTTCCAATCATAGTGTCGCTTCTTCTCTAGAATTAGAGACAGAAGATCAAAACGATAATCTCTCAGACATGGTGTCTGCTAATGTATCAGGTAGAGGAACTCCTAATATATCAGGTACATTAATCTTATTAAATTATTCTTTTGTTTACATTCGATTGCAATGACAAATTATTTAATTTAATTTTCTGTATAATTACCAGGTCGAGATACACCATCATCCCAGATTACTGAAGGAGACGACGGACGTGCTGCAGGTGAAGTAAGGCAATTGGATTTACCGCCGCCTAATATGCCAACTAAACAAAGTCGATCCGAAATTGATGACAAATTTTGTAAATTTGAAATTAAGAAACTTATTGAAGGTAAGTTCAAATTGACAAATACACATATATATGTATAATATAAATGCACTTTAAACGAATAATATTTAATACTAAAATGGATAATATTTATTTTTACATATATATATATTGTTCTTTTTCAGGAGACGAGACTGTTTCTATGGTATCCGATACCTGGTCTACGGATGTGTTGGCCTCAGATAGTGAAATAGTTGAACAACAAGATCGAATATTGCTTGCTGTTCCTGCTGAACAGGTTGCACCTGTTTTGCCTGCTGAACCTACGCCAGCCATGTTAGACATTAGTGAAACCGCCTCTGAAGCCTGGAGTACGGATGTATTAGCTAGCGATTCGGAAAGATTAACTGAAGTGGATACCGATGACACTGCTAGTGTTGCCAGGTATATTATTACATATTACATTCAGGTATATTATTACATATTACATAGTAAAATATTATTCCACTTAAAATATGATATCTTTCTAATTATCATTTGCAATATTCGCATAGATCTGATGATACAGCCAGATCCGAGATCGAAATAGAAAGCCGTGCTGATTCTGAGGGAAATGAAGAAACTCTTCAATCCGCAACTCCATGTAAGTATACTACAATTTGATATTATATTTGATATTTGATATTATATATATATTAGCAGTATTGTCAAATGATTTCTAATCACGACCCATTAATATAATTAATGATTCCAGGTCCGGATGGCTCAGGCATCAATTTTTCAATTTCAGGGATTCGAGAGGATCCTGGCATAGGGACTTCAATAGTTCATCCATCACCGACAACATCTCCATTACCGTCGTCGTCAAATGTCACAGGTCGTGGTGGAACCAAATCTGATTACCGACGTAGTACAATGGAATATGTGGACAAAAACGCCAACAACATAAGCAATATCGATTATGGTAAACCATTGCGGGACGACAGGCTGGTCCACTTGATAGATAAACTTCAAATCGACAATGGTAAGCAAGTTGAACGTCAAGCACCTGCGCACAATCACATCGCTGCGGCTGCAGTCGCACCGGCGTTGCTATTAGCTAATCATATTTCTGCGCCTGTTTTGCCAGAGAAGCCCCAAAACGGTGACGTGAAAACAGAGGTTTGCATTTCTTCTTCACTTAATCTCTCGGTCAATCTGTCTTATCTTTCTCGTCGAAAGTGTTATAGATCTAATGCGAATTTTCGAAATTAGGAGTTGGACAGCTGTATAACGTCAGTCGGAGATACCGTAGGTCGATTAAGCACAGCTAGTTTAACATCTAGTAGCAGTTCCGGATCGGAACCTCGTGTGAAGAGTAACATTTCAACGGATTTACCAACGCCAACGGTTAACGGCACTTGCGATGCGATAGATGGTACGGTTCCTAATTTTTCCAAGCCAAATGCATCAACGGGAGCTATTCCAAAGAGCATAAGCTTTGACATGACCGCCGAGCGTGGTGATAAGGAATTATTGGACGACGATCAAAAGAACAAACGCGGTTTCTTTGGCAAATTGAAATTGTCATTGAGAAATCGCAGAGGTAAAGCAATCCGCGGAGCGGAAGACAGATGTTTTGATCGAGAAGCTGGTGGCGACGGCGTCGACATGTGCAGGCACAGATTACGCAGGATTATGTCGGAAGATGTAACATCATCTGGTAACGTCGCAGGCGGTAAGATATTAATAAATTACTAATATTAGCAATTATTTGTTGAAACTGTTTATTATAACAAAATATAAATAATTTTAGTAATTTTTTTGTTTTCGTAATTTTACGTGTAAATTGAATCGAAAAGTAATGTTAAAAAAAGATAAAAAGTTTCTCTACAAGTTTTCGACAGTAGTTTAATAAATTGTTCTCTTAATTAATTTCAGATACTACCGATGATATATTAGCGAAATACAGAAGAAAACCAAGCGCAGCTAGCGATACTGCCTCGGTAGAAAGCAATCAATCTCGTACAAAAGAAGTGGAAGACGAAAGACTTTCAATTGATCCAAATAATGTAGAACTGTCTTACGCTTTTGCGGATGCTAAAAGAAAATTACGTATGGTACTTAGCACTGCTGACCTTCAACACATTCCGTGGAATAGTTCAGAGGTATTTGATCTTCAATTATAATGTATATATAAAGCAAAGTTAGATTTTTTTATGAATTATTTAGTATTCAAATATTCACATTTAAAATTTTATTACAGAGACATTGTTGGTCGCAGAAAGAAAACGAACTGGTTGCATTTTTGCAACTACAATTGGCAGAAGCTATAAACTTGCAGGATAGGGCATTAATAGCTCATCTTCATGAAACTTTACGATGCGTACGTCTATTTAATGACGATGGATGTAGAAAGCTCTTTAAATCTCTTCGAGAAGACTATCAAAAGCGATCTCCCTATATCGCATATTTAATCAGATGTCGTCAGGGACTACTGTCAACATTAGCTCATTTAGATAGGTACTATTTATATACAAATATCTTTATAATATAATATTGTATATAAGTAATGTAAGATGTGACCGCTTAATAATTATATTTTCTAGATTATGCGTGCGAGTTAAGTGCGATCGGGATGCTATCAATAATCATCTTGTATCCGTTTGTGTAAGAGTATTTTTGGAAAAAAGAGAGGCTTTCCTCCTGCGTTTCTGCGACGAGTTTAAAAAGCTTACGTTAGCTGATGAGAAGCAGGATCTCGTGGATAATTTTCTAGGAAAGGTTCACGCCGAAATGGACAATGATTCGATCTGGCAATGTACGTGAATGTAATTATTTGTCTTGTAATTAATCTTAGTGGCGTGATTAGAAACATCTGAACTTATTTCTTACTTACAGCGGCGAGCGCCAACCAGTTAGATCTGGCGAGAGTCGTGGTGGAAAGAACCGTCATGGCACGGGTATACCACAATGTGCTCTATCCAAATGGAGATGGAGATGTATATAGGGACCAGCTTCTTCACGATCACATAAAAAAATTGGCGAAGGTCATAACTCCAAATCACAAGGACCTACGCATTCCAAAGGTTTATCATTACGAATGCCCCTGGCCATGGGCGCAGGCTGAATTGGCTGTGATATCGGCGTATAAGACTCCTAGGGATAAGTTGCAGTGTGTATTTCGTTGCGCGACTACCATCATGAATCTTCTCTCCATGGCATCGGAAAGAGGCATACCTGCTGCCGATGATCTGATTCCCGTGCTGGTCTACGTCATAATCAAGGTACGCGATTAGAAAATATGATTTTTAACAAGTGATTAACTTTGTTGCTTAATTTCAGACTAATCCGCCGTCGTTGCTATCGACTGTTCAATATGTAGACAGCTTTTACGGGAATCGATTAGAGGGCGAGGAACAATATTGGTGGACGCAGTTCTGCTCCGCGATCGAATTTATTAAGACAATGGATTAACAATTTCTCAGGAGTATCACGATAAATAAGATTAGATTCGATGCTGGTGATAATGTAGAAATGTATCATAATCATAATTTGACGATTTCGTAAAGAAGAAGACCAATATCTTGTGTAAAGCTAACTGAACAGTTTTATGCTTCCAAGTATCCTGATTAATATTCTTAAATAGCCTCTTAAATAGTCTAACTGTTAATTCTTTCGCACGTTATTACATAACATTAGCAAAGACTGAATCAGATTGTACGTAATGGTATGGCTTTATCTTTATTTGTAATTCTACTGTACAATTTCACAGGACATCGAAAAAAAGAATCAACGTTTAGATATTCTATAATTTATGTGTAAACAATACAGAACTTATAGAATTGATAACCATTTAGCAGGATAAACTGTGTTGGAGTACTCTTTCTACATTGCGCACCTTCCCCAAGAACCGAGACTCGAACCAGATCCGTGAAAAATATCGCCACTTTCGTAGCGCTTTTATACAGTTTTACTCAGGATATATATATCAATATCGCGAGAGAAAGAAAGACAGGAAGTTTATCTCTATTGATCGATATATAGAGAAAGCATAATAAAAAAAGCTAGCTTTCGAGACTTTAAACGCATAATACTTGTTAATATTATGAGCGAAATAGTTTATATTATTGTCAATCTGTTAATATTAAATCGCTAATAATAAATCAATATATGACATTAGTATAGCTTAATAATAATAAATTTAAAAGTGCTCAATTTAAAAGCAGGCAATCTTAATGAATTATAAATGAATATAAAGAAATTTCAAGGTGGAACACAATGGACAATCCGGCTAGATGTATAAGGGAAGTTGCAATTAAAGCGTTCTTTTTTTTTCGAGGATGAGATTACCGAGGGAATCGATTGAGAGGCACTTTGAACGAGTATAATATCAACACTTTAATGTAGCAATTTAACTGATACACAAGAGTGATTCGTTCTTATTTATAATAAACAACTAGTAATAATTATCACTTACAGTAAATATGTATAAGTAAAGCAAATAAAAATTTTATAACACCTCACGATCATATACACAACATTAATCATATCTTACCGGTATTCTCCGTCGTCGGTAACCGGAACGTAAGACAAGAAAAGGGGAAAAGAAAAGAGAGGAAAGAAACAAACGTGCGCTTTGATTATCGTAACTTTTTCTTTCATTTTGTACGACGTCAGCATGTATATTATCACACACGTTATATCGCATTGCGTGTCTGTGTCGCGGAGTGAAGAAAAGCAAAAGAATGAAGTGGAGAGAAAAAATACAATAATAAATTAATCGTGTGTCCTGAGAGTAAATTAATATTAACGGTGTAATCACCTGCGGATTGACACAATACAAAAACTTCGCCGTCGCGCGACTTTCGCACCGCGGCGGCCACGTCGGCGATCGCCTCGCAAGCGGGGAGAGGCTCCTCCGTTACATTCGGAATTTTGTCGTTCGCGCATATCGTCGTGTCGACGTTCGCTCGAATCTCGAGATCATGCACCAGTGAGCGTCCGTGGTAAACGCGGTTCTCGAACGCGACCGCGTCCGTGCGAAAGTCTGACAAATTATATAATCCGGTCTCCCCGTGCGGGGGGACAAAATACGCAACACGTACTTCGTACACTTAGCACCGACAGATATCATATATCAAAGTAACAATAATAAATTTCACATTGCCGTAAAAGTACAGAGGGAATGGGAATTAGAGAGAGTGTGTGTGTCGAATACGCTTAGACGCCGGTAGAATGATTCGGCTCGAAATCTCAGAAGGGGGAGGCAAGGAAAAAGAGATCCCCGGAGAAAAGGGTCACAACAATTATTTCCGTGGCTATTAAAACGATAGGTGGTATTGCAAGACACCGAGAAGATCGTGAGAAAACATACGCGTCGAACGGGTGGATCTCTCACGCACCGAGGAAGAGATTTGTCTCTATCGCAGAAATGCCTACGTTCCCCTGGCGTGTTAAACATCTACGAGAAAAAACGTCCGCGGTTAGGTGACTCGAAATATTTTTCGTGTAATATTCTACGGATCTCTCCACAATTAACTTTCATGTTTCACGTTGGACCCTCGGAGTCAGGTAGCTCGCGAAGACTCGATCAATTGACCGCGAAATGCAGGGATCGATGAACTTGGAAATCTAAATCAATTAAGACAGCAGACACGCGCGATTTGCGGCTCAACAAAATAAAAAAATGTAATCTTTAGAAATTTGAATCCAGCTCTCTCAATGTAAGAAAAAAATACCGAGAAATTTCAACAACGCGCTAAAGCTATGACATCGTCTGGTTAAATTCAACATATAATACTGCGGAAGGAATCTAAATCATCGTCATTATAATTAGCTCTAACTATTTATCAGAAATACAAAGTATATTTTAGATTCGTTCTAAACTTCAGGAGGAAAGAGGATCGCTTCAGCAAATAGGATCGCTTCGCGAGCTACGCGCCTCCGATGAACGTTATCGAAGTAGACACTAGAACATGTTGGTAAGAGGGTGCAGAGAAAAGTTTTCGTAAGGCATAGATCTCTTTCTGAATGTCGGCGATATTAGAAGTAGCGCTAGACGAATCCTTGATGCGACTTGAAGCGATTAACTCGCGATACATTAGGGGCGAAATTCTAGTTAGCCAAGAACGCTACGATCTCTTAGGCAAGAGCGAAATCATAGAGTGTAGATAGAACAGGGAATATCGGGAGATATAAGAACGTGGTAGAGTTAAATTTCGAGAGAAATTTGTTTTTTTTTTTTCCTTTTTCGCTTAAACGTCTTTCATCGTCTTCGAAACTGTTGTACGTCGATAATAACATGAGAAACTATTTTAACGGTCCGCATTGTAACTCTTAACTTCGCATATATCTTAGCTTAGGAAGAAATATCACGACAAACACACGAGCAGCAAGTCATCGATATCGCTTCAACGAACATAAACCGAGTCTCCCTCTCTCTTTCTTTTCTCGCGTGCATTTATATCCTATATGAATTTCCTTAAAATTCGCTTTCTTTTTTTTTGTGCGTCTTTTTATTTTTGTTCTCATGCGTGCAACTTTCTGTGAAACGATGAGCACTATCGCACTAACTTTCTGATAAGCAGTTCTTTTCCGGGGAAAAGAAGAGATCGGCTACGCGGCGAGAAGAGATCGGAGGAGCCTCTTCTCTCGGAGAAGAAAGAGGAGAGCTCGGCAAATTGGTTTTCGCGCTTCGGCGCGCGTTTCTTTCTCTGTACAGACATTTCGTATCGGATACGAAAACATCAGAATGCGACGGTGCGATCAGACGGAAACGAGAAAGGTTCTCCGAGAGGCACAGGCGCCTGTACTGTACGCGCTCTCGGGAGAAGCGTAATTTCCAAGAGTGATCTCGAGGCACGCGTTCGATCAGAGATAGTGCTACGTCGTGAACGTTATCACAACCGATCTGTTTTTCCTCTCTCTCTACAAGGTACTCGCGTCGATACGCGAACGAATAAAGAGATAATAAAAGAAACGTTCCGAACGGCACGATGTTTGCATCTGATTTGTGCACTCCATTATCCATTTTACACTTCACTGCTATTTTGGTAGGCTTCACAGCAATTTTGTCGGCGCCTCACCGTTTGCCTGTACATGTCTCATGTCTAATTTCTTGTACCTCTTTTATATTTTTTGTACATTGCAATTAATTTATTATTATTCCTCGCGGCCACCGATATCTTCAGTTAGACTCGAGAAGAGTGGAAAACTTCCAACGAATTTAATTACTACCGTATCATAATGAAACTGAAACCCCTTCCGGGATTCGCTCGTTTACATTGCATTTTTAGAAAATACGGTGCCATTCCTCTTTCATCGATTCGCAATTATTATTCGTAATATTCATTGGTTGCTAGATATAATTATGCAAGAAGAAACTATCAAGAGAAAAACACTGAAGCAACGTTAGATTAGGGCTAGCGTTTTAAAAATTCTAGCAATACGTCAAGTTTTAGCAATACGTCAAGAGTGAGACTCTGTTCGTGTGTAACACATTTAACGATTGTTAAACAATACATTGACTTCGCTTCAGCGTTTGGTTCCCTCTTGTATAATTAATCCGCGATCATCGCGAGGATTAAATGTTTATCAATACCATGCGAAAGACGGAAGTGCCGAACGCTCGAAAGAATACGTAATTGAAACGTTTGTACGCAAGAATCAGCCGGAAAATGCGAGTTAAAATTAGGAGACGTCCTCGTCTTTCAGGCACCATTTAAACGGTCTCAGAGGTCTCGTCGAAGCGTCTAAAGACGCCTACCCGGCGTCCTTCACCTATATTTCCAAACTAATCACGTTGATCGAGGTAAGAAGATTCTAGATGATTAATTGACAAATCGATTCATTAACTTTAATAAATAAATATCATTTAGATAGATCCTCCTTTCTCTTTCATGAATCTTTCAAGCGGCTTTAGATGTCTTTTGGAGTTTTCGCCTCGTTTGAATATAGGCAGGAGTATATGGAATTTGTGAATGTAAAGGCGTGGTGAGCAAATGTCTTTTTTTTTGACAGAGCTTTTGATACTTGCATCTCAATCGGCGCCCACGCAGCAGCGAACGAGCAGACGTTCATCTCGATTCGCTTTCATGTCGTGGGCGTTCGCATCGTTAAACACATTCATTAATTGAAATTTAAGCAGCGAATTTTTTTATCAAATTACTTGCGGTTAACAGAAGGCAGTTGCCTGTTTCGTATCTTGCGCTTTCTACACCCACGTGGTTCGTCGATAAATACTTATTCTACATTTCCTCAGACAATGCAACGTCGAATGGAATCATTTAATATCGAAATGACAAGTGAATTTTGCGAATGTAATTCGCGCGATCTACTATTTTGTAGCGAGTATTGAAATCGTGTTATACAAAGCTAGTAACGCTGATTTATACAGTATATATTTAAATTCTAGAATGAGAAAAATGTATTTGCGCTTTTGATTTTTTTACTAGCAGTAATGCTGCAAAATTCATGAACATATGTAAATGTTCTTATCGACGTTACATCGTGCACGAGTATTATAAGGACGCAAAAGCATACAACATTAGTTATGCTTAAGAGGAATAATCACGGTTTTTCACATTTACATCTTTATCAACAAGTAAACTAAACTAAATCAAAACAACCAAAAATGTGCAACTTGTATGTTTCTTTGATGACAGCGATTTTTAATCTTAAAAGGGAAATTTTGATGTCGAATAAAATTTCGATAAAAGAGATGCGTGCAAATTGTTACAAGGACGAGATTTTTAAGCTAACAGAAAATAACGAAACATTATAATTTGAATAGTTTTCAGAGCAGGAAATTGTTAATATCCTATTTGAACGACCACTTGGCGCGTTACCAATCGCGATCGCCTCGATATCGCTCTGATAAATCGGCACAACTCTGATATTATTCATTTTACGCTCGTCGCTATGAGAAAGGTCCATAAAGTGAATTTCAGCCAAATTCGAAAAATCATGCCGCTTTTACGACCTTCTCTTCCGAGCAAGATTTAGTCGCGATATTTTCTCGTGTTTATTGCTTTCTTGACTCGTTTTAAGGTACAATTTAAGTGCATCTCAGTATATGACTGCCGTCAATTTTTAACGGGACACATTGGCAGTCCTACGCTATACGCTGTAACACGGCGTTTTCATTTCGTTTTCAACGAACGCAACTACCTCTTTTTGTCTGTAAAATTCAAAGCTTCACTGTCGTCTCTCTGATATCTTGTCGCAGAATAAAATCTGTTCCGCTTATGTGTAATCGGAAAAGTTCAAGAATAGTTTTAGAATCTTAACGTGTATAATATATTCATATGCATTAACATTAATGAGGTTATTTATTTTGTTTATACAATGACTATACCGAAAGATTAGAGAGATATCATTAAATAGTCTTTATCCTTAAATATTAATGAGCACGAGGTGAATAGATGTACATCTTAGAAAGTACAATAAAGATATATTATAATAGAGACTTGTATTATAACTATATATGTATATTTATATTTATATATCTGCATCTGTATAACGCGCGCTCTTGCAAAACGCAATGCTGCTTCGCGTAGCGACCAAACGTAATAAAGTTTCAGAATTCTCTCTCATTACGCCGCCGCACTCTGAACATTGCATTGCCGGACCAGTTGCCTCGTTGGGAGCACGCAGCGCAACCAAGTGTTTTTTCTCCCTCCCCGAGGATGCCGATCGAAGCACAGGTCGAAAAATGATCGCGCCGCTCCACAAGAGACAAGGAAGGAAAGAAAGGGAGGAGACGCGATGAGAGAAAGCCTGACGGAAAGAAGGAAAGGCGAACTGAAAGGTAAACTCAGTTGAAGGTACCCATCCTCTCGACAAAGGCGGCTGCGCGAGAGACCGCCGGAAGTCACTCTCATCATATATCGGAAAAAATATATATAGAAGCGTAGATCGCTTACGTTCGTGTTTACATTCGGTAATTGATTATC
The DNA here is from genome assembly GCA_021460005.1 of Tetramorium alpestre. Classification (NCBI taxonomy): domain Eukaryota; kingdom Metazoa; phylum Arthropoda; class Insecta; order Hymenoptera; family Formicidae; genus Tetramorium; species Tetramorium alpestre. The sequence continues at coordinate 756,910 of JAJVSH010000027.1, read as the reverse complement.
TCCCCCGACCGCCCCGATCGTGCAGTAGCTTGGTGACCGAAGGGCACGCCGTAAGTCGTGAAACGTCAGAACTCTGCTGCTGCGTGTATATTCGCGTGGGCGGGGATCGCAATCGCACTCGCAATCCCTTTCGCCGTTTTTCCTATTTTATAATCAATAATACATAATTGTATGTATAATATATCTATGTATGTATAATTATCGCGATCAATCGGTCGATTGATACATAATCGGACGACAGGGCGATAAGGCTCGTGTCACGAGCCGTCTTTTTCCTTTCTTCTTTTTCTTCTTTTCTTCTTCTTCTCCGTCGCATTCGTTTCTCCATTTACCGGACACGCGCGTACGCACAGAACAGACATATATACGCACACTCTCTCGTACACGCTCTTACAGGTACGCGGGACGCACGCATTCACAAAAATAAATCTCTAAATACGGTACGGCGTGCGCGCGCGCGTGAAGTTTCTCCTCTTCTTCATCCGCCTTCGAAGCTAAAGCTGAAGGGTCAGTCACTCTGATCGGCAAGGACGCGTGCTTTTCTACTTCCCTTAGAGTGATTAGCGGAGAGAGGCGAATCTGTTATGCTATCCGCGTACGATTACGTCCGTCCTTACTGTGCCTCCTGTAGCGACAAAGGTCACCAGAAATGGTAAAACGGCGAGATGAGTAGCAGTAATAGTAAAGGACAAACTTTCCGCGATTCGATGGAACAACAGCTCTCTCTCTCCGTCGCCGAGACTCTAGGCGTCGCATGGCAAATCGAAACGTCGCGACGGGGACGAAAGACTGGCCGCTCCTCCTTTCCCTACACCCGCGATACGCACGAATCGAAGCGGATCGGAATCGAGTATTTTTGCTCGCAGCACCTTCGGTGAGAGAGAGCGAACGCGAATCCGTGCGGTATGACGGCCGTCGTCGCATCTGTTTCTTCCCTTCCATCTAGATCAAGCTCTAGATCGGTTTCTAAGCGCATTTCAACTAGCAAAGCCGCATTTTTTTTTCGCCGGCGCGTGATCGCGATTTCGCAGTGACCTTTGCCTAAATCTCGCGGATCTCTAAATCACTAAGTTTTTTTTTTCGTTGCTAGCGCGCGGCGTATGGGACGCCGCGCGACCGTTAGTCTCCTGTGAGTCTTTTCCGTTGAATGAGTCAGTCCGTTTTAATGGGTGGGCTGAGAGATGAGATACTCGGGATCTGTGAGGGCGGGAGATGCAATACCGCGTGTTTCTCTCCCTCCGAGGGGACATGGGACATCTTCCCATTCGGACCGGGTATCGGATACCAAGCGGGACGGGGCGGTGCGCAAGGACGACGATGGCCACGGCGCGCGGCCGAGGAGTGAGACCGTTCGTTACGAGCCTCTACGCACGCAGAAGATCGGCAGTCTGAGGATGCGTCGATGCCGCGATACGATCTGGGTATATACAAAGATCCGCTGTGACACGTGACGTTTCGATCCGCACGCTCTCGCTAAGAAGTAAAGAGCGAGAGAGAGAGAGAGAGAGAGAGAGAAAGAGAGAGAAAATGAAAGAGAGAAGGTGACGGAATGTCGTCGCTCGTCCAAGCCTCTCCGTATTTGCTCCGCACGCGCGTACCACCAAAAATCACACAGGTATTACGAACACAGGGAGTATTTTAGAATTTCGCTAATCGTCTCGCGACATCTCGAACGGTCGGTCCCGACCGATCCACACACAGCCTGCCGAGATGCGTCGGCGGCATCGACGCAAAGTCCTCTCTTTCGCGGATGGCGTTCGTCGCACAGGCACCGCGCGCGCGCGCGCGCTTGGCGCTTTTTAATACGATCCGAAAAGGCGTAACAAGCTTCTCGCTAAACCGATCCGTCAATGAAACGGAGCGACTGGACTAGTCTTGTCGACTAGCTTGCGGTATGCGCAAGCGCCATGGGCCCAGTGACCCTGGGACCTCTCGGATACCGGCCTAATTTGTAGTAGCCCTTACAACTCTGAGTTCGCGTATAAGCCCACGCGACCGTAGAACATCTGCGAGAAACCGCCAAGATGATATCTTCAATATCATAACGGGCAATACATTTTCTAGTTTCGACATCAGGTGATTAAAATTAAGAGGTATCGTTAATCGCGTTTCGCTTAATAATTCCGAATTCGATCCCTTGTTTTTTATGCGAATGTAATCTATTTTCAAAATGCATAAGTAAAACATACATGACTGTTCGCTTATCTCTAATAATCATTTTTATATATTAATATTTCTATCTTCAAATGGATACTAGTGAGCAAGAGAAATTATTTCCATAACTTATTTCAAGAATTGTTGAGGAATAAATCGTTTGCATCCAATAGTTAAAGGTTTCTAATTACGTTAAAATTCAAAACAAACGTACGAAGATAACTTTTCGGTAGATTCCTCGACGGAGCACCAGGCTTAGTGGGCTAAACTTTCTACGATCGCGTCGCTTCTACTTGGGATACTAATTGGGCCGGGCACCGATTCAGGTATGCAGATGGCATATCGATATTTGTCTGTATTGGCCCAGGGCCTCACTGAGCTTGTGCACTAGGATCGCACTGCAACAGTCGCACGATAGACGGGTCGCTCTTCGCACCCTCTATAAATTCGTCGAGCGATAGCTTGCCGTCCTTGTTCTTATCCATCTGTCGGAATATCTTATCAGTTCGTTTCTCCGGCGTCGACTCGTCTTCTGGCATTTTCATCACGGAGCCCACCATTTTGTAGATTGCCTGAAATTAATGTCATAATGAAGTAGAATATAATAGAGTTTATTACACACATCATGAAGCATCAGCTTCCAGGGAAGAGATAACAAAATATAATAAAAAAATTCATGACACTATAACGCTAATTTTAATTGACATATAAAAGATAATATGATAATAAATGTATATGATAATAATAAAAGATGATATTATAATAGATTAAGAACTAAAAAATTAGTGGAATTATATTGGGAAAAACAATTGATATTCTACAAATGATATTCTAGGCATAAACACCGCGCTATTTTTCAATTGCATAGTACGTATAATAAATTCAGAGCCAATTTTCCTCCATCAAAAATTAAATGAAGATTTTCTTAAATCTGGAACAGTACCATTTAATGAAAAAGTCTTTTTAGGAATCATAAATCAAAGGACACCAATATTTCTCAAACCACTTTTTCATTGAAAGCTATAAAATATTAATATTGTGGAAGAGCAGAGGCTGGGAATTCAACGAAATACATTTAATAACGTGGAAGCAGTGATACTGTCGACTATACATTAAGCTCAGAGTAAATTTATTACGCCTTGAATTGCCGAACTATATTTCGGTTTCCCCTCCATCCTCGCGAGTTCGCGAGTCAGATTTTACGGCTTGGCACGTACCGTCACGATTTCCAGCATTTCTTGTCGCGAGATGTAGCCGTTGCCATCCAGGTCGTACATGCTGAAGGCCCACTTTAACTTCTGCTCCAACTTGCCGCGGGACGTTACGCTGAGAGCGCAGAGAAATTCCCGAAAATCGATCGTGCCGTCGCCGTTCGCGTCGAACGTCCTGAATACGTGCTCCGCGAACTACGGGAAGTCATATGATAAATTTTTGAGGAATGTAAATAATTCCGCGGGCCGGCCAGCACGCGACATGTTAATAAATTTATCGATCACACCCGCGCTGCAATCCTTATCCGGGATTTTTCCATTTACCTTCGACGCGTCGCCGTAAGGAAAGAAATTCCCGTATATCTTCTTGAATTCCTCCACGCTGAGATGCCCGCTGGGACAATCTTTTAGGAATCCTTTGTACCATTCCTGGATCTCGGCATCTTCAAAAAAAGGAAAGATATACTTACACCCGGGGTAACGTCATTCACACATCTCCGGATAACGTAAATCTGCGAGCTAAATACTTTATTGATAACGTCGAGTTTAATATGCTGGCGAGTATTTGTATAAATTACCTTCCGACGCGCGCGCTTTGAGCAGAAATATCTCATTGTAGAAACAAACTGCATTCATCGCATATTTTCATTGCGATAACAAGGAGTTCATTAAGGAGACTTAATTTATCCCTTGAACGGAAACGGTGATTGTTCCATGTCGTTACGCGCATAATACAGATAAGGCGAGTATCGAATGGCACGTCAGAAGGTTTCAGCGCGTTAATTATCCATAGAAAAGCAGCGTACCTGAAAATTCAGTATTCTGTTTGAGGTCCTCCAGTACCTCCGGCTTTAACTTGCTGTTTTGCTTCCCCATGGCTGCTGAAAGTCCCTTCCAGAATCCCCCGATTTTCCGACGAATCCCGGGACCCAATTAGCAGATAATTAAAGCACTAACTAGTCTACTATTCTAATAGTGCCGTTAAGCACAACACGCTTCGCGGCTGGTATTCTCCACCAGACACGCCTGAAAGAAGAAGAGACGTTCGGTAACTTTCAGAGAGGCTTTCGCGAGATTAAGCTGGCTTAATGGTGAGGAGCAGAAGCCCGGTGGATGTTCGATAGGTCATACCGTTTGTCCCCCCCCGCTGCGCCCGATCGCCTTCGCGGGGAACGACTATTACCTCGCCGGGTCGCACTCGAGATCAATCGTCTCGTCTGCAATTAACGTGCAAAACAAACGAATAAAAATACCGCGTCTAGGCAAGACACTTTTCTCTCTGAAGAATCGCAAATTCTATAAACGACTGAATGTCAAAGGCTACGTGGATACTAAAACCGACGGCGGCGGCGATGACAATGACGAGCAAAAAAGATTCCGCGTAAATCAGCTGCGCACGCCGCTAAGGTCCTTTGAGCTCTATTAACGTTCGACCTTTGCGATCGGCAACCGTTTAACGTTATAATCACATTAAGAAAAAAAAAAGAAACCACTTAACGCTACGCGTCGAAATTATTCGAGAGAAAGATACGGTCCCGGCAAACGTCGTTCTTCTAATTCTCTTCGTGTCGCTATCGAAGGCAGATCTTTAATCGAATTACGACGAGCGTTTCACGGTATCTATCGGTTTTACGTCGGTTTTACGTATCGACGAAATTGCATTTGCAACATGTAAAAACGAAGAGAAGTTCTTGGGGACGATAAGGAGGCGGAAAGATCTGGAGTAGGACGGATACTCTGACACACACACACACGCACGTGCATTCGCAATCATACGCATTCAAGCAACTGCAACAGAAAAAAAAGTCAAGATTAATAGAGCAGTAATAATAATACATTTGGAGAGCGTAGTGTGTGCTTTATTATAATAATATTAGTAATGAGACGATAATATACGGGCTCTCGCGGTCCCTCGCCGCGCGTAACTCGCATACAAAATACGAGTCTGCTTCGATATATACATATATCGAAGTTTTATATATATATATATAATATATATTATATATTTTATATATATATCGCGCTTAAACGGAATTAATTATACCACAATATAATAATTGTAATGCGTAAGTACTAGACCTTATGGTATTAAATAATTAAATCCTATGTTGAAGTGTGTCCGTCTTTGGCGCACGTATGCGTACACGAGCGGTAGATTCGCTCGAGGGAGCAACGGTGCATCATCGTCGCAGCGATGCAATCTCGCACGGTCGCTCATTCGTTACATACAGATAACCGACGACGGCAGGCAGCATCCCTCCGTCGTTTCTCCCGAATGACGACGTCCCGGGAGAGTGAGAGAGCGAGAGGAGGATCCTCCTCGGAGCTCCGTGGCGTCTCTCCCCGAGGCGTTTTCGGCAAGTTGCATCCCGCGTTTCTCCCTGACGAGACGCGACGCTCGACAACACACACACACGTTCACGTGAATGATAATATTTGCGTACGATCTCTCGTGCGCGTGTCTCGCAGATCGAGCGCGGCCCCTACGTACGTACGTCCCTACGTGAAACGCGTCTTTACCCGTGAATCGGAATCTCGGATCGACGCGCATCGAGGACGATCGTCGCGAATGAATTACCCACCCCGGGGATCGCCGTTACCTCCGTCAGCAGCTGCATCAGCAGCGCGGATCCATCTCGTGGAACTCGGTGAAATCGTAGTGCCGGGTGATAATCGTCCGGGTGGTGAATTACACGATCTCGGGGATAGCGATGACGCTCGCGAAATTTCTCGCGATTCCGCGTCACTTGTCAACGGTGAGCATTTTCAGAGACAAAAACCGTGTCGTGCGTTTTTTTTTATCGCGGAACTGTTCACGGGAGACTGCTTGCCACGTGGCCTCCGCGAAAGCTGACAAGCATCTGCCGGCATCGTCGATGCAAGTTCGGCAGATGAAATTCTGTTTGACGGAACCACCCCTCGAGCACGCTAAAAGCCCGGTTTCCTGTCACTATTGTGCTCGCGACAAGAATGCATCAGAAGTGACACTTCAGCATTCCCGTCGAGTTGCGTTACGCGAACTTATTAAAAATACAAAATCACGAGTAGCTACAAGGAGAGTTAACATATTCGTCGTCTGCCAGATTTTATGAAGTAAGCTACAGTCAATTTTTCTGCCTTCTTTTCTTTAAAACATAATATATCGCAAGTATCGGTTTTATCGCATTAAAATAATTACACTGATTTAATGGCGATACATATATTATTGACCCTTTCGGTCGATTTTCGTTCGAAAATGTTTTACATTGAATAATTAATTTGTCTAAACAGGCAAATCGATTCGTTATGAAAAAAGAAGATTAATCATGAAAGAAATATTTAATAAAAAGGAATAATTTCGGAAAACTAATTTAGGATAAAAGAAAAAATAGTTTCAGCAAGATTACGAATTTGTTACTATGAATTGTAATAAGAATCATGCAATATCGCGAGCGAATGCAGGGCCAAAAAGGTCAACGTACAGAAAAGTTATGCTGCGTACTAAGAGATTATTGACATCGTTGTGATCGTCCAGAAACAAGAAGTGTATGAAATGCGAATCACGCATTCTTGCAAATCGCGCATTCGTTGATTGCTCATCCCGCGAAACGCGCGCAAATACACTCGATACACCAAAGTACATAACACGCTAATTATAATTACGTGGCACACGCTACGGAAATCGCACGCAATCAGTGGACGCACTAATTGCGCGTTCGCTTTAATCAAACCGATTGGTTAACTTAGCCGCTCAAAACCTGCGTACACGTCGCTTCGTTATAAAAGGAAGAAAAGTTCTCGTCGCAGAGCACAAGCATATTCGAGTCGGCCAACCTAATAGCATAACGGTAGATCAGAATCGGATAAAAGTTTTAACGATAGATAATAATGAAAGTATCTAGCTGCTCTTTTTCTTTCATCCACGTATACGCCGTATCTGGCGGAGATTTAATTTTAGATCCAATAATCTCGGAGTTGCGATATCAATTGTATCAGCATTATCGGAATGTCGTTTCTTTTATGCATGTATTTCTCATTTGCAACTTAAATGCTTCGTGATATCATCGAAGAGAATTTTATATGCCACAAATATCCCTACTCTGATCTTCCAGATGAATCATCGCGCGATTCGAAAAGTACTCGAATAAAAATTGTGAAATGCGCAGCGTATTAATTAACTTATATTATTACCATTGAGTATTTAATTAAAATTCTCTTGTTTACTATTTAATGTAATTCTCGCAGAAATTACTGCAGATGCGAAAACACAAAACAAGTGCCAGGAATATTTACCGTTGTTTTCCACGGTAACGTAGTACGTTTTGCAGCGGCTCTAATCGAGCAATATTAATACTGCTGCTGCATTGTAATGCCTGTGTTTGAAGCATACATTTCATCGATTTTTCTTGTTGCATTACGCTCCACTTTCAGTCTACCGCCGGTGACAGAAGGAAACTGCGCGGGATACAATCGTCGGGATAACGTATTTAACTTTTGAAGCTAATAGCTTCATTAATGCGAACTATCTCGCAACTTTCTGCGCGACGAATTAAAAATTCATGCTATTAACGCATATCACTGTTAAAAAAGGACACACGACTCGTGTGTTACTTACGCATGTCATGCCCCATTTCTTCCCTCCCGTTGGGCATCAGGTAATAAGGTAAATGCGCACCTGTTCTCTTTATCTCGGCGATGAATGTCGCGAGTCATAAGCTCGTTATGGCCTTCGAGTAAAATTGATATCCCCCTGAAAGATTTATGCCTGTTGTCTCGTATTCTGATCGGCAACGACCTTCTTCGGAAAAGCGATTTCACTTGAAATGTGGAACGACCGTATGCAAAATGCCGCGCCCGCGATTATCTCGCAAGGACGTCTGTAATACGCCTGGGAGTCTTTTTAACCTGGGAGGTTTTTTTTAGATAAGCGGACTTGTCGAGTTAATTAGGAAGTAGCGTGCCCGCAAAATTCCGGGCGCATTTACCGCAATGTTTATCGGTATCTTGGCGTAATCATTTGTAAGTGGCACAATGATCCTAAATAATACGGACAAAGCAAGTAACGAATTTTTAATCACCGATTTCGCGAGTTTCAGTCAAAAGAGATTGGACTCGAGAGGATTTTACACGCGATTGCTGAATCTTTGTACTTTTCCAATCCGATTGAAAGAATTGTGATTGACAATTGGCATCGGACGATTATATTGATAATTAATTCTAATTAAACACGGGCGGCCAAGGATATAATAATAAGAGCATCAATAAGTCGAAAGTAATGGCAGGGTGGTTGTAAGCTATTGCGTAATCCAGATCATAGTCTCAAATATAGGTGACTCGCTATAAGTTTATGCGCAATTTATATCCAGTTAGTGGTATAGAAATATCGACTTAGATTTATTCTTAGTTCGAAAAATGGGTATCGTTTGGCAAAAAACGTACGCGGCGATCGGTCGCTCAAATACCCAACAGTTCCGTGCGGCTGGTTTTAATTGCTCGCAAAACTATGTAATTGGAAGGTAAAGTTTGCTTAAACATGTTATCACGCTATGATACACGTCACATTGGAATACACGACTTTTGTAGCTTCGCAGTTCAGATCTCGCGTGGATATGATGCGAAAATAGCAGACCAGGCGATCAATGACATTGCATGTATCCGAGAAGATAGTTGCGGTCGTTAAAGTGCGAATAAATGGAAATATCGTGCACATCAATAGTTTCGACCGATGCAATCGACGTCATCAAATAGGGTTCCGTTTTCTCGCTAGAATCGGAAATATCTGAATATCTCCCATAACCCTCGGGATTTAATTTCTATATCGATCTATGAAATATGTCGCGATCTTTTCCCCCAAAAATCTAGGCGATATAAGCGTCTGAAAGATAGATGTGTCTAAGAGACGCCTCAATCAACTTGAATTTTTCCTGTTACATAGTAATAAAAACTATAATAGTTTATTTTTTACAGGTTTGTGTTTTCTTAAGATTAGAACAATATACTGCTAAGATTTTTATCACGGACAGGCGGATAAAAATTTGTGTCATAACTATATCGAGAGTTCGTTAAGCATAAAATTTATTTATATTTTACGTACTAGAAATTTTTAAATATTTTGACGATAAGAATTTCGGGACCGAATCTAAAGCTTATTAAATTATACAATCAATCTGTCTTAGATGTCTGTGTTATTGACGATTGAGTAATTATTTATTCTTCTATCAAGTACCGTAGAATGAGATTAAGACTGCATCGCCAGAGAAAAAGTTTGTGCCACAATGAAAGATTTAATATCTAATATTTAAGATAGGTATTTAAGACCGTTTAATGTCTAATGATGTAATTTATAACAAATGTCAATGTCTACGAGCATCCGTTAATTAGTTTATTACCTTTTTAGATGTTACATATTTATAAAATTTGTTTTTTTCTATGTCCGTGCAAAGTTACTCGTCATACATCTCGTCTCGTGGAGTACAATTTTTTTGCAACGTGCAAAGAAGGAATATGCCAGCGTGCACAGGCGAGTTCTTTTTCTGCGCGAAGCAAGAGTAACTTCAGTGAGATCATAAATTTGAGATAATCTGGTCTAGTTCTAGGATCTGTCTATGATAGACTTCACATATATTTTCTAATTCTTGTACGTGGACAAGCTTGAAATGTCTTTGACCATCGGTCGGCGACAAGCTTATTTAACATTTTCTTCGAACACCGGGATTTTTGTCACTTTCTGAAATTGTTCTCAGAATAAAAAAAAAAGTTCAGCGCAAAATTCTTCCCAATTTTAACTATATATCCCTTAGATAATTTAAAAGACTTGTATGAATATATAATACTTCATACTTCGCATACAGCGAGCGATCTGGTCCTAAGTAGTCTACGAGCTAAATAATGGAAAGATGTGTCACGGAAGGTCCGTTAAAAAGATGTGTTACGGGAAAGTCATTTGTGATGCACAATGCTCAAAGCGTTTACGAATCAAGGACTGTAATTAACGGCAGTACATTCCTCACGAATAGCTTTGTCAGATATATATATCTCGAAGGGCATCGATCGCGGATTCGCGTCTCAGTTCTCCTGTTCCTCGTTACGATCACGTTAAGGTTAATTCTGTCATACTATCCTAAAGGAGAAAAAAAAATTGAGGCTCGTTGGCGAATGGAATTAGCGAGTATTTCCTCCAATTTCTCCCCTCGTAATCCTTCGCATACAGGTTCGCGCTCTAGGAACGGACGATTCTATAATCCTGGGGAAAAAAGGCGTGATTACGGATGGAATTGATGAGGAGTAATTAGAAATTTTTATGTAAAATAATTATATCTTAAGCAATGACTCTGCAATGACAAATAATCTGGTCTGTATTATAATAACGATTTTGCATCATTCGCGATAGAAATAAGATTTTATTATAGTTTACCGTGATTTTCGTTTAACGAAATATATTTTCATTAAAAAAAATTGTCTTCAAATCCATCCAAATATCTGCTATATTAAAAAAATGGGTAAAAAGAATATTACATTTAATAATAATAATAATAACACAATTTAGAAACATAAACACAAAGACACGTTGAAGACACGTACTTTATGCTCATTAACAGCACTAATCAGAAACCTAAAGTTAGCTCGGTTTTCTCTACCCTGGGGATTTCGTTCTTGCTTAGAATATACTCTCAACGAGGATATCCGAGACGTGAAATACGATAATGCAAACTACCGCGACGCGATCCGACGTTGAGTCACAGCTACATTACGTGTCTTGTGCCGTCTTCTGAACTGATCCGAGGCTGCTTTATATAAACTGCAGACTGTCGAGTTAACTGAAACGCGTTACTTTCATCACTGCTGGTGTGCGTTTAGCAAATCCGTTTAGCAAATATCGGTAGCAGTAAGATTGCCGCTTCAGACATTTATAGTGCAGTCGATTAAACTATACGCAAAACGTGAAATTAATTAACGCGCGACGATTAAGCGAGTGGGATTATTCCGTGAAATAATGATTCGTAGTGCAAATCATTATGAAAATAATTTAGATAATAATGTAATAGGAGTAAATAAAATAAATTAGTGATAAACGGAAGGAAAATTCAGATAGTTACCATATATTTCTGTATGGATGGAGTTATAACTATCAGTTAGAAACTCGAATTTAAAGATAAACAGAACTAAATAGAACAGCTTTCGGAGAGTAAGTTTAAATCAACGAATTAATTGCTTGGTAGTCCGTGCTATAAGTCACGCTTAAACCGGATAAAGTGGGAACAATTGCGATTCAAGTTACATACCCACGTATATATCGTCCTAAAATAGTCTCCTAATTAAAAATGATCACGTTTATCGGTGTATTATCGTTCTTACAGTAGACACGATTTGATTACATTTGGCGATGAAGCTATGTATCAGTTAAACTAGATATTATAATATATATGTATATACACGTACAAAATACTTTCCGTTAAGACAGCGACGATAATCTTGCATGAACTATTGACTTAGCCCTTTCGAAAGTTAATTCTGCGCGAGTGTGCAAAGCTCCGAGGCAAGAGGCGTGATACCGAAACGCGCGGATATCTCCTTCACGGATAAGCTCCGGACGTCACGAGACGCGTCTCTCTCAGGATTACCGTTCAGTCCTAACGCTACCGCCAGATGAATATTCAATGTAATAAGAGTGACGTCAGAATAACACGGTAATTACGCTACGTTATGCGATAAACGCAATATCCTAGATTAATCCTTCTGACCGACGATAGCTAAATTGCGAGATAACGGACTTTTCGAGGATAGAATCAACTTTCACCTTTATACGCATCGCGGCCACGTACGAGCTACGTGCGAATAATCGAAAACGTGTCTTCGAATATACTTGTGATGCTGTTCGAGTTTTTATTCTATCATCGAAGCAGGATATCATAGGAATTGAAGGCATACTCGCATGAACGATCTAATCTAAACTTTGAAAATGTAGAAAAATGGAATTTGGTGCATATACATAACGGTATGTACTTGAGTAAGCATTTTTCAAAATATTTTTTAGGGGTTGTTTTTATGTAGACGAGCACGCGAGCACTCATCGCGTAATTAAAAAGCACTCGCTCGAGAGAAAAGTATATCGCACAAAAGATTTTCCCGTCCAAAACAGAACTAATTTCTAACGACGATGTAAATCCGCAAAATCTAGTGTATGTAGTTGTCTAGTATGTAATTGCATTGCTAGAGATAGCGGCTATTGGGAAGTTAATTGATAAGGCAATCTCCCACTGGACAGCAATCTTTAGCAAGGTTTAATTTTAAACCCAAGTACAATTTCGATAGAGAATATCAAATTATTTATCACAAAATTAAATTGAGTCTTTAACACTGTGCAACATTTAATAAAAGTGTATAATGTATATCTATCCCTATTATTCAAATATATTATTCAAATATATTAAAAAAAAGAAATTAAGAAAAAAATTAATTTAATCAATTTTATCATTTACATATTACAACAAGTCACAAAATATCTTAAAAAGTGCATTATAATTTAATAAAATTTGATAAAAGTAAAAAAATTAGACACTCTGATTACTTTAATAATTCTAGTGTTAAATTCTACTTACTTTATACTTATTATTAGAATCGAGTAAAAAACAATTTGGTAATAAAACTGCTTTTCATTTTTCTTTTTAAAATTAAGAAACAAAAGGCTAACATTATATTCTCATAAGATGCAGTTGTACAAATTAAATATATTTTTTTAAATAAATGCAATAAAATTTTTAAAATGTACTTGAGGTAAACGTTAGTGAACAAAGAAAATAAACGAAATAAAAAGAGGAATTGGAAACCACTGATTTAAGGCGTTCGCAGGTTGTTATCTGAATAAATGATACTGTGACGTACTTAATCAGGGTAAAGGATTAAGAGCGAGATACCTTTTTGCCGAGTAAGGTCGGACTGCGGAAATTGCAGCGTAGAGCCAACTCATCGATATTACAGGCAAGTGAACCAAGATACGCAGTTACCGTGGCAAGGAAAGACTCGCACCGTTTACGGCTGAGATTGATCCTTCGACAGATCAGATCGACATCGACGTATTGATTCAGCGTCGCCGAAGTTTTCCACGAGATTAAATTTATCGGCCAAATGCGAAATCGTACTTAGGACCGGAACACCCCTCCTAATCCTATACCAATCGAAATTCTCTAATCATACCATTCAGCAGGACGAGATTGAACCTTCCTTTCTGTCGAAAATTCGAAACTCGAGATATAGAAATGTGAAAAGTGTATAAAATACACAGGGAAAGCATTTCTCATGTGTAAGCGCAAAATTCGAAGTTTTTCCAATTGAACGTATGCACTGAGAGAAAAATACATTTTGGTCTCAACTACAATTTTATAATATTTCTAACAATAATTATGGTTAACATAATGATGCATATAGTTAAGTTAATCATGTTTATTGTTAGAAATATTATAAAATTATGATTGACCAAAAAGTAACTATATTTTTCTGTCATTGTCAGTATGGAATTGGAGAAGAATGTGTGATACGATGTTTATTAAATAAAAATTGAATGCCACTGCAACAGGCAGTAATTTCGAATTAACTTGTTATTATCCAAACTGTCGGGGATTTGAGATTTGGCGAATGGTCTTCACGACTTCCACCGCCGTCGGCGAAACATCCGTCAAATGTCAAACGGCGCGGAACACCGGCGGAATCGACGAGATTGCAGGCGGAGTTTACGACCGTCTCTGGGAAATGTTACCCGAAGGGTATTCCGGTTATACGAGAGAATTTAGTCCGTGCGGCGAAACAATATGGCAATGTTTTAATAAAGTTTATTACTTAGATTACTAGTTTAGACGCATTTCACGAGAGGCGTCGGCGGAATAAAGGGATACATGCGATAAAAGATATCAGAGCGGAGTTTCACAAGGTTGTAGAGGACAAGTTAAACGGAGTGGAAAGCGTAGAAAAATATAAAATTGCATAGGTTATAAGAATAGTGGCTCGAATCTTCCATTATAGTCTCGTCTCGTCTCGTCTCGTTACATTAATCATCGCGTCCTCATTGATCTGAAATTGACTTTGTCTCCGTCGTTTCGCGGCGAGCCGTAAGAATCGGGATCGATCAGAGCAAACGTGACGAATTCGGCGATGATCAAGGGCGGGCGATTGTTTAATGGACACGAAATCACTTGCTGGATGGTAATTATTAATTACCATTCATTCTGCCGTCACAGATTATCTCGATTGATCTCGCGATGTGCCCCCGCGGAAGGTGCTGCTGCGTCGCGCGCGTAACGATCTGCGGAAATCGCAGAAATGGATCTCGACTAAGGGGAGACGGAGGAGAGGGACTCGATATTTAAAATCGGTGCTCGATTTTAGCTCGCAATTTACGCGTGAATAGTCTATTAGCGGAAACGCCATTAATGTGGTACGACGGAAATTGAGTTCTGGACGCGCATATTCGCGCACGATCGCGTGCGTGCGTGCGTGCATATTTATGTGCATATTACGTTCCTATTGCGTGTACGTACAACGGAGGTGGTGGGTTTTGCGTGAATTGAGTCTCTCTCTCTCTGGCACATACACACGCATACAACAACCATATGCTCACACACGTCGAAGGGGGCGACAATCGAGACGCAAATGACGGCTCCTCTAATAATGTAATGCACTTTAGGTCCGTTCTTAAGCTTTATAAAATTTTCCCGTCTACGTAAGTCGACTTTTTTTTCGTAAAAGGGAACTCTTATTATGTCGATTGTCAATGCTGCACTTTCTATTCGAGAGGAGAGAGCTGCGATGTCCGTTTTTTCCCCGCATTATCCCCCCCTCCCAGTCTACCCGGAAATCGTGAGTGGATTTTTACGAACCGAGTCTCGGTTTAGAGATTAGCCATTGTGTACCTTTGTGTAAATCAACGACAGTGCGAATGCGTCTATCTCAAGTCTTACACACTGGCGATTTCGCGCAAATGCATTTTCAAATGCATATTGTTAATTTACCGCCACTTCTTTCGATTAAAGAATTTCTTTGACAATATAATATTTCTTAAAAAAATGTTATATGTCAACACTTTAACAATTATTAATAATATTGGAAATTAAACTAATGTGAATCTCACAATTAAATTAATTAGAGAAAATCCTATTTTCGGTCGAATTGGTAGTTTAATAATTCTGAATTTTTGTCAATTATTTCTTATTAGTTTTAAAACACATCTTATCTCATCGAAACTCAAAAATTTTATTGAATGCAGTTTTGTTACTTATATCCACGAATCTATGATTTGTCTTGAGAATATTTTGCAATTATAGGATCACTAATATTTTTGTAAAACAAATAATGACAATCAAGAAATCATTTTTTTCATATAGAAAATCTCGTTTTTTCTTTCGAAATTGCGCGATCGGTTTGTCATCGCCAATGGGCAAGATCGCTTTTACAAACTGATATAGATCCGCTACACACATAGAATATATGTATAATATATTAATATTATTTATAACACGTTATATATATAATTATGTACGTTTCGAAATATCATATTAACGAATAGAACTCTTCTCTTCTTCCTCTTCGTTTAAAATTGACTTAATCGTGGTAGTTGCGATTGAAGCACATAGACAGTAAAATCGCGAAGCGAGAGGAGCCTTCTGCCTCTCACGTCATGGAAGGAGCCGATGATATGTACCTAGCCTAATATAAATATATATATATATATATGTATATGAGTGCGTAATTTTTTTATTTGTCTCGACAGCGCGGAAGCGTTCTCCGATCTACTCTGTGATTCAATTAATTTCGACAAGTCGCCATCACGATGCGATTTCGCGCGTCAGTGCTGCGTATAATAAATAACGTGCGAAGATATTGTTTATTGTGTTAATTCGACTAGATTGTCTGCAAGATCTCCGACGAGGTCACACGAGGTAACATGACTTTTGCGTTATTCCGACTCTCGTTTTACAAAGCGATCATAATTTGCATCACAACCACGGACTGCTATATATACTGGAAGTAGTATAGAAGTCTATGATTACAACATGATTTATGCAGGGGCGGGAAAACCGCGCGCGAAATCGATCGAGTCGGCGGATGCGACGTTTCGACGATATTTCGAGGAGGAACCGCGACGAGAAGCGCGAGAAGAGAAGAATACCGAGAGAACCCGACCGCGCGTACCGAAAAGCGCATCGTTCTAATAAAAACATACAATTGGTCGAAGGCTATCACTAGTAGACGCTAAGTCTATCACCTCATTAGAGTGGGTGCACGATTCGAGCGATAGATGTATCTTCCCTAACGATTATCACGACCAAGTTCTCAGACGCGACATACGGAAATGCGAATTATCCATCTTGTGCGAGACCTTATCTACCTACCCCGCCGCAGGAAAGTAAGGAAAGGATGCGGTTCTCGCGTGTGCTGTCTCACGAAACGATCTCCGTTTCGCGACGCGATTTTCTTTTTTTACGTTGGAGCGACGTGTCAGTAACACATTGTGGTCCGCTTATCGTTGTTCTTCGTTAATTAATCCGAAAGAAAGGCGGGGCCCCTCCCTCCAGCGCAAGATAAATTAGACTATAAAGCCGATAGATTCCGGTATCAATCCCTTTCGGTACTGCCAATTTATTTATGGTGCTACGCTAGTACCATCGATTGAAATTGATATCATCCATTAGTATAGGTGCGAGCCCAATTGATTGGTTCCATTGATTAATCTTAATACATAGTTAATTTTGGTACGATTAATTAATTTTAATACCACCATTCGCGATTGGCGAATTTATCATGTTTGGTCGCCAATTAAGGTCAAGACCATTCGTTAATCGTAATGAATGACTTTTGCTGACGCTCTTAAATGGCATGATTTTCACACCACCGCTCAACTACTCTTTCGTTAACCTAAATTTTTTTTCTCTCTTTGTCTCTCATTAACCGCATTTATAAACTATCCACCGAATAACTACACAACGGACAGTATATATTGCAATGATAGGCATATAACAGTTTAAGAATTTCTAAACCGTTGCACGTTTACGTCGCGCTCTTGACAAGTCCCCAAAGTACTCGATTCTTTTTATTCAGGATTTGAAACTGCTAATAATTAAAAATATGCTCTAATAATTTACGGATATGAGACGCTACTTTACAGAAGATCGGGGACGCGAAGGAATGTTTTTGGCGACATCGTACTCATAAACACAGAATGGAGTTTAAATGTCTTCCGGCTTTATAATTTTAACGAGCATATTTTGCCAATTCGTAAAACAACGTTCTGATAAATTGTGATTGCGATCTTCCTATGCAAACTTGCCAAAGAGATTTCGTTCTATTAAATCTATCGATCTCTTAGTTACAAGGGATCTCCGTAAGACGTACAATCTGTAATGCTATTATTTTCAAGACGTTCATTATAATTCTATGTAGATTGCTAAAGTTCCTGCGCCGTTCTTTATAAAACCCGTAAAATACACAGGTATATCCTCCGTATATTCGTTCATCCAAGCATTACAGTAGAATATCCACCTCAATTAACGGATCTAATTCGAATCGATATCACAAGCACTCCGTAGTTTATCGCGATGTAAAATTTTTAACAACGACACTCGCCCACCTTGTTGATTACAGACTTCTGGTTTTTTTTTCTTTACCCGTTTTAATAACCGTAGGCGAATGACACTGAAGGTTGAATTGGAATTTTAATTAAAAGCTCCTTCGCCCGCATTCTCTTTCCCCTCCCGATCCACGCGCAGCGACTGATTTTAATAATGATTTTAATAATATTCCTGACCGACAGGAAACAATTGTTTATACGATTGCATTTTATAACTTTACTCGCGCTGCGAGTCTCTTATTTTATATCCAACATTCAATATATTATCGGTGTTCACGACTATAATTTAATTCGATATTATTTCCATAGTGATTATTCATCAAGTTGATTCATCTTATGAGATAATATACAAATATACAGAGTGTCCTAACAATTGCACAGAGAATATTGTATCTCGGAGATGCTAATCGGATTAATACTTATTTGAACAAATCCGCATCAGCTTCGCGTGCAAGTCATAAATTATTACGCTGTGGAGAATAATTAGCTGTAATATTAATTCTATTACGTTCAAATGCGGTATTAAATTGTAAGCTTTAAAACACATTTTAACAAAATTATTTGCAAAATAATTCTATCTAAAAGAGATTACTTTATCGGACAATTACAATTATTTCAATGTAATAATTTACAATTCGCAACGAGAACCGAATCGCGTACACGTTTTGATTTCAGAATTTTTTTTTTCCTACCATCGGCTGCTAAATTGCTTACATTTCTGTCTTATCTCGAGACTCTTTATAATTCTTGCTACTTATTAATGTCTAATAGGTACAGCTTCTTCGCGTAGAATTCGACAACTAATTTTCATCCGAATCATCACCCAATTACATTCATCCGTGTTGCATACAATCGATTGATTGATTAGAAGAATNGTTTGCGAAAAATCTGGAAAGATAAGTGCAACGCATTTCTTTTCTAGTCACCAGGAATCCACGCGGATCACAATGTGTTCCAAGCGCGAATAAGTCGCTTTGCACGTGGGAATTCATGCCGCGCGCCGATGTTACACGGCAGAAAAAGTGCTCGGAGTTAACTGTGCTGTGCGAAAATTATCGTTGGCCTTCTGCAAGTTGACTCGTCTCTTATTACGCTCGGCTATCTGATCGATTCTCTTTAAAGCTCGCGGCACACGTACGTGCCGTCGGCTCCCTCGCAAGCTCCGATACGAGCTCGCAAGTTGCAGCGTATGTGTTTTGGAGTGGCCTGGGGAATATGGCTGATTAATTTAAATTAAACACGAAGATCTATATCGTTTCAGAATAAATTTCGATCTACTCGTATTTACCGATACTTCTCTAATTTGTTACCAAAATTAGTTTCTCTTTCTCTCTCCTTCTCAAAAAAGAAATGGAGTATTGAATAAACTTTATCTCTCTTGAGAAAAAAATGGATTTTTAAACATATATCCGTCTATCTTTTGAATAAATACTTATATTCGTCACTATTAAATATTTAGAGAGTACAAGATAAATATAAGTCACGTCATCTGTGAATTAGAGATATTAGATCGAAAGATTTTTAAGCCTTTCCTAGAAGCCTGCTCACAAGATTAGTCATTGTAGTGAAAATAAAGACTCCGATGCCGCGAATTACCGCGCGAACCGCGAGAAATATTGCGAAACTATCGGAAACGGATAACCGAGCAATTACAGTGCAATCTGTAACGCATGTAATGTATCAGCGTGCAGTGAAGCATTCACAGCAGCTACACTAAAAGGATAAATCAAGAACGAGATGTACCGTAGGTGTACCGCGGGCTTTAATGATTATTCGTCTCATTTGGAATCGATCATGTGTAAATATACAGAGTATGTGCGTCGTTAATTCTGTGCATTACGGTAAGGCATCGCAAGATGCATTCGCAGAAATTCTTTTAGACCATCATAAGAATCACACAATAAAAAAACAATAAATCATTTGATAAAAGATAGATAATATTTCATCTTAAAAAATAGTTCTTTTTTATCTCGATAAGAGGAGGTCGTTCGCAAATTAATGTTCAAATGCACTATAAAATATCAAGAATTTTCATATTCGGCTCAAAATAACGTACAGTGATGACTTACCGACTCGATGCAAGGCACAGGATTCACACATTCGGCAAACGACCAATTCGTCCATTTTCGCACGTGCCGCAAGCTTCTCAACTTATCTGCCATGCCAAGACCGTCACGTACGATGTTGCGTATCCGATGCACGTCTGACGCTTGTTCATAAATCTTAAAATACATGCGCGCGAAGCAACGTTGACCTCGGTGCACATTGTGTTCCTTGCGAGCACATGTATCTCGGCACGTGCTACGTAGATACGAAAAAAAGAAGAAGAAAGGACACTGAAGCCTTCGTAAAGGAAGGAACACGTCGACGAGCACGCTGTCGAATGGATTAAAACGATATAATATATACAGTCACGAGGTCGATTCCCTTCATATCGATTAGGGTGGAGGTAATTATTTTTTCTCTTTTTCTGCACCGTGTAATTGCAACGTAATAAAAAAAAAAAAGCTCGCGATATCCCGCGTAATAACTCGAAATATCGACCGACTAGGTTTTAATAAAAGCAAATTAATATATCAAAGTAATTAAAAGAGTCGATTTGTTTGGCCAATTCGATTAACTTCGGCTGCAGATTAATTTACTTTCTGCCTTTCTCTTATTTCTGTTCCAAAGACGAAAAGTAAAGTAGAAGATTAAAGCTAACCGACATTCCATTTAGACGTTCTTCTTTTTATAACGCCAATTCGATCTGATGATCATCTCTCAAAATGAATTCTTCGCGGCATTCAAGATACATATTGAAGTTTCATATACATATATCCAAGAAAAATAATAGCGGCGAGAAAAAATAACAAGGAAAAAAGACGCGATGCAGAGAATCTGTGGAATTCGCACGGAAATTTCGACTATCCGAAAATTGATATTCACTTTTATCGCCTCCCAAGCGTGCGTGGCCTCTCTCACACTCTCTCTCTCTCTGCACCGTTTCTCTAATCCACGCGCGCGCGACGGACGTCCGGTGGATCCTCTCTCTGGCGAACACGATAATACGTACGACCCGTACTGCAGGTGCTACTCTCCGCATCCGCTGCACGCTGTAATAGCATCGTGCGCGAGGTACGATATCGATTTCTCAGGGCGAGGGATGACGCGCGTGCTGGTCGACGATGCAATGGAGCCTTCCCGCGGTGTGTGCCGGTATAAAATTAACGTTGTGTCACCCCTAAGCGATATTATTCCCCCCATCTAATCATTACCTAGTAATTCGCAATTTTCGTTGTGTTACCACCACGCGCGGGCGCGTAACACCGTCGTCATATCGCGGACGGCGGCCGGCATCGCTCCCCTCGCGACACGCCGATCTTGGATACCTGGGGATCCGCATCGATCGATCGACACAGGTCTCGAGGAAAAAAAAGGGAGGACGCGCCACCGCGATCATGTCCGCGGCACGCGTCCTCTCGCGTCTTACGCAAGTCTCTCGCAATCGTTGATTCGCACGAGGCTCGCGAACATCGCTTCCACCTCTGCGAAATTCCGTCCAACTCGGGCGTGAAATTCCGCTCCGTTTATGGTCAAGATCACAATTATCGAGTCGATCGCCGCTGATTTCGATCGGTCCTTCAATCCCGATTATAATCCTCTGATGCACTATACGTTTCTTATCTTATTTAGAATTTCTGTATGATTAGGATTACAAGTAAATCTTGTAACTCCCGCGATGTAATCTAATCAAGCGGGTCCTGCAGAATGAGTAATGAAATGGAGATTAAAGTGATAAACAAGTAGCTTACACGAGATTGAAATCACAGTCGGCTTTGAGCTGTTCTAACGTATTTACAGGGAAATAGAAAGAGCGGTCTTTATGCGAAGATCCGAGCTTTTGAACAAAAAATCCGCGAGATTCTTTCAAATCAGATTCTTTCAAATCTAACCGCGGGTGGTTTCAAAATTATGTACGTTTGAAACCTATTTACATTTCAGACTTATTTGCAATTTATGCATGTAAGATTAATTTTATTACAACAAAGCAAAAGTGTTCGCAAAAAAAAAGAACAATGCAAAACTTCGGAATTATTGATAAAATTCAGAAAATTAGAAATTAGAAATTACTAACGGATCAACCTTCGAAGTCATACCTGACAAGTAAAACCGTACTTGGAGCTACGTTCCAAATCTCTATGACCCCTAAAGCGCATCAGAGGATCCACGAGGTTTTCGGACTCCGTTTACATCATCAGACGGGACCGCGATCCGGAAAGAGACAGCGAATCATTTGTACGGAAACAGTTAAGCCAAATCGCGTGGCTTTGAGAGCCATCGTGGTTCTCGTCGACCGACGTTATCACCTGTCCCCCCGAGAACGGAAGGCTCATTCGCCACGTTAATTCCGTCACCGCACTCCGAGGGCACTCTATCCGAATCCGAACGACGAATCTGGGTGAGGTGGAATCCGCTGTGTGGTCGCCGACGTGTTCGCGAAACGGATAAAGACCTCCAACCAAGGTAATTAGATCCCTTCCCGTCGTCGACGATGATCGTCACACTCTCCGTTTTCCATGTCTGCGAAGACTATCCTCGATTATGCACCACCGGTTGTCGCTGTCCCGCAGTCAACCGTGCGACAAATCTGGACGTGCGGCAGCTGCGATCATCTCTCGAGAAGACTTTTGTCTCTTTCTCTCCCTCTCTCTCTCGGATCTCGATTTGCATCGCCATTTCTCACCGTTTATCTACCGTTCTCGATCGTCCTCCGTTATTCACGGCTCGTGCCATCTCCTCGTCGGGCACGAGCGACGGCCTCGTTATCGAACCGTCACGTAATAATAGCATACGTCATAGTTAATAGGAAATTGTCGTTGATACGCGTCGCGTGCGAATGATGCGCGGTGTGATTTGCGAGTGTCCGTTTCGGTGGTGGGAGCCTTGTTTATTGTTGCCGGCGTTTAATGTCGACGTTTCCGTCGAGTTCTCTGAGGGAGTCGGTGTGAGTCGTGGTTGTCCTTTACGATGCGTCGACGGCTCGTCCGGAGGTGCGGCGACGTCGGGATTAAGGGGCGAGCATCTTCGACAGCTCCTCGTCCTGGAGGCAGCCCTTCAGAAACTCGTCCTGCGTCAGCTGCCCGTCGTTATTCTCGTCCATCTTCGCGAATATGTTCTTCGCCCTCTCCTCCGCGCTGTCCGCCGGCCTATTGCTCGAACACGCGCCGAGCATGTCGTATATCGCCTGGGAACAGAAGGACAACACTTTGTTTCTCCGCGTGGCATTCACGTAGAATCAATGCGTCACACCCGCCTCCGGCGCGTCTCCGCCTAGCGTATCTGGAACACCAGTCTATATTTTGGCGCGCGAAGAGTAGTTTTGCATTAACGTCTTGGAATACAGAGGACGATTGATGTCTCCCAATGATTTCAAAAAGGAAATGTTCTCTCTTCTGCTTTCAATTTCGCAAAATGATATCAATCATCCTCGATTCCAAGGCACTGACACATTTCCAATTGCCATTCGTAAAAGATCTCAGAATTTAATGCAATAAAGTAGATTTATATGGCGCCTTTCTATATCTATAATGAATTACAGATATTAGTGCAATTTTGATTTATAGAAAATTGACAAGTTCGGGTAATGAGATTAATCACAGTTTTAGTTTACGACTTACCTTCTCACATGATACATCAGATAAGTTTTGTGTGTGTATTTTCATTAAATAGGGACTCTGTATATCCTTCAAAACTTAGTGCGATGAAAAGATTAATATATAAATAATATTTCAATTAATATAATATGATATATTTTCAGCACACAAAGAGAAATATAGAAATATTTAAATATTTATTATTTATAAAAAATCGACACGCTTATGCATTGTTGGTTTTTTTGTCAAAAATATTATTTTTCCTAAGAAAGTGCAATAGAGAAAAGAAATGAAGATAGATTGAGCAGACACATGCAGGCTTGTATATTATATATTATAAACGCAGTAAAGTCGTAAATCACGGAAACCACGAACAACCCTCGTGTCACTTTTTTTCAAACGAGATCTCGTCCTAAATCCATCAAGAAGGTTACGCGATTCAGGCATACAAAAACGACACCTGATTAATGAACATTCAATGGACCGGTGAATGTAACTTCTTTCGTTCTACGTACACTACAAAAATACGTCTTGAATATACAATCATTTATTACTTTAGTAATTCTTTTCCTTAATAAAAAAAACATCTATAATTAGTACTACTTATATAATATCACTTTTCAATAATAAAAGTTTACAATGTAACAAAATTATTAGCATAAAAAAAATAATTTTATATAACTTAATTTATTCATCTTGTATTATTGATTTTACATATAAAAAATCTTTTAAAGTTTTGTGTTCTAAATCTGATTTGTCTCATTCAAAAACTGCGAAATAAATTTATATGAATTTTATTAAAATTTCATTCAGTAAAGCTGGTTTTTCCGGCGTAAAAAAATTAAAAATTCTGTATACTTGTCATAGCCATTTTATAATTTAATTATTACAAAGTGCATAATGCATTTCCAGTTGACTGAAAAAATTGATAAGTTTAAAATTAAATCACGCGCGGCACATGTACCTATTTTTCTTATGCACGTTGCGTTTACGGTTGAGTAAAACTCGACTAAGTGATAAATCGTGTTGCCCCAAAAATATAATTTATCGCACCGATACTTTTTTTGAGAGTCACTAAAGCGCACCAGCGATTCTTTATTTAGAATCTCTTTCTCGAACTTTTTTCGATTAGTCCACTGTAAACCGCCCGGACAGAGATAAATGCGCGAAATTTATTATTTTCTCACTCAGCAGTGTGAGATAAAGCAGATTAATTTTATCGCAAACGCATTGGTAGACTTACCGATTAAATTTACACAATTTGAAATTAATCCTCTTTCAGTTTTCCTTATACAACATATATTTATCCAAAAGTTATAAATCAATTTTTAAACTGCAAGATTTATCTTGCAAAAAGTTTAATACGAAATTCGAACGTTGTAATGTAAATTTATTATTTTAAAATGTAACATGACAATTTTACTATATAAACTGTAATATTAAATAAACATTTATAATAATTGTTATAAGCTGCTATGTATTGCCTTCAAATAAGAAAATTATTATTTTCCCGTGCTTAGTTATAAAGTATTGCCTTGCAAAAGTATTTTTATCTATTTCATTTTCATTTCTGTAGATGATATAAAATATAAATGGATTCGTAAAAATAATCTGTAAATCTCTTTTTACATATACGATGCTTCATAATTTGATCGATTTGACGAAACGGCAGCGTTTTTGAAACAATTAATGCACTTGCTCGTGAAGATATCCGCTACAGTTAGGATACTCGGAGTTTCAACAATGGTATGTAGGGTCAATTGAGTTACAGGAACGCGCGTTTCGCAAATGTAGATGTTCACGGGTTAAGTGTTAAACATGGATGCACAGAGTTTCACCAAACATTCCATCGTTAATTTTCATTGAGCGCGGAAAGCCCCGGTTACAGGAATTCCCGTGGAAGTGGCGCTGCAAAAGTTTCGAAGTTCTAACAGCGTAGAGATGAGTATCCTAACGGACACGACTAGGCTCAATGAGCTTTTTACCGAAAGCGATAACGTATCTCAAAGTAAGGAATGAAGATCTTTTCATTTTCTCCCAGCGAAACTTTTTGCCGATAATTAAAGCGCTTTAGCTTTCTTCAAGACAATTCTCTCCATTAAAAAATTAGAATTAGAAAAATTATCATTTTTACGATGATAAGCGACTGGTATCAGCTTTCATTAAGAGTAAAAAAATTTTATGTGAATATGTATACAATTTTGTAAAAAAAATTTTAACATTTGAAGTATTTTACTTTTATAATCTTTAAAGAATTAATATGACATGAATATATATTAAATAAAAATATTAAAATATTAAAACTTCATATTAATATTTATACAATATTATTAATTAAAATACTTTATTAGAAAATAATTATAAAGTAATTAAATTGATATAAAATGTAAATCAATAATTATTCCAATAATCATAACAGACGTCTTATTTTTATATATTGAAAAAGGATATTGAATGCATTACTAATTACTTTTCTATTATGTAACGTTTGCTAAATATTCTATTCCATATTTCATTGCACATTAATTATATTTATATTATCGCAAAATA
Source organism: Tetramorium alpestre (assembly GCA_021460005.1). Classification (NCBI taxonomy): domain Eukaryota; kingdom Metazoa; phylum Arthropoda; class Insecta; order Hymenoptera; family Formicidae; genus Tetramorium; species Tetramorium alpestre. The sequence goes on along the minus strand of JAJVSH010000027.1, from coordinate 730,763 downwards.
AAAAAGATTTTGACACATAAACATTTGCTCTGTGAGAATAGAGTTGGAAAAAAAACAAAATAATGAAAAGCGTTAAAATGTTTATGATATAATAATACCTCTACGAAGTACACATTGTCGCATTTTTAGGATTTTCAGGATTTTCCGCGCTCTGTTAGCATACAAGCGAGTTTTCCTATTTACTCGGATTTATAACCGAATATAATGTGATAATTACCTTCTCTACTGCGATTTTATCTTCGTGCTCTAATTTTCGGGTTTTATTCGGCATAATAATTTCAGGTTCTCCGCAGCAAATTTAAAGTATTATTAGATTATCCAACTTTAGAACAGAGACTTAGATTTTTGATAACAGCAACACCTTTTATTTCTCGCGTTATGCTTAAACTTCCACCGCAAAAAATTAGCATATTCCTCTCATGTAAACACATAATCATGTGAGACAAAATTGTAATTTTCACAATATTAAAAGAGAATATTTTACGTACGGTTGTAGGCATGTGTGCTACGTGTTTTACATTCTTTCTTGAATTTCTCGAATTTCTTTTACAGTGCCTACAATTATTATCGCAAAATTATATTCTAAAATTATACCTTAATGCAAAACGACTGAATGTTAAAATCCTTTGTGTCCAGGTAGCCATTTAAATATTGAAAGGTGCTTTCATCTACGCGTGTGGAGAATGTGATCTCGCAATTTTGCGGAAATTTATTATGCAAGAGGTTGCCTTACAAAGTTTCCATTCGTCTCGTCTACCGACCCACTGCTGCTGCATCACCAGAGCGGGACACAGAAACTTTAATTACTTATTTAAAAATGAGACGCGACAGCTGTATTTAACGAAGCCTCGCTTCTGGCGTTTCCGAGAAATGCACGCTCGTCGAGTGAAATAGCCGCGCGGCTACGTTGACATCCGTTCTCTCGCGAAGGGGCTCATGAAATATTAGAGCGTTAGTATTCGTTGCACACGCCACTTAATGCTACCGTAAAAAAAGGGGGAAAAAACACAGCACCGAGGTGCACTGAACGGATGAACGGACGAGAAAACAATGTTGATTTATTACCATGCAATCGCGCGTTAATTATGCAAACTAGCGTCGAGTTATTCGACCGAATGAAAATAATTATTTGTATGAACTCGTTACGAACGAACTTGAATGTCAAATAAGTGGAGAAAAATGAAATTCGACATGTACGAAACGACTTCAATTCGCGCTGTTCTTGCCACGTGAATCGTTAAGTCTTTCTTAATCATCGCGAAAGAAATATAGAGACGTTATATACAATTAAACGTGAAATTACGAACTTGCGGAAAGACGAGAGTCGTACATATTTTAATATAAATATATTGCGCTGAGTCAATATCGGCGTCAATTTCATCTCTCATTAATTAACTATGCCGATAGTACTGACGTCAAGTGATAAAAAATTCTGTATTCCGTCGAAAGAGTTGCGGTCGAGTGCAACTAAGTAGAGATAAATCGAAGCGCATGCATTATTTATGAGTTACGGTACCTGGACGATCTTCGTCATTTCCTGCATATCGATAACGCCGTTGCCATCAACGTCGTACATACGGAACGCCCATTTCAGTTTTTCTTCCGGCGTGCCGCTGGACGTTACGTCGATCGCCAGTAGGAATTCCTGCAACAAAAGACGATGGTATCCCGCGTTAGTAACGCCGTCGTAGCTGCGCGATATCAAAACTTTTATTCCCTCTGCTACAAAGGAACCACCCTTTTGTACGAAACGAAAATCTATTTTCCAAAGTGTATCGTATAATACGCGTCGAAGGCAGAAATGCTTCAAAATGCCATAATTCAAGCATCTTTGCCCAGAATCCTGGAAAATATCTCTCCGCTTGAAATACAATGATTCGAGCAGAAATCGGGCAAGTTCGTCTTAACGTCGAAATATCTAAACCGAACTAACCGATTGAAACGTTAAAATCTAAATATTAATTAAACAGAATGTCTGAAATTAAAAAGCAATTTCTTGAGCCTTTGAATATTTTCAAATTTATAGGAATTAAAATTAAAAAAATCATTTCTCTTTGGATATATATTTAAAATAAATTCATTATTTAGCTTTCTTAATTCTTCTGTCCTACCCATGCAATTATGCAAAAATACTAAGAGTTCCAAAATTACTAAAAAGAGATAAAAAAAACTTTCATAAAATAAGTATTTGCATAAAATTTTGATTCTTTTTCGAAAAATTAATTTTGTTATATTTTCGAGGAACAAAAAATAAAACCTGATATAAGCACGAAGAAAATGTCGATATTTAAATATTACAAAAAAATAGTAAAAAATTCTTTATCTTCTAATAAAGCTCTTTACAAATGCTCTGATATTTTTAGAAAAAAAATTCTAAATGATGGACATTCCGTTAAATGATTATGTAACAAAACTGTGTACAATATTTTAATATTAACACTTTGATGGTTTTTATAAGTTATTATGAAAGAGCTATCTATAAATTTCAAATGGTAAAACACAATTGTCTTGCGCATCTCATAAATAACGCTCTTAATATTCCAGAGACGTATTAACGAACATCACATGCGTCACAGACGTATACGTATCGTCTCGAAATTATGGCTCCTTTTACGAGCGTCACGTCTCCGTTGCGTGTTACCGGGTTGAAATCGCGTAAGCGTAAAAGCTCACAATCGTGATACGGCGTCACAATGGCGGTCGCGATCGTGTCGGGCGAATTTGTCGGGTCGAATCCACGCGGGTATCCTCGCCCCAGGCCGATACCTTTCGAGTACCGCCGAGTCGTTAGAGAGCAGTACGTTCCGGCAGAACTGGGTCACCTGCCGCCCGAGGTAGACAAACGAGACGAGGGCTTTATGGAACGGAGAGAGGGTGGACGCGGAGGGCGAGCCCGGTTCTTTGCTCTTCCTGACCTCTGAAGTGACACTTTTCGTATTGACTTCGGAGAAAAAGAGAAAGAGAGAGAGAGAGGCGAAGAAAAAGAGCGGAGACCATTTCCCCTCTGAGATTAGCCTCAGGCTCACACTTATTTTAGATGCAGCTTACCCGCGAAGCTTGCGGAAGAATCCGTGGAAAAGCTCCGACATTACCGGAGAAATGACGGCTGATACGGGGGAGAGAAAACATCTTTGCAATGCCATTAACTAGCCTTACAAACGACACCAAGCTCGTGAGAATGAATGCGAGGCGAATGTTTGAGATTGAAGCGAAGTGGTTTTTCTAAGGGTTGAAGAGCTTTCCGAGTAGCACTCGCGATCGGTATTCCTCGAGCGGACATTCGAGACAGTTACTTGAAATGCATAGAGCAATTATGCAATCAGATGCCCCGATAAAATTGCGGATTTAATAAAAAAATATATCGAGAAATTGCATATGTATATATTAAAATGCTTCTAGAGCTTCGGGCTTAAATCTTGTCATTAATTTCGAAAGATATTGAAGCTATCTGACAGTTAGTAATATCTCCTACGTGATATTCTATAAATTCATTCAAGCATGAACAATATTTGTAAATGTTTTTATCATTGTATAATTGTAAAATAAAATTGTTTTATTGTTTACAAAATTATTTTCACTTGTAGCATTTAATATGAAAATAACAAAGATTATTCTCATTTATAATCCTCAATATGTTGCTAGAAATAGAATAAATCTACAAATATTATGATATTTAAATATCGCGTCGTCAAATATAATTATAACTTCATAAATTATTTATATTTAATTATTTTTTTCACAAATTATTTCCTGTAAGATAATTTATCTGAATGACTTAATATTCAGACTTTTTAAAAATTGATTTCAGATAACAGTAGTTTTCGCATTTATTATTCAGAGTCACGTATACGACTTCAAGCAATTTGAAAAGTGGATATGGAAAAAGACACTGTGCTTTGGCAGGGAATCCTTACGTCCTTACGTTTATGTAAAAGAAGTCAAGGCAAAGGAAATCGAAAGAACATAGGTCGCGCAATTTTCGTCAACTATTAATTTGATTTGCACATTGCACGCTACTTTATTTTGTATATCAATTTTACATCGTCTGAAGCTCGTAACAAATTCATGCAACATCCTTTGATATTTAAATTTTATTCATATTTATTTAAAAAATAAATAATGAGCAATTGCAAAATGTTTAATATACATAGAAACTTTCTCATACGCTAATTTTCATTAAATCACGCATTAAAATATTGAATAATATAAAATCATTCCTATTATCACAACCGATTTTTTATTAAATATATGCAATAAAAATATATTCATATAAACAGAATTCATATATAAATAGTTTCTTGTAAAATAAACTTTAAAAGACGAATAACGAAATCTTGTATCTCGTGTTATTTTCAGTAAAATCTTTTGTAAGATTTATAATATATTTTAAGCAGAGTTATTAAACGTTTAATATTAAAAATAAGAGTAGCAGAGTTAAAGGACTTTCGCTTTGTGTCTTTACTTATTTATCCACTCTTCGGAACGTAATTTCCTTGAAGTACAGAAAATCGAACATACATTTCTTGTTTGTAACTTGAAGCAATCTGAAGCACAAACGCATTCTACGATTCTTAATTGAAGTAAAATGTTTCCTTGGTTGTGAGTATCTCACTGTCTTGAGAATATAAGGGTTTAATCTCGAAATTATTGACAAAACCGATATTATTGACAAAGAGCAGCGACAAAATGTGTTTTAAGAGAACTACAGATTTATTCTCTATTTTAACTTTCTGCATCAGTTTTTAAAGCTTTATTCGCGTTTTCGCAAATTGCCCACGCTTTGCGTGCTCTCGGAATTATAATATGAAATGCAAGCAATAAATTTAAATGCATATGTATATATTTTTATATGACTACATACAATCCAATTGTATGCATATATATTAAGTTGTATACACTGCGAGATCTATGATATTAATATAACTTATTGAATGCGAGTAATTTATATCTTTCAATGTACAATTTTTGGATGCGCATTGTAGATATATAAAAAATGTATAATATAAGGATTATATAAAAAACAATTTTAAAGACATTAAAGACATAACTTGCCTACACAGCTGTCATTTAGTTTCCACGCTTAACGTATATAAGTTCTCAAAGTATATAAGTAATGTATCCCGATCCATATACTAATGTTTTTACAATCATGTTTTACAAACTTTATGCTTTCAACACTTAGCTATTAAAAGTTTAAGGCAACATTTCATCGTGCGAAGTGAAAACAACGAGCGAAACAAGAAAAGGGAATGTAGCACCGAAGTAGCACGAGAGGGACATACGCTTCAAAACTAAGCAACTTCGAACATTGAGAAATGCTCCTTCGGACACGAACGTTTCGAAGTGGATTTTCAAAATGGATCTGGCCCAATGGACTTTAATGGAAATGCAACCTAAAGGTTCGCGATCGAGCGCTCTTTAAGAAAAATGAAAAGGTCAAGCCTGTTCGTGATTCAAGGACGGACATGAAAGTACAGAAAAGCTTTCTGTAAAACATACACTTTTTTCTTGCACACAGGTTACGTGACGTATGACCTTTTACTTTTTACCGCAATGTAAGTGAACATCCTGAACATTTAATCGTATTCTGTATTAATCGTATGCAAAACTTGAAGCTCTCTGAGGAAATCTTAAAAACGTTTTTAATGATTTTAGTTTTACGAATAAATCATAATCGTGTCATTGAGAAAAGTTAAAATCATTTAACGTTATCACAAATGTGTAATGCAAAATTAAAACTCGTAAATGTTCGTTTTAGATTATTTTATCAACAGCAATATTTTGTAATTACTTATCATATTGCCATCATACGAGAATAAATAAGATTATTAAAAAGTTGTTCAACTTTCTTTCTGAGGAAGTAATGCATCATGTGCTATCTGATATAAAACGACATAAAATATAACTCTATAATTAAAATAAACGTGCATTCGTGTTCTATCAGTATCATTCATGTAGAATGTGCAATTATTGGTAATGTAAGTGAACCATTAATAAAGTAGAGTTAAGTAGGTATCTGTAATGTTCTTTAGTTTGTTTCCATGACTATCCCATTTTGGTTATTACAATTTTCCAGCTTGTACAATTATGAAGCTGCAGGCAAATAAGTTGATATTAAGAGAAGTTATGAAACTAATGAATTGTTGGAACATTATAATTTATTTCACCAAAGGATAGAATAAGTGCAAAGTATCATAAATATATGAAATGAGAGTGAATTATATATACAGAATAAAGTTAGAAATCGCGCTCTCAAAATGTCCTTTCGAAATAAGCTTTGGAGGTAAGTCTTTAGCGAGTTAATTTCCAGTCCCAAATGGTGCGTCCGAGTGCAACAATGCAATTACACGGTACGCCGCGCGAAAAGTTTCTGAGAAGGCGTGAATGAAGCTTGTACTCTCTTTGAAATCTTCGCAAATTCTTAGATAGAAGAGAAACTGCAGTTCGCTTGTAACAAAAGAGCGTGATATTTAACTAAATTTCCAACAAATAGTATGCTGTGAGTGATATAGTATATAAGTATATGAAATGTACACCTTTTTTACTTTTAATCAAAATTTATTTTATATCAAACGTCTTATTTCAATCAAAAGAAATGACAAATTTATGATATGGAATATATTTTCTACATATAAGATCACGTGTAAAATAAATTTAAAAAATATTTTATCTTAGGTAATAATTTATAATATTAATTCAATATCATAAGATGGATCTTTATGTAAAATAATTTTGTCATTGAAAAAATTTTTAATTATATTCGTTAACTGATTTCCCTCCTCTTTAAAAAAGATTAATATTTCAATACAAAAAGCTAAACGATCAAAAACCGAGGAATATTTTCTTTGGATATGTCATCTGTGAAACATTTCATGCGTTTAATATAATTCGAGTAGCTTTCGGTGAAAATACAGAAGATACCATATAAACCCCTTCACAAAGAAATATAGATATATATCAACGTCCGGACATTGAAGAATATTTGTCATGTCACTCGTAATATATTTGGATACATTGAGCAAGTGCAAAGCACTGTTTATGCAGAACGAGGTGTTTTCGATTCCCGAGATTTCAGATACTGTCTAAAAGAAAGACGATAAATGTAAACGAAGAATCCGAGGTCTTCCTAAATAAGAAAAGTTGCAGGAACGCCGAGACAGCTGACCCGTCCGTCATTTATCACCGTTCCATCGGAATTGTTCGCGAAATAAAGTTTAAACTGCCGCAAGTTCTAAAATCTCTAATGGCTTTTCAATGTGCGAATCGCTTGAATTAGTTCATTACTGCCTCCCGCAAAAGTTGCGGAAGTTTAATTAGAAAAAGTTTACAGTTTGCAGTAAATTATACGTCTTGATAAAAATTATTAACAATATAAAAGTGCACTTTCAATCATTTTAAAAATAAAAACTATATTAATAAAAATTATATTTGTATGTGTACATTCACAAGGCTTATAAAAAAATTTTAAGTCACATATTTTTACAAAATCGTTGACTATCCTCTTTACTTATCTTGAACTAAGTATTGCACATGTTATAAAAAATTTTGTATCATATCTCTTTAGGAACATTTAACATTAATTATAGATTCTAAAATAAAAAAAATAGCGAGCGTAAAAATAAATAAAATAAATAATACATTCGTAAAAGTTAAAAAGTATACAAAGAGTAGCAATTATAGTTATTCTATGTTGCACTTTAAAAAAATAAAAAAAAGATCAACTCCCCCTCTCTCCTTTATATTTGATACAAATAAGATTGACAAATAAAAAAAAAATAAAAATAACCCATCAGAAACTGATCTTTAGTTTTAATTCGCCAAAATCAACTTCATACGACGTCATAAAATTTCTCCCTAAGAATAAAAGACATACATATATTCTTTCCATAAATTCCATCGCTTATTATTGCCGTTAGTATTATCGGCGACTATTATTCTGGCAGACCTTACCATCGAGGGAAGTTTTTCCCATTTAAGATAATACAAGGGCCAAACTCTGATGACTCTATCCGGATTTTTCTCGAAGAAAAATGGGTGGCAAGGAAACTGATGTTATTATATCCAAAAAGAACACGATGGGTAGAACATCCACAAAAAAAAGAATGAGTTTTTATGCCGTGGTTTTACGTAGACAGATATTCGTTTTCATAACGAGAATCAAATGGAGATCATCAATGTTCGACTCGTATCTCCCGACTTATCGGTAAAGCTCGCAATATTTTCAGCTACAAGCAAATGTCTCTCGGCGTTGCGATGATATTTGTAGTAATGTAATCACGCGCGAAGGAACGTCTCATCGCAGGTTTACTTAATATCGAAATAATAGTCGTTTAGAGCTTACGCGAGCGTCCATACTGTATATAAACAGAAACTTCGGCTAGCGATAAAGTTACAATGGAGCCTTCGTATTGGTGAAACTCCGACGGAACTTCGCCATCTCAACGCGAAATTTCTTAAGTGTTGCATAACCGCGAGATACAGACGCGAGGCAGATTGCATCTACAACTCGCCGGGTATTAAATGTCCGCGTCGATGGACTGCTTGGACAAAGTTTGTATATTCATGATTTGGAATGTAGATTGGTTTGTTTCGCGTGTTCGATAGTATTTCCGAGGCTTTGAACAATAATTTATTGTGTTTACTTGGAGTTACTTCTGCGATGTTTCAAATAAAAAGGAAGCAATTCTAATTACTCTTACAATAAAATATAATTTGTAAAATTGCGCTCGTATTCCTATTTTACTGAATAATTTAGGTGTACTGAATAATTTAGGTGACTGTCTTTTATTTGCTCTTTAAATAAAATTTTAACGAGAGAATTGAAAACAAATGTCTGTTTATTATTTAGAAAGTTTACAAAAAAGGCAGAGTACGATGATTTAATACCTTGATAATTAATACCTTGAATTATATATAATTCTCATAAGTTAAGAATTAGAAAATGTAAATAAATATTAAACTTAATACTCCGATTAGTTTCATGTAACAAACTTTAAATTTCAATTACTTTTAATAAATTATAGACTTTAATAGTTGATAACAAACGTCCTATATTTTAATTATAACTAATATAGATGACTTCGTATTTCGATTAATTACAACAGGATTGTATTTTCGTAAAACTTTAAATCGTGAAATAATTAAATTTCATAATATTTAATATTATGAAATTTAATTATATGCGAAAGAATAATTTTTCGTAAAATTTGTACTAATAAAATACTATCAAGCGGTGTAATTACAAAAATTATACTATTTTAATTAATTTATTAAGCTTCATATTATGTAAAACTTCCAAGTAAAGTAAAACGTAAATAATTTATTATAAGCTTAACCATATTTATAGAAAAGATCTTGACTTAGCTGAATGAATAATTTATACATTAATACGAAAGATATCTTGAAGACAGTTCGCTCCAATAATTCTGTATAAACAAACGCGTTCATAATACGTAATACCTCACTGAGCTGATGATTAGTGAAACGCGATATGTTAAAATCAGAAAATGGAATTTTACGTAGCATATTTAACCTAAAACTTATAAACACTTCAAACTTTACATTTAATATACAATTAACTTTTTGCTAAATATACTTAGTATAACGTTTGTTTTAACATTCTTTTTAATATGTTTCGTACAAGATAAACAATATTATATTCCTTCTTGATATCCTAGTAAAATTAATGAATTAAATTAAATGAATAATTATTATAGAGAAATTATATTAAGATTTTAAATTTATTTTATGCATGTTATGTCACTCTGAATATGTAATATAGAATTCCTGATATCATTCGAGGACACGAGTAATTTTCTCTCACTATATTTCTCTCTCTCTCTCTCTCTCTCTCTCTCTCTCTCCTTTATTTCTTGCATACTAATATCAAATAGAAGAGAATATATAATGTGTATATAATGTGTATAAGAGAGTATATAATATGTAATATCAAGATATTTTCCTACGAGGACTTGTTATTATTTTTAAATTATTAATTCATTAAATTACGTTATATTTTCTTACGTCTCATAATCATCATTTGTATGCTGATTCTATACATTTTATGAATCTAGTTATTACTTTTTTACATTTTTCCTCCAGATTATCTTTCTAAGAGATGAAAAAGTTACAAAGAGGCTTTAATATATGAATAAGTTTTTATAATTAATTAAGAATCGCATCGAGAATGGCGCGTAGCGCTATTTGAAGATTAAAAACGGCGAGAGGTAAGCTAAGAAGACAAAAAGACAAGGTGATTCTTGACACAGTGAGGCGGCTGAAAAGTCGCGCATCGTTAATATTCGAAGAATGCCTTTCTATCGTGAATCGCGTAGTAGTTGCTTCAGGATGACTTTGATCAGCGACGCGATGCGAAACCACCTCTCAAAGCATGACGTTAGACAAAGCTCGGGGTTTTATCCGGCGTATTCGGGTCAGATGTCAAATAGCTATTCGCTGGCAAACACAACGCGTTGCACCTTTGGCGAAACTATATTAAATTACCCATACCCGACGGCGACCGGGAATATCCGTTCGCTGTGCTTACAAACGTGTGACGTGGAAGTACTTCTCTCGGAGGATTTCGAGCTGAGCCAAGGCGGTTACGAGGCTGCGAAGGCGAGATGGGAGAGCGACGGAGAGCTCGCTATACTTACGTCGTATAAATAATGCATTATTAACGGCTTAAACGGATTATGAGAGACATAAATTCGTAATCGTGGACAACCGCGTATGAAAGAATATGCAAGCTGGAATCTCGGAAAAGATTTACGTCGTCGTGCGCATAATCGGATGTAGCGTCGCTCGCGTTTCTTCGCGAGCTTTCGTATGCGTCTAGATGAGAATCTCTCGCATCGTTTTACCGTCTAAGGGTCGGTTTTCCAACTTGTTGGTAAGCTAACTAATAGTTAAATCATATCTTTGAACTTGTCTCATTTGAAGATGAAATAAAGACAGACGTATGATTTAACTATTAGTTAACTTACCAAGAAGTTGGAAAAGTCGGTCTTCATTATTATACAATTGTTTTCTCATTGTACAAATATTATAGTGATGAATTGCGATATTCGCGAATTTCCTGTACCGCCGTGCCGATCAACCTAAATTCACGAGAACGATATTTCCACATCGTGAAAGCGCACGTCTTCTCTTCTCGATGGAAGTATTGCGGCCTCCAATGCGTTTCTCTGAGTCAATCAGCCGCGCGGATTTTGTCGCGTACGATCGTGTTTAATCACACGGAATGATCGACGTATGAGTACGAGTCACGCGACGGATCCTCTTTGGGGGATTCAGCGGGAGCATGATAGTCATTACACGCCTCATTACAGCAGTCTGCACCGATTTGTGTCTTGTAAAAAAAAAATCTCCGGCACTCACCTTAAAATCGATGTAGCCGTTCTTGTCCATGTCGAATGTGCGGAACACGTGGTCGCAGAATTCTTCCGCGTTGCCGGACGGGAAGAACATTTTATACATGTCGACAAACTTCGCCGGCGTTAACCTGCCGTTAGGACAGTCTTGCTGTAACATTCGAAAGAACGCGAGATCGTGAATTCTTGAATTATCAAAATTTTCATATGTTACGTGTATGGTTTATAATTTTTTATTGTTGGACAATAATTAACTTTAATCTCCCTTTGATTATTATTAACATATCCGTAAATGTGGGGTAATAATTCAGTAAAAAATTGTTTTTCTTTAAATTTTTATCATATCTTTGTCATCATCTTCTTCATTCCTAAGTTATATAACTGTATAATTATAATTAATGAAGTATAATTATAACTACAATACAATAAACATTGCATTAAATATCGCGTGACACTTTAGCAATTAATTTTCCTCACACATTTATTCTTTATTATATTTGTCCTTTAACTTTTTATTTATTTAATTACTAGTATCATTTTATAGATACATTAAAATTTATTCTCAAAAACAGAAAAATTAAATGTGGCATATTAATATGGAGAATAGGTTGCTTAAAATGTTATCATCATTTTTGTGTAATAATCAAATTGATAAATTTATGAAAATAACACGCTTATGTGTATTGATTACTAAATAAGAGCGTTAATGTTTTTCATACATTTAAACATGAGGTTTATTAAACGTAAAGATGTAAAATATATTAAATTGGTTTGAATAAAAATGCTATGCTAAAGTTATATTACGTTTAAATTAACCGATTTGACTAAAGTAAGGTTTTCATCCCCGCAGGGGGATAAATTCCATCGATCGCGGGATATCTCCGTCTTGTCGGTTAAGCACAAGATACAGCGCTTTAAGAAAAAAATCGCGTCATTTCAGGATCATCGCTCCCCTCGTATCAGATTGGCCTTAATCTAGCGCCGTTTGTCTCGGCCTTTCAGAAAACGAGTGAACGCGCGAGCAAACGGCGCCGCTTCCGCGTCGTTCGGGATATTTTTCAATCTCCTCTGATTACGCTCCCTCGCCAAGGTCGATATGCAGCGATCAGTCACATTTATTTCAATCTACCGACTCGACGAAGTCGCGTGTGGGATTCACTGCGAATCCCACGAGGGAGATGCCGCGCCACCACGACGGGCCGCTGTGAAACGCGACCGGATTGCGGAACGCTCTAACGACTCCGCTTAGTTTAATTAGTCCGGTCGGCCACGGGCTCCACTAGATCCGCGCCCGTTTAAACTGTTCGAGAAAGTAACTTTTCCGCGGCACTAGCAGCTTCCGTGAAAACGTCACGTCTCACTCCCCGATGAAACTCACGTCGTACGAGTCAGTTCCCTTTGCCGTCGTAATCTAGATTGATTTATCTCGCAAGAATGCTCGCTCGAAAATCTTGCTCACGATACGGTGCTTTCTAACGTGTCCATAAACTTGATGCTACGTGTGAGTGTTTGAAAGTTAATCGGTTCTTAATTTCCGGATCTGAGTGACTCCTATAAAGTATCATATTGAATAACGTTCTGCATATTCGTTAAATGTATTTCATGCATTTCATGCATAAAATTTCGATAATTGATATACATAGCAATGAGATAACGAATGTTGAAACAATGTTACAATTGTATGAAATTATATATACGACAATATAAAGATGGCTTTGATGCGGGAATGTATCAATGTTGAATAAATATTACATATTACATACATATGTATTATTCATGTTGTATAAACGATGATAATGTGTTCTAAGATAATAACGCTCTAATTAGATGTAACAATGATTTAAACATCAATGAAATAAATGAATTTAATTTTGTTACGTACGAAAAGCATGACAATTTCAATTTATTTAATATTTAATACGAATTATAAAACTCATCGTGTCTCAACATAGTTTATTTACAAACGTCGAATATGTAAGGTATAAATTAATAATGAATGCTATGAAATGAATAAATAAAATATCATATCATCGAATTAATTAGCTTCGGTATTGTCTCATGACTATTTTTCAGTAGATAAATAATATATTATATTATGTCATAATGATATAATATTGATTATTAATCATACCATATATCAAATTTAAATTATTAATAAGATGTGACAGAGCTGCTCACAACATAATTAGACAATTAATGTCATAATACCTTGCATTTATACAAAACGTAACGCAAAATTCATATTTACATTTATATTTATAAAGCTTTATTAAACTTATTAAAAATTATTAAACTAGTTAAAAATATTTCTAAAATACTGCATTTGAATTAAGTTTCATATTTTCGAAAACAAGTAATAAATGAACAAATTTTATGTGAATATATGTTATAAATTATAATTACAAATTTTTAATTATGAAATTATAAATTTTATAACCGTAAATCTTCGTATGATTTCGCATAATCACTTAATTTCCTTAGGAAAAGGAGAATTACATTTTCGCGACTGGCCGCACATGCTTGCAAAATATCGCAATATTTAATGTGGTATAATTGCGAATACGAATGGCTGCATATTTCCAACTGACACGTATTATAGATGTGCATGTGGCGTTTATTAACGAATATGCATCAATTTTATTCATATAGACTTTCATAAATTACCGATCTGGAAATTTCTGCTTACTATGGTTACGCTGAATAATCACAAGCCATTAATGGCAATTATCGTTCTTTTAACGCATTAGGAAATCATGAGATATTCTCATTCATATTTTCAAAATATTCAGAAGATGGATCGATTTGTTAATTTATATACATTTCTCCCTCTTTATGCATACGCATTTCATTTTTAATAGAAACTTCACGGTTGAGAGAACGTAATTTATATTTATTACGAAATTTTTCTGAATCAACATAAATTTCTTCAATTTTATCATGATGCATATTTGCTGAATATTAAAAAAACAAATCTAATAAAATACTAATGCAATTAAAAGTCGTTTAAAAAGCATAGATTAATAATAAAGAATTAACANTCGCGTAAAATTATTAATAATATAATGAGTATTATAGAATTCATTTGTAGTGTAAGAATTACTAGAATGTTATTCTGTGTCACAGAAAATTTACAGAGAAACTATAGTTGCAATAAATATTATTTATTTTCAAATTCATATCTTTTTATCATGCGTCGCATTCGTTATTACGCACAGATAAATAATGGAAATACTAAGTTGCCTAAGAATTCTAACAATAGATCACGCGAAATAAAAGAAAAGCTCTTAACAAAAGAATAGAAATGAAAACAATTCTTTCAACGCCGGAGATACAGTTTGTGCGAATAATCTTTCATCTCTCGACAAAGCATTTTTAAATGTCTTTTATCGTCACCATATATCACGGGAGAAGTGTGATTACAGTAAAAATGTACGAGGCAAAATTGGAGTTGCTACAAAATCATAACGACGAAATCAGAACGAAATTGCGCATTTCGCAAAATATCCAATTTAATTCTCGAGCCATAATTCGCAGTATAATATTCAGTAGTCGATACTCACTTTAAAACCTTTGTACCATTCTTTTATGGTCGCTTCGTCGTATCGCGTATGCGACTTGAGGAAGTCCATATCTTCTTTGCTCAACTTGTCTTTGCTCCCGAAACAACCCATTTTGATATCTGCAACAATCAATAAAACATTTCGTCAGAACACACGTAAAATTGTTGATAGCAGTTTAAAAAAAAAATCTTTCATCGCAATGAATAGAATTATTAATTTAATTTCCAGAGAAAAAAATTATTTTGTGTCATTTTGTTTTGTATTTGAAAAAAAATAGAGTCTTTTATTAATGCAATAAAATCTTTTATTCTAATGTGTAATTTCAATCTCAAGTTGTATGTCTACATTTTACACACTGCGCCACTATCATGTTTTTCGCAAGCACGTTAAAACCTACTGTGCGACAAGTCTAAGTTAGCCTTCACGCGCCACGCATACTAAATATTGGTGAATTATGTTAGTAACATTGAACAAGTTGTAACCAAGTTATGCAGTTGGGTGTCTTCTACTGCTCTAACTTTATTTCACTCCATTCCATATTTTATCAAGGCAGTTTGCATATTTCATATTGATAATAGTCAATATTATCGATCTCTTTCTAAAACTTTACAAAGTTTCGTTTAATTTAAGTGTTACTAAGTACAATATACTTTTGAATAATATTATTGTAATTTCTTAGTGATTTTAACATTACAACACGCTATAAAATTTAGTAAAAGCATTATTCATTAAATCTCAATAAATATAATAAATTTTCAATAATAAAATTATATTGTAAAAATTATTATTCTGAAGTTTTTCAGAGTTTTAAAAAACATTTGTATACAAAAATTATATACAAAAGCAGAGTTTTTATATAATAAGCATTTATATACAAAAATTATAATTTAATATTTCAATACTAAAAAAATAATTTATTAATATAAAAATATTTAATAGTTAATAAATTCAGAAATTTTATAATAATGTATAATTAGAGTAATAATAAATTTTATAAAAATACTAAAACATTTTTCGTGATTAACACATATAATAAATTTTACGTTTCTGATTAATTGGAAAATATTTGTCTCAATTATATTAATTTTTAAATGAATATTATTTTCATCACGTTCATTATCCGCGTTTTATTCTTAAACGAAATGGAATTTTAATGTTTCATTCAATTTTTTTCAAGAAGAAACAGATTAATGCATCAATGTTTTCTAAAAATAAAACAAAAATGTTTATTGCGAAATGAGTTTTTAATTTTCTCAAGAAAAAAGAAACCAAGTATTAAAACTCCATTTTTGTATACAATATAGAACAACGAATATAATGTTCTCGACGAGCAGATTTTTTGCAAGATTTCATGAAAATGCATATAATTGATACCTTGGCAACATATTGCGATATAAAACCAAGCGATCTCGATAACAGCTACACGGAAATTCTTGCCTGTTGTTACGTAGTAAGAGACTGTACGTAGTTTTCGAGATGTCGTATATCGCGGTGTGCCACATATTGCATGCGCATAATGCACGCAACACACGCTCGTCGGTTGCACTCTCGACCGATTCGTTGTCGTAACGTCACCATAAATGGCAGGATATCGAAACCGAACGCGTGATTGGAATGACAATGACGAATGCCATAAGCATATAGTCCTGTCTAGAAAAGACGAACGAGTAAGATACTTTTAACAATTCTTATTGTTAGAAGAATTTATTAAAATTAGTCATTTCCGTATTATAAGTGACTGAAAATATTTTATCATAAAAAATTTATATCAATATTTCATATAGCAACAGTATAATTTATAACATAATTATTTTTTTTTGTTTATTTAACAGCTGCTGATACTAAAATATATATTTGACTTTTGATTAATTAAAAACTGGCACTTTTCTATATAATAAAAATTTTTTCATATCTTCTCTCCTAGATTTATTTCATAAATTATATTTATACATCTTTTCTAACTTCTATTTATTTCTAATTATCAACAATATTTTCCATCTTTTGAAAAGTGTGTCCTATAAAAATTATGTTAAAAGAAACCGAAACCTTCCTGAAAAACTTATCAATTTCATTATTTTCTATAATGTTACAAGCGTGATATAATTTTAAATGTTTGTTTTGTCAATTTTACTTAGGATCGAAGGAAGGAAAATATATAGACTACTTATAGCGCCGAGTTCAATATCGTGATAGAGTTAGGAATAACCTCGATTCATCTCCGATAAAGGAATTTATAATTAAACCTGACTAAAATGATATAAATAGCAAATAATTTTAGCTACAAAATTAATTATAAGTTGAAATTAACTAAAAAGGAATTCCAAGTAAAAAAATGTGATATTTTAATACTACATTGATTTAGATAGAGAATAATATTGAAAATCTTCTATCCTCTTGTTTTTATCACAAAATGCAGAGAAAAATTTTCAGAAGTTAATACCGTTTTTCTCTATCTAAACAAGTATATAAGGTGTTCAACTCTTTCGTTGCTGAGTTCTTTAAGAATGCAATATACACACAGATTAATTTCATTACTATCAAATACAAAATGCAAATATTGAAAAAAAATGAAAATAACATTTTAATACAAATTCTAATAAAATTCTACAATAAATAATTAATATTTCTCATTTTTCTTCTTCTTATTGTAGGATTTTCGTCCTATTTTTCAACATCAGCTCTTCCCATCAGTCCGATTAATATTCAGATTTAAAAAAGTTTAAGAATCCCGAGATTAATTCTAAAGTCATGTAAGTAGGTAACAGATGTGCAGCAACCTTGATCCCCTTACCTACCCGGGCAACTACGTATACCGCGATAGCGGAGAAAAAATTAATCGTTATGCCGACGTTGACGCGCGAGTAATGTCGTAATGAGCTTCGGTCGATACGCGGCTGGAATTATGAGAAGCTCACTCGTCCCTCGGCAGAACGGAGATGAAAAGAGGTGGGCGCCGAGGATCGTTTCGACGAGGAGGAAACGGCCGCGAGCGTGACTCGCTTGGAAATGACGATTGCTCGCGGCTGGCCGATTTAATGGCCGGTACGACGACGTCGCGCACTAAATGACAAAAGTGGACGCCTCTCCGAGCGCTGTTTCGCGTACGTACGAAATGCGAAACAACGTAAGCGTAATTAACGCTGACGTGCTCTTCGCGGTGGCGCCGACTGAACACCAACAAAGACGCGCCCCGGCTATTTGCGAGATTAAGCGCGCGTGGATGAAGATTAACGGGAGGCATGTATACGTGCTCGAGTTTCGGGAGAGTCGTCGATAATTCCACAACGAACCGCCACTCGAGTTAATGCGCCGCAAACTCCAAAGTTCTCGCTTGAGAAGAAATTATATGCCCGCGGCCCGTGTTCTCTTCCTCTCCTCATCTTGGCGAACGCTTTACACTGTTGCTAAGAGATGTTAGACACACATTCGCTGTATATTAATCGCTGCCGTACATTCGGTTTTCTTTCGCTGCAAATTTTAACGACGAGGGGAAACCGACGAATCCCGCCAGAAGGAATTTATCGATCGCGTTCTAGATGCCAAGGAGAAATTATAGTTGCTAATGTACCCTCCTTCTTTGCAGTTTTTTGTTTTAAGAATCTGATCTTTCGGAAAGTAAGAGGAAATTTCTTCGTCTGAGAAAAAAGTACATCAGTATTTTTACAATGCGCATCTGGTCATTATTTAAAATACAATTGTTGCTAAAAAAAGTTAAGCATTTTTACTATAAGTTATTTCTTCCGCGTTATTTCTTAGCAGCAACGGATAACGGAAGCGAGATAGAAGCTGCTGCTGGGGCTCAAAATGGCAGAGAGATTACAATTGCTAATAAACTTCTTACTTTCTTGTTACGCTTGCTGTTCGCGAAGTCGGCAATTAAACGAGATTGCTACTAAAGAATTAACATATTTGACCCCGCAGTTGTATTCCTCTTAGAAACGTCATTAAGAGCAAATTTCAACGATTATAGTACTTAAAAAAAAAGTGGAACTGTAAGGTCGCGAATGCAATAACCTCGCGGTGCTCGGATACGGTAATAGTCCACCGCATTATTATTAGGAAGTCATTCATTACAATAATTATTCTATTAATTGCTCTATTATGCAGAGGAATGATAAAGAGGAAACGATTCATCGTGCTTTAATCTCAAGTAAATTTTTATTAATGAATCATTTTAACACGAGATGACAAGGAAAATTTTTATTTAAAAAAACAATTTTATTATCATTAAAGTACGATAAAAATATTGCATCTCTACATAACATTATTACATCCCTCCATAATAACAGCTTCACTTTATTTTATGACTATCATTATGAAACTCTAATAAAAGCAATAAAAGCAAACGCTTCGATTTATTTTATGATGAATTTATTTTATGGTAAGCTAAGAGCTTTCCGTAATATTATTATCAGTTATTCAGGACCGTCGCGATTACTGCGAACTTAAGGACGACATATACAATCGTGCACGAGTTTCATAAAAATCTCAGACTGTTGCTTGCGTCGCAAGATTTCAAGAATATCTGCAATCGTTGATCCCTGCCAGCAAAAGGCGGGAACCGTCATCCGTACGTGACGAACGCGCACGTGAAGAATATTTATAGCAGCAGCTGGCATAATATTATCGCTGGGACCGATTGGTTGCCTTTAGTGCCGGCGATCACAAAGAATTAACACCGGAACGTCCGGCCGCGCGCGCGTTGCATTGGCGGTTGCATTATTGGCGGTTTTGCATTGACATCCGCATCACACGCATCGCATTGTCGTCGAAATGCGGCGCGGCGCGACACAGTTTGCGCGAGGAGAGAACGAATTGTCGCGTGCGCGTCCGTGTGCCGTCCCCTTTTGTCTCACGCCCGTTGTTTCTTCAGTGGCCGTGGCCATTGTGCTCGGCGACGACGTTTCCGCATTATCCGCGGACTGTCCCTTTTAACGAAACGTTGTACCGCGAATGCGACGCTAGATTAAGTGTATCGGACGAAGCTCTTCGCTTTCGGTACAATGGCGGGTGTAAAAGACGATTCGACGTGACTCAACGAGGTGGACCGAGTTGTCCGAATTGGAGGATGAGAGAAAAGGATACGGCGCGTTTAGGATATTCTAAAATAAAAGTCGATATTCTGAGATTATCGACTTTTATTTCCGTCTATTATTTTGGCTATTTTTGTCATTCATTTTTGTAGATCATTTCGTTCGCGATGATTGGATTATCGTCAGAGAAAATAGAAGCGGACTTAAAATTAGGTTAATTAATATCACGAAAGGAGATGAAGTCTAAAAATAATAATATGCATAAAAAATTGCATGTATACTTGAAAAATTCAGGCTCCTCCTCTTTTTATGAGACATACGAGTTGATCTTTGGCGCCGTTTTTTTTTCCCCCTCGGATAATTTGTCTCTCCATGTCGTTCTCGCAAACTCGAGCTTGTTACTCAACTGTGTAAACACGTAACGCGATACTGCCGGGGAAGTGCGGTACCTAAAATAGATATTTGACCATACGTAGCCATATCGATCGCTTGTAAAGGCCGCAATGTTTGCCGTGGCAAATCAAAAAGGAATTTCACATCCCCGTTTCTGCAATTCTCACGACGGTAATTCGTCAGAAAATGGACGGAAACAGACAGGCATTTTTTCTCGCAGAAGCGATTTTATAGCCAAGTACGCTATTAATAATGGCGGTGTCTATTATTAATAGCGCACTTGACTATAAAACTACTTTTGTGGCGTAGGCGAGGAAAAGTGTCGCTACCATGTGTAAACGTTACGACATGCAATTTATTGCTTCAACTGTAAAGTGCTGGGAAACGATATCGTGATGATATTGCACCGAGACGGAAAGTTCGATCGAGCAAATATACGGTCAGTCATGGCAATCGTATATATCGCCCCTGATGAAATCACAATTCGAGATCTGCCATCGATACGTTCCTTGCGATTGGAAAATATTACAGAAATCTGGCTAATAGTCGTAAAAATGAAAAGAGATATAATCATAATTAAAATTACATTTTCGCAAAATATATTCGAGCCGGAGCTTTTCTCCTTTAATCTTCTCTTTTTAATATTCATATTTTGATGCTTTATTCTCGTTTTTCAGATTACATTGCATTGTCATAATTTGACTTTTGTGAAAAAAGAAATATGAATTATATAAAAAAATATGTGAGAATTATTTTGCAAAATTACGACAAATTAAATGATGTATCATGCAAACTGGGTAATTATATTTTATGACATCTGATATACTCTTCCATATTTGATTAGTTAATTACATAAATCATCTTAAATATAATTAACTTTGTTCTATGTCACATGTTCTTTAATTTTTAACTTAACTGTGCCATGACATTTAGCCATTCGCTCATAAAGACTTTAAAGATGTGATGAAATTAGACTGAGAATTAATTCATTTCACGCCGCTGTTCTTGTGTTTTCGATTAAAACATACCTCGGTCAGACATACAGAAATGTATAAATGTTACAAAAATAAATTATAGAAATAACTTCTTCGAAATAAGAAACTTATTCACCAAGTGTACCGTTGCGACGGCGCATATCGTCGATGTCACCAAACGACGGTCTAGTATTCATTTTTATTTACCGAACTTCGTCGTCGTGGAACTGCAATGATGAAAAATTTCTTAGGAACGTTGCTTCTTGCCCTCAAAAACTTTCTGAAGACCGTTATTGTACGCGCCGCTGGAGCCTCCGGCCTAGTAAAACTACCGTGGAGTAGTTTCATTAAAATTTCCTGGCAATATCGTGGATACGCTCCCTGGAAAGTACGGCGAGGCGAGTTTCAACGATGTGTCCTCCTTAAAGGCTTTGCGGATTTTGTTGTATTAACAATGACAGTGAAATTTAATCTTGGACTAATTCCAAGATTCCGACAAATAAGTGTCTAATCTATTCGACTTTACACTGTTCGAACAACGTGATTCATCTTTTTTTTTGTAATTCCGTTATCATTATTTTACCAATTATATATATGATCATAATTTTTTATAACTTGTTATTATATAAATTTTCAATACCTTCTGCTTTTTTATTCCTATTAGCGTAATCGTTAAAATGCTAAGCAACTAGAATCAACTTTGAAACTGTTATGTTTATTTTATTAATTATAACAGTTTTGTATTAAATATTCATTTGTAATTAATTTCACCTCAATATATGATATATTATATATTGATTATATATAAGATTATATAGAATTCTTATATGTAATAGCAAATTATTATAATAATTGTAATAAGTTTTATGACCAAGAATATCAATAAAAAATATCAATCAGAATTCTTAATATGAAAAAATGCAAGCGGCTTTATTATGAAAAAATCACTGACTAATGTATTTGAAAGCGATACTCAAACAGCGATATCTTGTTTCTTTATTAAAAGCTCGTTCAATATAACGTTTATAGTAACTGTTAATAATATTACTATAGAAATAAATTAAGAAAATATTACTTTTATATTCGTAAAATAATATTTAATTAATTATTGATTTTTTTTTAGTGAATTGTTATTTTCGCGACACAGAAAAGATCACAAACGACCAGGAATGTGGTGCATACCCCTTACAATGTTGAGCGTGCGAGAAATCTCACTAATGCCGTTCATAGTTGAATAGCCTAATTGCGCATGTGAGCAATGTTCGAAGTAAGGGACGTTACAACAGCATAATGAGCAGTGAATTTATGCACTATCGTTCTAATGGCGGTGCCCTTTTGCGAACCGAAACGACCGACCAAACGGAGACAATGAAAACGACGATATAATACCAAGACCGCGGCGGTGTTAGCTATGGTGGTGCTTCGCTCGCGTTGTGGACAACGTTAACATAGTTACGGTGCACAATAATGCGCCAGCACGAAATGGAGGGAAGGCAAATAATCCAACCGGCCGCCCATAGGGACGTTGCAACACACGTCCGGCAGCTTCGAATATTAAAGAGATAGCGAGCTACCTCGATCGCGTTGCAATCGTGGATTTATCACGCGGATTACGTCACGGAGATAACACAAAACTACACGCGCGTATGCATTTTGCATAATTACAGTAGCAGAACTCGTGTCACGTAATCCGCAATCTTTTTTAATGTCGTACAGTCTCGTATTTCCTGCAGTTTGTTGGATCTATTATCTTTCATTTAGTGAAATTAATCATACAGCGTTTCAAATTCGTAAAACAAGAAATTTCACCTGAAACTCTGTTGTGTAAAAGCCACTTTCATCCGTACTTCGGAAAGTGATGGGTGCGAGTTTTGCTACCATATCTTTCGCATGATTCTCGTGTTTGGAAATTGGAAATCCTTATAAGCTGGAAATGGCAAAATGTACGATCGCCAAGTATAATATGATGACGCGCTGATGTACACATCAGCGCTAATCGTGTTTTCGCCGTTCTCATTCATCATATTTGCGAGGCACGCTATGTCGCGATGATTAATCAAGCTTGCGCGTTTCACGGAATGCTCTGGGCCGGCCAGCAAAATAATGAAGCGCGAATATCAATTTGTTCGCACTCACTCTAAGTGTTTATTTAAAATTACTTCGTATCGCTGTCTAATTATTTCCAACGCGATCGCATATGCCCGCGTACTCGTACAACCGATTTTAATAATACTCCGAATTTCGATCTAAAGAAGACGAATTGAGTCGCAGCCGGTGATAAACGCGACCTGACCACGCACACAAACCCCGTTGACCTAAAAAAGGCTAAGCTTCCGTAGCAAGCGACACGCAAGTTGATTAGCTCTGTAAAATCCGCGCATGAAACCAGACGTGAAATTTTGTTTATTTCTAAGCAGTCGATTTCTTTCTCACGAGAAGCGAGAACGGTCAAAGCGCCTACAAACAAAGAAAGCACATAAAAATATATAGTGGAGAAAATAATACGAAATAGAAATATATTACTATAAAACATAAACTTTAGATTAGACGAAAAGCATTACTTCGATACTGATTTTATTTGGATTACAAAAATATTATTCTCCATTATTATTATCGCGTTTACATTTTGAATATTACATTATAAATGTTATTATCATTAATAATCAATTAAAATTGAAAATGGTTTATAAATATATCTAACTTGAACATAAATTAAAATAACTAATAATATAACAGTAAAATAATAAATAAAATTGCCGAGAAATTGTAGAAATATTTTATATTTATAAATCGGCTCTGTAAGGAGGACCACAAATTCTTTTTTAAGAGAAAATACAAAACTTTAATTTAATGCTAAATTTAAATTTAAATTCTTCAACTTCACTTTCAATTTTATGTTAAATTAAAATAAAAATTCTTTAATTTCACTTTCAGTTTTATGCTAAACTAAAATTAAAGTCCTTCGACTTTAATTTTATGCTCATGAATTTCTCAACAAATTTGAATTAAATCTTTTCTCGGAAATATTTCGCAGAAATATCTACCATTTAAATGTTTTCAATCTTTAATATTGAATTTAATCATCATTCAATCAATTTTAAGAAAATATTAATTAATATCGAATTAAAATTTGAAAAAAAATTCGCATAAATTTAAATATACCATCAAATATTTCACGTTTCGTTTGCATTTCGGAAGGTTTACTTTCTGAAATTCTTTTTAATTTTCATTACCTATGAATGCATAAAAAGTATGTATATGTATATACTTATACATCATATATTTATTAAAAGAAGATTGATATAAAAGGAGCATTGATAAAATCATATTATAATTATACATAACATAAAATCATATTATAATTATACATACAAAAACGGTATATAATATTTTGTCTGCGATAAAATCATGTGAAACCTTATAATTTAGCGTGAGGCTAAAGTGCTATTTCTCTTACTGTTTCTCACTAAATAATAACGCTGACACTATCGGTATGCAGTTGTCTTATCGCAAAAGCATTAATCAGCAAAATACATTTACCCTGCAAATTTACTCTGCGTGCATATTATCGGACGGCGCGGGCGAATTAGGACGCAAAATGGGTGCGGAATGGCGCGCACAAACTTTCGAAAGACAAGTCAAAGTGCCTTAACATAAATGAAAAAGTCTCGCGCTACCGAATGCTTCCGCACCAGCACGCGGATTGCGTTCGAAGTAAAACGAAACAATTTTCTCCTTTGAAGTTGTAAACAAAGTTTCCAGTTTGCAACGAGTACGCGGACGAGTACACAAGTCGCTCCGATGACATGATAAAGAATGCAAACAATCCTTATGTTCTATAATTTTTGCTTTCATAAATTAATAGCTAAATAGTACGATTGTCAACTAATTTTCGTTTTCATTTACATTTGTATTTTGTGTAATTTCAATTCCTTAACTGTCATAATTTTATTTACTTCCAAGATGGATTGACGCATTATGTGAATTCATTCGCACATAAATAAGAGATGAAAAGAAACAATAATTACGAAAATATTAAGAATTTTGCATAAAATGCAAATAATAAAAATGTATTAATTACACTTAATGAAACTAAAATATTAAATTTACTGCTATTTGTATATTTGCTTTCAAAATTTTATTCTATTCTTCTAAATTAATAAAAATAACCAGGTTTTAAATGTTTTTTCCTTAGAAGTATTTTCCATAAAAATGTAAGATAAATTGCACGACATTTTATGCAATGAATGTGTCTCTTTCTTTCTGTATATACTTGCCAAGTTTTAATTAAAAGTAGCCACAACTATTACTACATTTTGGGTGCTTTTAATTAAAATCATCATAAATCCTAAAAATTAACTTTTCGCATAATCACGCATAAACTTTTCTTTATGTAATATTTAATGATTTTTTTTTTAAATTCTAAAGTATTTCACTAATGATTTATTCATCTGTACACTTTTTTTACAAAAAAGTTTTTTATGACCTCTTAAGATTAACTCTCTTTTTGAAAAGAGTTACGATACGTAAGAGAATATTATTGAAAATGCTTGGCGGATTATTACATTTTAGAGATATATTGTGATTTAATTAAATATGCGCATGAAGAATTAAATAATACTAACAACATAACATGTAATGTGATCACATGCAATTCAATATGCCAATCCCAATGATATATACACAGAGGCAGATGGTTGATCACAGCATTATTATTATAAATGATGAGTTATCAGTGTAACTTGGATCGATTATTAATCCGGAATTCGTCTATTCGGAAAAATAATGTGGTTCATCACGCAACGGTGCTGTGAATTCACACAGATTCATATCGGTTCATAATACACTGGTAACGAAGTTATATAAGGTGCGTAATAGTAATATCATAATTTAGGAATCTTTGTGAAATGTTTTTGACTTAAAAACATTATGCATATTAATAAAAGCTCTTTTTCTGTTACAAAATTTTCGTTTAAAATATAATTTGTTTAAAACAAGCCAATTATTCATAAATTATATTTTTAAAATTTTTGAATTATAATAATTTCTTTTATGCGAATCAGTACTACAGACATTTTAATATTCAAAATGGTCGCGTTTAATTTAAACGCACAATTTTTTTCCATTTAGGGAACACGAAAAGGTACGAAAGTATACACGAAGAATAGCACAACATTTTTAATGCTCCTTGTGGAAAATCCGCTGAAATATTCGTCCATCTCGTATGTTCATTTTATCCACCCATATTTTAACTTTATATTTAGTATTAAAACTAAACATCTGATCCTCCGTATACTTTATTGTATTCGATCGCATTCAATGTAACAATAAATGCAACAATAAAACAACCACATTTATCGCTGGAAAACGGGAGTCTTCAATTTTACATCACGCTTTTACATCTACGAACATAAAAATTGCAAATAAAACGACTTTCAGAAATCTTGGTATGTTCCAAGAATGACCCCCATTTTTAAAGAGTATTAAAACTGATATAATTTCAATAAATTATAAGCATATATAAATTACACATTTATGTTTGTCTATATTTCATAATAATATCGTGATTCTCTCACCTCTATGTTATGAAAATTTAAACTCACTGAAATTACTCCATTTTCAATTCATATTTCAAAAACTCATTACGGAGATGAAAATTAAATGTATTATTACGAGTTTTTCAAGTAAAATAATCGGAAGACATAAGATCTCGAGAACATAGTGCGACTGAACACTCTATACACGACAGGTCACAGTAGGACGCAAATTGCAGGCCGATATCGCCCGTCGGTGGTAGTCCTGCAGATTTTCCGCTACAACCGCAATTTGCAATTCTTCCGTTTCAGCTATAAATTACTGAGGAGTCGTGTTTCGACGGACATTGACGCGAATCGCCAACGATGGCCTCGCGCATGTTCCCCGGTGAGAATAAAATTGCAATTCTAATTGCCGACCGTACGCGCGTACGTCATGCAGAGGCATTAATCTTGAGATGTTCTCGCCGCAAATTTTTGACGTAGAGTCAAGATTAGAATATAAAAAAAGATAAGGAATAAAGAAAGCAAGATGTTCTGAGTGTAGCAAAGATGTTTTCAATTTTAAAGTGTTATTTTAAGAAATATTATTAATTAATTTCAGTTTGTCTTTGCTTTGGAATATTAATAAAATAATGAATCGACTGTATGGTTTCATATTTTTAGCGAACAAAAATGACAATACTCTTTTTAAAGAGACTTTCAAGAGAAACGTATAATAAAAATGTCACTTCTGTTTTTTTTTTATGTCTTATACGTTACTCTTTAATATTCCATTTGTCCTCGGCTATAAACTTTCAAACGGAAGTTCACGTTTCCGCTCTTAACGTGATTCTTCAATATCTCTATGGGAAGATGGATCCCATCCAAGACGAATCGACAGTACGCGATCTGCATGACAATTGCGCAGGATTATTTTTATTCCTTCGTGCGGAGTTATCTGAAGAATGCCCTAGGCTTCTTATAAAAACCGTATTCTCTCAAAAATGCCAGTAAATTATAATAAAAATAGAACGATTTATTAGATTAATAATATTCAGAATGTGTATCTTAAATTGCCTTAAATCTTTCCTCAGAATAACACAATATTCTTTTCTCAAATATACAGACAATATTCTTGTGCGATAACTAATGACTCGGTGAGGCGACTGATTTATTAAAGCGGTATGAGAAATTTGAATGCACGATGAAAACTATTGCGATGCTCTAGGTCATAACGAATTGTGGAAGCTTTGATTCTTATGATATACATGGTAATCGTTAGCCGGCATTTGCGTAAGGCGTCCCTGGTGGATTCGCGTAACACGACTGGCCCATTAATATTTCAAATGATAATTTGAGAGAACAATGTACCCGGGACGTATATATCTCCATAATGACAGAATAACTGCACCAGCGATTGTATTCGCCCTGTAATAACGCAACATTATTCAGTCCCAAGTATTTCGTTGGATTTAAATTGAAGCGACTCGAATTATGCGACTTTCACAAAGTATTATTTCTACAGGCGCAATTGCGCCGCAACAATACTTAATCATACGCAAAGCGATGGATCATCTAGGTCAATACTTGCGGCGCAACAATACTTAATCATCGCAAAGCGATGGATCATCTGGATCAATACTTGCAATTAGATAGAAAGACTCGAGCGGTCATTTTTATCAACAATGCTTAGTGCAAGATTAATCGATCGCGAGCCATAATCGTGCCGCAAAGACAAAAACCGTTTCCTCGCGTTAACCTTAATTAGAAAATGATTGCTTTACTATTAATAAGAAATAATCAGTAGAAGAAATGCAATAAATATCAAGGATATTTATAAAATATATAGTTAAACAAAATATAATGAACTTCTCTTTCTACTCTCTTTTCTCTCTTTATATTACTTTCTTTAAAAAAAATTAATTTAAATTAATTTATCAGCTACAAATTTCAAAGTACAACATATTATTAATAAAAGTAGTAGCCCAAACATATTTTCATATTTTCAAATTCCTAGTTAGGAAAAGTTAGCAATCACATCCTGTCAATAACACAAATTCTGTCTTGCGTTCTGACAACTGCGACGGATATGTCAAGCTTGTTATTGCAAAATCGTACTCCCTATTTTTCCGTGATTCATTTCGCGCTCAAATGCGAACGATGATTTAGAAGCGACCGCAATTAATGCTGACAATTTCTCACAGTTTTTTCTGAAAATACGGAATTAAATATCTATATATAACATTCGGTTAATTACGGATACCAATTTAGCGCATTTGAAAATTTGTGAATAGCAATTTGTTGTATAAAAACGTTCCCGAAGCATAATGTGATTATCGGGAATCCGTTACGTTATTAGTGAAAATTGTTTCAATCATTGGGTTTAGAATGCGTAACATTTACTAATTAAACTAACGACAATCAATTTCATTTCGTCTAAATACGTTATTTGCTTAGTTATCACTGCCATTAATTGGCAAAATATGGAAATTAAATGAAAAGATAATTAAATGCTTCAATTAGTTAATAAATGGGGGCATCGTTCCCACAAACTATAAAATAGTGAAACTATGTTGCAAGTTCTAACTTGTAAGTACATCCAAGTATTCCTGATATTTCCAGAAAATGCAGTCGGTCCGGATCTATACTTATAAGTTATTTCAATTATTTTTCAGTTGAGACCAACGCTGACGTCAATTTTAAGCGATCGATAAGTATCTCTGACGTTTATAGAAATTTTCGCTGTTTCACCGATATAGATATATAGCAATAGAACCGGTTTGTAACGCCGAAGAGTCTATTGACAGATGGTGTCTGTTCAAAAGTTAGCTGCGAATTGTTACGCTTCGTGGACGTCATCGCGAATCAAAGTTTATCTAGTTCCACGTGCGACGGCATATCTCTTTACAGTATGCTTCGCAATATGAAAATAAAAAATCTTAACGCATTCTTTAACGTACGTACGAAAAATTAATTTTTAAAAATAATATTGCATAATAATTTCTCAAATATTCGTTAGACGTATAACGTTAGATTTCTCCACGTAAAAAAAAAAAATACATACGTTCGTTTTGAAACAAACGAGAGCGGACTCTCTCTCGCGATGTAATAAATGGTTTTGAAATTACTGAATTTTTCACTATCGAGGATATACAGGTTCTCGAAACGTACGCACAGCTTTTCAGATGACCGATGACACGATACTCATTGTGAAGCGATACTCGTGAATGCGGCCCCGGCTGCTTTACAAACGCGTGTTAGAAATATCTCCGGCGCGAGGTATTTCCCCTGTCGAGGCAGCAATAGCCGCGGCGACGAGATCGATAGCATGCTGGAGAATCGGGACACGTGTATAAAACGTTTTAACTGTCACGCGGAGTGTACGCGCTAGGCCGTAAATACATAAAAATATATACATATAAACAGTGCCGTGTGTGCACTGATCGCATGCGTGAAAAGCGGCGTCCCGTGTCGTCGACGCGGCTGTCGCGCGTCTGACCATAGATAGGATTTTCTACTGCAACAACCTATATTCGTGACGATAGAATCGCCGTAGCTAACGATACAACGTTGTAGTCTAAACACGTCAAAATGCGGTATTCCTGTATTAATAATTTGAACGAATTTACAATGTTGTTGCGCTACTCGGGGGATAAGAATGATTAGCTATCCAAACGATCAGATTATTATTGAGAGCACTCGGAGCGCTCTTCGGGCAACGGTAAGTAAACACGATTTGTTGCTACAATGTAGAATTTTATTTGCTCGATAATGAGCGAGTTTTTTGTTTACGACAATTTGCGTGCCAAGCAAAATAAATGTACATACACACGACATACTAATTGAAGCGTTAATATATCTTGTGAAATATTCCGATCTTTTATTTATAAATATTTTTTTTCTCCTTGTCATCGGATATCCCGCTATTTTGCGCTACTAATTATTATATTGTGAAAATACCTAAGTTATCAGAGCTGCTTGCGCCTCGTTATGTTTTTCATAAAGGAAATATCGAGTACTAATATCGCGCATAGAGTAGAAACTAATAGAAAATACGGCCGATGTTATCAGCAAAACACACGGCGAGCGCGCGTAAACACACTCTATTATATAACGTAACGGAACTTTAATGTAGAACCGTAATATATGACACCTTATTAATTATTGCGCACACAGCTTTCGTAATTAATGGCGTAACGTCCGGCTTGCGTGAAATAAAGGGAAACAGCTTAATTAAAAAGGAGCGGCGAGTTATGTACCTAATAAATGTAAAGCGCGCAATGTTTTTAACAATTACACGTTATTCTGCTATTTTACCTCAAATGCAACACACTTTTTATTTGTATTTTATTTGTATTGCATGACCATGTTCAAACGTAAAATTAGTTTTACAATTACTTAATGACGATTACAATAACTCATGGAATAATGCGACACCGAAAGATTTAAATTGGAGCTACTGCTTGCACCTAAAATATCTTTTCTGTCAAGTAATATTATTTTCATAATATTGCAATTCACATTCATGAATTTGCTTTTGTAGACCTTACAATATACCAGCGTTGAATTATGTAAAGCGAGGATCAAAGACGCCCAACAATTCTCTTTACATAATGTACCGCATATGAAGAAGAATATGACGTCCAACGATCTATTATGTAACTTAAAATATAAAATGGGCGAATGCACTTCACTTCTCTTTGCGTCGAAGCAAAGTTGCATCTCCAAGGAGTCTTAAAAGTGAGTCAGCCTGTTAAAAACGTTATCTACTTCCAAAGTAAATACAAATCGCCACTTTGGGATTCACTTTATGTTTTCGCAGAATAAAATAGGTAACGGAAAGCAGAGGAAAAGGACAATTGTTAATGTAATACTTTTCCCGAAGACAAATATAAAAGAATTTTTATCCCGTGCTTATAGAAGCGAGTATCGGAGAATGCTTGCCGAACAGAATCCGCGGATATTGTAATCACGTAAGACCGTAGGCGATTAACGAAACTTTTCCGAACAGATGCCGGCTTGCGAGAGACAATTTTTCCCCTGGAAACATGCGCGAGTTGCGCGTGGACACAGCAAAAAGATGTTAAACGAATATTCCGCGAACAGGAAGTTCAAACTTTTCTAAATTGCGAGACTGCAGCTGGCACATTACCAGCAGACAATCCGGCACGACTTGTTGTGTACGCTGCCCGTGTATTTAAAACCATAGAAATATATCGCTATGGCTAATCAGCGTAATTCTAATTTCTCACTTAGGAATATAAATGAAACAATTTGCGCCCGTCGACGCAAATAAATCTCCGTCGTGGTATTCTTAATTTAACTTACGTACGTGCAAAATCGTGCAATTTACGCGAGTAAAATAGAATTTCAAAATATGAAGACTGTGTGTGTGTGTGTGCGTGTGTGTGCTTTTAATAAAGACTTTTGTTATTCTATTTTGTTATTCGACTGGTTCGATATTGGGCCTTCAATTTGCCAGACCGGACGCAAAACTTCCGTATGCGACCAATAACAAAACAAATATCGCGGAAAACAAATCGATAACAATTTGATACCTGTCTTGACGCATCGCACAACGAATTATTGGAATATAAAATAAACAAAAACAGATTCCTAATTTTAAACGGTAATGTGATATAATTAATTTTTTCCACATTTTATTCGGTGATTTCCGCAACGTCTATTGCAATACACAGAGCGTTCGTACATAAAGTTAAACTTTTAAACGAGGTTTTCTTTTTATGCGATATAAATTCTACTTTTTTTTTAAAACTACTGCGGTAGCACACACAGTTATCGTCCATTTTCACTTCGTGACAGAGTTCGTAAAGAGATTCGGTCTTTGAAGGTTTCGGTGACTTTTGCCCATGAAGGAATTATAGCGAATGGTTAGTACACGGTAACAGCGAGTACGATTTCCTAGTTGAGAAAGTTTTTAGCTTTCAATAGCTCGTACTTCCAATAACGGAAAACTTTCACATTTCCATTCCACGACTGTTGCTTCATCGTACATTCCCTGATGTGTTTAATAAAAATTTCAATTTAAATATAATATTTGGAAAATGTTAGAGATATATAATCTAGAAAATTTAATGCTATTCAATCGCGATTACGCTATAAATACGCTGAAAGTTATAAAGATACAAAAATTTTTCAATTATAAAATAATATTATTCAAATTATAAAACATTCGTAATTTTAAAAGAAGAAATTGTTTTTAAATACTTTCCAATAAATATAATTTTTCACTACGTAAACGATATTTTTAAAGATTAAAAAATGCAATGTAACATGCAAATTTTCTGATGCGTATTTGTAATATATATGAGCACATTTTTATTACAAGCTTATATTTTCCACCTTTTGCCTTATTAAATTCTTTCGAAATTCTTATTCGAAGCCTTGTCAATCTATGAGAGTAGAAAGAGAGAGAGAATAGAAAGGGATAGATCAATCTCTTTACGAAAAAGTATTAAACCGTTCGCGAGAATTGATCACTAAGAGGATTCGCGGTCTGTTTTAACATTTGAAAATCGAGCACTAAGTACCTCCATCTCACCCGAACCATGAAATCCTTTCAGTAGTTCGTCCAATCGCTCCGACTTCGGCCATCTGATGAACGTGTCAACACGACCACGATACCAAGTTTGCCGGTATTTGCATACATCCCTCCACACCTTTCAATTCCGCGTAACCCATCCCTCATCCCTCATCCCAAGGATTCTACGTTTGCATACGATAAAATGGTATCCCAGTAGAATACGCCGATACTGCCAACCGCCATACGATTCGTTCGGTACATCCGTACGCGGGAAAATGCATAAAACATTTCGCGTGCAGTCGGCACCGATGGATTACAAAACAAATACGGAGGAAAAATACTGATACCGGTAAGTCGAGAGAGAGATCTTTATCTAAAATATACAATGTATTTTATCTTCCTGAATTAATTTTTCTTCAAAATAAAATAAGCTTTCTATAAAATTTTCCTTTCCAGCATTTTGATTTTTATCTATCAGATATATGCCTCATTCAAGGATTATTTTACACAATGTGTTTCATCTCCTTGAATTAACTTTGATTCCAAATAAAATATTAAAATTCTCAAATATTTCTCGAAGCATTTTGATTTTGTCAAAGATTGTTAAATGGTTATTCAAAATCATGTCAGTTCTCAATCAGAAACAGAGTTTCCCTGAATAACAATGATAAGCATGTCAATTGTTCATAGTGTTCTATGCTGAATACTGTCTGCGTATAGCTGCGTCGCATCGATCGACTATTCGTGCGCGAATATAATGTTGATCATGTGCACCGCCTGTTTAGAGACACGCAATACGCGAATCAAATAATGAAATGGACGGAACCCGTATGGCATAATTAACTGATTTCGGCGAGAGACTTGATTATTCATACGAGACTCGGGGGATGAATTTGCGCAGGTAATGAAGTATATCATTGGCCGCTCAATACGAGAACGAAGAATTATCGACTCGAAGCGCATCTTTCTCCTGCGAATTCGCTATTATTCGAATTGAAATGGATCCACGCGCGACAAGCTGGATTCTAACCGGTTTTCTAGCTGTTGAAAAGCTGTGCTGGCGAGGACGCGTCGAAGGATTTTCATCTCAAAAATTCGCGGCGTCGAAAATCAAATCCGATTTTCAATAGAGTCGTACGTTAATACTCGAATATTAGTTATTGGTTTTACCATTATTAGTTATTATTAGTTATTGGTTTCATCTAATTGAATAAAAGATTAAAGAATACAAAAATAGTGGCCGATTATTGTATCATACATAATAAATTTAAATATAATTAATATTTAAAATAGTTCCTCCGTTATTCTAATTGTAAGATGCAAGATGAATAAATAGCACGAGATAATATTGTGTACCGTGGGTTTGATATAAAGTCGCTGGAAAAATATTTTAAGGAATTTATATAACATCTACAACACAGATGGCATTTATTCTATTTTCGAGTAGTTGCCAACTTGTTTTTACGTCCCAGGAGAGCCGTTCAATCGCTTTTCCGTCGTTAAGGTTTCTTCAGCGTATTTTACGGCGTCGGCATCGCGGTTCCATCAAGTTTGCGAGCCGTTTTTCAGAATGAGGAGAATGACGAGAATGGCTCTCAAAGAGACGAGGAGAATCAGTCGAAACTGGGTCTCGGAGGAAATTCGCCGAACTTTTATCCTTTGTACGTCGTATAGTTTTGTACAGATATATCCCCAAAATCCGTATCAATCACGAAGATTAGTTTACGCGCATAGATATTTCGATACAGATAGCAAATCGCGTGTGTTGCATTATACATAGTATGCAATTGCATACGTTTTCAAATACGGCATATTCATAATGTCTATAGATATTAAAGAGGCGTGTGGAGAATGTAAAAGATATGGATATTCGAGCTGGGATTTATTCACGTAAAACGAACTGGAAAGTCTACGATAAAGATTTATGTGAAAATTTTACAAAGATGTCTTAGAGACATGCAATGCTAAATAGAATAAATATATAAGCGCACTATACTAATATTGTAGTAAAGATATAATTTCTTTATTTTAATGCCATTTTGTCATTATATTATATTATTTTTTTATATTTCATAAGATTTTTAAACAATTTCAATATTATATATTTCTTTACATTAATATATTTCTTTGGAAGGTGTAGTAAAGACTCGTATATGAATGTTAGAATTTAAAACATCGTCATTATATTAAATTAACGTCTAGATAAGAGAGAGGAGAGAAACGCGTCAGTTTACTTCGTCTTAAAAAATTTTTAAGTGCCATTAAAATTGATCTGTAAAGACTTTTTGAGAGGGTTTATTGCACCGTTAGAAATTCATGACGTACTTATGTTTTTACTTGTTTAAGCACTCAGACGAAAGGAACCGCTCGAGTTTTCCCATCATATATTTCTTTCAACGTATCCTTTGACGTGGGCGTATCTAGGACCACCCTCAACTCTCTCTTCTTTTAATTATTGAACAGATTAATTTCTCGTCGTTTCTTTCTCCTCTCTATTCTCGCTCATCCTCGAAAGTACCCATAGAATGCTGACTCTTCGCGAATTTTACGACTTTTTATAATCTCATCAATTTCGATGGATAAATAGAAGCTGCAGCTCCGAACGCTCGGAATCGTAACACGTCGCAAGAGCTCATCGACTATTTCCAATTACGACTCGTATTGTAGTTGCCCGTAACAAGTATTCCTTTTACTACAGCACTATTCTCAACGATAGTTCGCTACTGTATCTGCACGATCGATAATTGGATGGTCGAAGAAAAGAATCAAAACGCGTTGCAGATACTCGCACATTGTACATTCTGCAAGTCTGTTCTCTTGAAAATACGTTCTATCCGCAAGAGGTTTCGAGATATATAAAGCGTTGTCAGCGTTCTCATTCTCTTTCTTTTTATTTTGTGCGGTAGTAATCTCCGAAAATACTGCTCAACTTTCGTTTAACAAGCGTGAAATTCAAAGTTCTGCGTAATCATATGATTTTAGAACGTCGAACGAATAAAAAATCAAATATAATCCCAATTAACTGATAAATTAATTAAAATCAAAATGATTGTATCTGCTTTTTAACTTATTGTTGCAACAAAGTTTTAAAATTCATCATACCATTAACAGTATTGGAAAAGAAATAACTCAAGAAATAATTCAATTTATGGCTAAGTATTTTCATTTTTAAATAAAAGATTTTTCAAAATTTTCTAAAGATTCACTTCTAAAGATAAATATTTAGATTTAACTGCAAGATCGCTCAGTCTTACAAAAATAAAAAAAAACTTAGAACAAATTGAATCCTAGTTGAAAGAAGATAAATAGAAAACCAATTAATAAAAAGACAAATATAAGAATCACATTACAACTTTTAATTAAAATTAAATCTGTTATTTATCTTTGTACATAAAAATGTGTTATAAAAAAGATATCTTCTATAATTGCAATATCACTTTTCTCTTTCTATGTATAATAGTTTGTGTTACCGTTTGCTTCAGTCCATTACTACTTAATTTATTATTTAAATATTCTATGTTAATCTATATTATATGTGTTAATCTATATTATATTATATGTACTATGTTTTATATTCAATTTTCAGATTATACTTATGTCTTATATTCAGTCTTTACACAATATTCTTACACAGAATATCTTATACCTGTACCCACCATACATTTGAATTATTTGCTATANTATTTTAATATGCTAAACATTTACATGTCTTTTTTTAAATATTATATAATATATAAATAAATAAATATTATATTATATNTAATATATTTGATATGATAAATAATAATAAATATAACTTTTTCATAAAAAATAATATCTGATTGTTATTGAATCAGTGAACCTATTTTAATACATTACCTGGTCTTAAAAAAAAAAACATTTACTGTGATACCCCAAGCAAAGGAGATATATATAAACTTTAGGGACAGAAATAAAAAAAAAACATGTGTATTCAAATGTAGACTATTACTTGAACAAAAATTGAATTCCTCCCTGCAAGGGCGTGCATGCTGTTTTACGGCGTCGAGAAATAACTCATTACTACCAAATGTCAAGAAAGGCCAACAGACGTCAAAAGCCAGCCATTTATTGTTAGATCGACTTCGGCGATAAAATTTTATTTTATTGAGGTACCAGGTGTGGGTGTCGCGCTCGCATTTATAATCTCGTTTATTTTCACCATATTGCAATTTTAGTTTTAGACTCCACGTCGGATAATTTTAACGCGGCCGCATTATTTCGTCACATTATGAAAAGATTTTCCAGATATGCGCGCACTTTCTGGGAAGGAAAATATACAAGCCGCACAGCCATTATCGGTCGAAACACAAACATGAATATTGGATCTAAGCCATGTTACGGCAGAAACGTAATCCTTTTTCAAATAGCCGGATTTCGCTTCAGCGACTTTGAAATAAATAAATAATACAACAAATAATTCTATTGGACAACTTTTTTGACTTTAGCTTGATGTATTTCGCTTATTAACTTTTTTTTTCAAGTATTAGCATCTTGAAATCAACTGGATGAATCTGCTGGATTAATGCATAATAAATTTCAATGCTTAATGAAAAAAGTAATATTGATAATAATACTTTTTATAGAAAAAAATATGAAATTTTCTCAACAGATATCATTTTACAAAAAAATAGCATAAAATGTAGAGAAAATATATTTTTCATTTAATAAGCAATGATGTAAAAGTTCAAAGTTCAGATTTGTTTTTAGTCGCAATTTTTTACATATTTAGAATGCTTCGGAATATATCATAATCAGTCTTAATACTGCAAAAAATAATTTAACATGTCGGAATTTTTTAATAATGCTGCATTAATATTAAATGTAATTATTAAATCAAAAATATTTTATCCATAATTACGGCATTAAAATTATCTTACGTCAAAACAAAATTATCTTACGTCAAAACTTGCAAGAGTCAAAGGAAAGAGAGTAGGAAATATAAAAATTCTGCAACTTTCTGTGAGCTACATCTTCAAACTTTTAATTTCAGTTATCAAATATTTCTTAGTATAAGAAAACGCGCGTGCTCGTAATCCCGATTAACTATTAGCTCGCTCTGGGATATTTGTAACTCT
Organism: Tetramorium alpestre; assembly: GCA_021460005.1. Classification (NCBI taxonomy): domain Eukaryota; kingdom Metazoa; phylum Arthropoda; class Insecta; order Hymenoptera; family Formicidae; genus Tetramorium; species Tetramorium alpestre. Next base: position 692,275 of record JAJVSH010000027.1, on the reverse strand, counting down.
CTAAACTAAACCTGTTCATCTTATAAAGACCAACATTCCGTGACTGCACTTTACTCAAGTAAGTGTATACTCAATTGCGTGCCATCAATCAAGCCGGACAAGTACCGTAATTGAAGTCATCGCACGTCCATTAATTCCAGCTACATTGCATAACAGATACACTGTGGCAAATATATTTAGCATTCAATTCGCGTTACTAACGTCGATACGTGCCGTGACATCGAAAACACCGAAGACGGTGATCTGGAACGCGAAAGAGAAAGAGAGAGAGAGAGAGAGAAACCGTACACGGAGAGAATTTTTCGTTATATTTTACCGTAAAATTCATTACAAATTTTGACACGTTTGGTGATAAGAGTGGGATAACTAGACAACTAAATGAAAATAAAAAACCTACTAAATATTACCGAAAATGATAGTAATTTGTGAAATTACAACAGAAATACAACAAAAATACAATAGAAATTTTATAAACTACATAATAAAAATATTCGAAATATTAGTTATCCCACAATTACCATGATTTTTAGAGAAAATTCTCTCCGTGTATCGTACGACATTTATACATTCACGCATTATATATTCACGCGTTATATCTTACACACGATCTCAAAGGAAAGCAAGGTAAAATCAGTTGGATTATTATAACGAGACTCATAATCGCGAGCACGTGCAGCGATAGCTTGTTCGTAGTATTGCGGAATAAAAACGTGAGGGAAAAAGCGCTCGTGAAGTTCCCTTCTTGCAATTGTCGTCGCGATGCGATTACGAGCCATCTGGAAGTCTGAACCAGTTGCGCTACCATTGTCCTTCATCGACGAAAGACATTCGTCGAGCTCATCTTCTCAAACCCATTCGACTCAGCGAATTATTTCAGCTCGATCGACGGCACCAGACTCTCGTATTAAATCCTGCTGCCGCTCGAACGCCAGCCTCTTCTCTCGCCGGTTTTATCCGACTTTTCGTATATAACTACCTCATAGGATCACGAGACTCGGTGTCACGACGACCAGGAGGGAACGATCAACGATCGTTGCACGTCGCGGGAGTTTGGCGAAGGGAATTTTCCGCGTTTTATTGTTTATGGCCGAGTCACGTCGATCGTTACGTCGCCTTTAACCATCAGGTCTTATATATTTCGCTTTACACTTTGCCGTCAGGTGGATTCTTGAGAGGTCGCGCGATGGGATTTACCGTCTCCCGGGAAAGACTCCGGCAGATATTTTATTCGCGATGTCCGATCCTTTGCGGCCATTAATCATTCCACTCCCATGAATCTTCCGCGCGAGTTTTATTCAGTTTGTATTTTAACTGTGTACGCTATGTCATAAACAATAGTCTTGTGTGTGACAAATTATTGTTCCGACAGATGTAATTTTCCTTTGGCTTTCCCCTTCCTCGGTGTAACGTTAGATAGTAATTTTTATTCTCGTCGAACCGCGCTTGTATTCGACTTCTTTTATTAGACCGCCGCGAATCGTAAATAATCAACGAAAATTTATATCGATAGCTGTCTATACATTAAAGTCAATAATATTAGAAGAGCCGCTGACGCCTTTGATAATAATAAAACTCATCCATCTTTGTAAGACCTTTTTCAACCTAGCAGCGTTCGTCAGAGGCTACGAGATAAAGTAAAATATCGAAACCCTGTCGAGATGGAAGCCTAGATTGTAGACAAGCAATTGATTTGAGAACTACTCTGATCTCCGCATTACGCCTCGAGATACATGACGTGCGTTTTCACGCACGTCACTTCGAGTATACAGACTCGCGAGAGGAATAATCTTGGCTTGAATAACGGACGTCGCGTGAAATGAGCGTTATTATGATTAATCGATCGTCATTATCCGATCATGATACAAAGGCTACGTGCCGTAATGCGTTGATACCACGATTGCACTAAATGTGATTAAGCGAGTTCTCAATACGGACTGGCCGATCGCATGTGTAATGCCCCAAGTAAATCGAAAGGAAAGATCCACATACAATGGGGCTACTAGGATCAATAGCTCAAGGCCGCACTAAATCCTGCTGTCGTGCTAGATGCTCCGGTATCGATCCTTTGAAATGGCTCGTCATGGAAAACGAGGATAAAAATTGTTTCGTTTGACGTTACCATCGATCGCGTGAAAATATGCTTGCAAATTAATTGATAACAAGCAGCAGCCGATACTTTCGAAAAATCTTGTAGTTTACTTAACTTACTCTCCTTCTCATTCTTTATTATAAGGTAACGATTATACTAAACAAATGTTGTGCAAATTATAAATTGTAAACTTATTTATTGTTATGAATTATTGTTTGTATCGTCTGTGAGATATTGATATAATATTATATTATTATATTAAAGTTGGATATTAAAGATACGATATTAAAGTTAAATCTCTTATATTTTGTAAATTTTCTAAATTCTAAATTAGAATATTATATAATAATAAAGTTCTTAATATTACTTTATATACAAAATTGTAAAATACTACAAGCGGATGAAAAATGTAATTCATTAGCTTGTATTATTTAAAAATAAAATAGCACTATTGAAAATTGTGTCGCGGTTACATGACCGGCATTATACGCTTTATAACGCTTACTTTTGTCGCATGCGATAAGATGAATTATTTAAAGTCGTTGACTTATGATACATCGTGTCCAATCGTGTCCAATGATGGCGATCCAGTTAGAAACGACTAGCGCTAGAATGTCAAGGGTAACTGCCATAGTTCGATACGAGCCAAGATCTATCTAGATACGACAGAAGTCGAATTGGCGAGCCAAGGTTGCACCAGATTCTACCTTCATTCTTATTAGTTCGGCGATACGGTCATCGAATATTGTGCCTCGCAATTTTTGTATCACGCGATTACATCAGTATCGAATAGGGAAGCACGAAAACGGAAGTCTTCAATGAAACGTTCAATTTGTAACACGTCCAATTTAAAAAAATTGCTATTCTTACAAAAGAAGAGATTACATAAAAAAAAAATTTACAATTGCTAAGTTTAATTTTCAGATGTCAGTCATCAATTAATAAAATTTTATAATTTGAAAATAAAAGAAGCATGAAAAAAAAAATATCAACATACAAAAATGGCAATAAACCTGACAAAAAAGTCAGGTTTATTGCCATTTTTGTATGTTGATATATTTTTTTTCATGCTTCTTTTATTTTCAAATTTCAAAAGACAAAATTTATAATTTGCAAATAGTTTTAAAATTCTTGATAAATAATCTACGTAAAAATGGCGTACTAAAAATTGCACTTATGCATACTATTGATGTACAATTTTAAATTTCATAAAAATGTACAGCAAAGAAACAAGGATGAATAACATATTATACATCAGAAAAATTAAAGATATTTCTAACTGTATTGCTAATTTGTAAATATTGAGGAAATAACGAAGAATTATATAAATATATATATTTATTTATATCACTTTCTAGATATTATATAGAAAATAGCAAAATTATATTAGCGTGAGAGCGAACAAGGTAACTATGTGTAGAAAATCCCTTAATAGTTCACGTAGTTCACATAGTTCTAAAGTCTTGCGCGACAAAGTCGCCCTATGCAATAAAAATCATTTAAGCGAGCACAAAGGGGAATTTCGTACCGATCAGGTATTTTATCGTAACAATTGTTGGAGCGATTTATAGGGCTATCGAAAGTCTTTTTAAGAAGTTACCGGTAAGCCAGCACGAAAGGAATTATTCAAATTGCTTTCGATCCAGCACGGCGCGTCAGTCGAATAAGGATAGACGCTTCGTCCCCGTGGTACTTGATCTGTACAAAGATTTTATCGTTTGTACCATTTACTCCTATATGCTACAAAGATGCATTTATGCATACGAGCTATGAATATCCGGTCTCAATATCAACATGAATTTATCGCCAATTCGATGTTACAGAACATGTATTGCGAAAAGGCGATTCGCAAATTGCTTTCGATCCAGCACGGCGCGTCAGTCAAATAAGGTTTTAATAAGGTAAGGCGTATCTAAAAATGATTTAAAATTATTGATCGATGTTTTGTTGTCCAGAACAACAAAACATCGATCAATAATTTTAAATCATTTTTAGATACGCCTAAAAACAGAAATTTACATGTTATAAAAAACAATTCCCTTTTTATTCAATTTAATTTTGATATTCGAAAACAGCGTAACTACATGGAGTACCTCTAAAAACTATCGAGGACATCACAAAAAAATTCCCTTGTATTTTCAAAATATATTTTAGTGTAAATATTTTTTAGTTGTTTTTAAGTTTATTTATTTAAAAAGATTATATCAAAATATTTGTAACTGTTTAGTATCACCTTTTAACCATTTATTCACATTTAATATAGCAAACATAATATAATAAAATAACATAATAAAATACAGAGAAGAATTTTATCATTTAAGCTAAATAATAATCGATAAAATTACACGAAAGAAAGCAAAAGTGAGACTTCATTAATAATAATCCATTAATCCATATAATTGAAAATGTGAAAGAACGTAAATAAAAGATAAACTATACTTTGATGTATTGTTATGTGACTTTACTATTTTCACCGCACATGTCTGGACTTTAACGCAGCTTCTCCATACTTAAAAAGTTTGAAAAATCGATATGCATTTACTCATTTAGCCTATCATACGCATATTGTACTCGTACGAATATAATAACCCTAGTACTTTTAAATTCGCAATATATTATGAAAAAATTTTAAATTAAAATAAAAAAATCTATTGTGTGCAAATTAATCTATTATGTACGTAAAAAATATTAGACGTGCGTTCCAACCGACATTCTGTAATATTTTTTTCTATTTATAATCTTCTTTCAGTATTATATTCGAGGACAGAGTAATTTTCAGTAATCTTTGAAATCATCAGAGCTTCATTGTTTTTAATTGATAATTGAGTTATGTATACAGCTAATGTCAAATTACACATAATTGTAAGGCAGATATAACGTATTTTCTTGTAGCTCTTGTAGACATAAAAGTTACGTTTTTTCTATTTATAAAAACCAAACGAAATTATAACATTTGCGAGCAAGAAAATGTCAATCTCAAATCCTCACAATCGATTCGATTAACATTTTAAAAGCTGTGATACGTAAAATCAATTTGGTTTCAGAAACAGACTTTTACAGACAAAAAGCGTGTTAAATGTGTTTTATTTTAAAATATTTAAAATTCTTTTAGATATTATTATACATATGACATTTGCCAATTTTTAAATCCATATTAATTTTGGCTGCGAATAAAATGTCAAGGAAATCGCACATTTTGATGTTGCTACTTGAATATTGAGACCTGCGTGATATCGATTTCCTTGATCTTTCAAGCAAAAGCTGAGAAAAACCGGAGAATGATTGCCTTCAACGACGTTATCTCGAGGACGCCTCGCAAGTGTGGCGCGATGAACATGAAAACGGCCGACGAGCCGAAGATGATGGACGAGAGGTTACCGCCATGAGATCGACTATGAATTATGCAGACACTTCAAACGTCATGACTCCGCTGCGGTTAGACGGGACGGGGCTGAACGATGGAAAACGTTGTTAATGCGCAACTAGATGAGTGTTAAATCGTTCAGACGTCAAGTCACGAAACGTATTGTATAAAACCGGCTTCACAAGGATCAAAAGTTGCCGGTTACGTCACTCAAACCGGGAACTAAACAGTATATAGGCTTGCCAATTATCCACTATCAAATTATTCTTGCAAATAAGTCGCATACTTGTGATATTAAAAGATATGTTATTAAGAGATTAGAAAAGGAGAATGTCGTACTAGTTACAGTTATAACTTTGCAACAAACATGTAACGTGATAATAAAATTACGGTATTAAGAGCAATGCTAATTATATTCCTTAGCGTTATATTCTTTAGCATTATATTCCTATCGTGTTTGCAGCTATATTTATTTTCCTTTTAGCGATAAAATGCTATTTCGATTCTTCGGTAGTAAAAGCTTTAACATGCCTAACTATCTCTCTTGGTTTGCTTATTTTACTTGAACAATGTCAATTTATAGTGTTCGCGTCAAGAAAATATTTATTTACTCGCGTAAACGTGAGGAGAATGAAGTAATTTAGCAAACAAAACAGCAAAATAACAAAGCAATTCTATTACTATATCTGTATCCGACAAAACGTGCTTCTGTCAGTATATTTGTGCCATTTCACGTGAATTATTTTGGTTTGCGCTCCATTTTTGACAGCAACATTCACGAAGCTTTTCAAATTATTCAAAAAAAATTGGAAAAATAGGATTATTGCTTCAGCAACATTCGCGTTGATCATCGTGAAAATAACGATCATCACGAACGGATTAATAGCGTACAGTTTTAATCTGCTGTTTCAATTTGCTGGAACAGCTGTTGCAAAGCTCTTAATTCTAATTAAATATATATACATAT